>JAPQNM010000034.1:2313947-2351447 GCA_029783475.1 Metacarcinus magister
ATTAATTCTTTTAACCAAAGGTGGTAGACACAACTCACGCTGCATGTTTACTATCCTGGTAGACATAGGACAGCCAAGAATTATTCTCATTGCTCTATTTTGAAATTTTTCTAAGGGTTCAAGAGCATTCCTAGGAAGTTGAATCAAGGCAGGAGAAAGGTAATCCACAACAGAGCGAATAAAAGCAATATAGATGGTCCTGGCCACAGGAATGGAGATGCCTGAACAATTGTTAGTGAGCCACTGAAGTGGAGTGAGTCGGTGTTGGAGGCGATCCAACAAGTCACGGACGAAGGGATGAGCTTGACGCCCGGTGGGTAGAGCTGCTGAAATTGACAGGTGCGCCCAGGTAACGGTATTGAGAGCACAAGGGAATGACAGTCCCTCCAATGGTGAAGTCCGGCAAGCCTTGAGGAGGGCGGCAAGAGAATATTCTGCTCTTATCTGGGGAAACAATAATACCAGTGAGAGGAAGCCACAGAGAAGGTGGTAAGAAACTGCTGGGTATCCCTTGGTGAAGTAGAATGAACACAAATATCATCAGCATAGCAAGTAATAGTAATTCCAGGAATGTCAGGTAAAGAAGTAATCAATTTATGCATCAAAATGTTAAACAAAAATGGGCTGAGAACGCCTCCTTGAGGCGTACCGAGATGAAAACTGCGTGAATGACTGTACACACCACTGAAAAACACACGGGAGGTCCTGTTACTAAGATAGCCCTGAATCCACCGTAAGAGATTACCTTTTACCCCAAAGTCAACGAGTTGATCCAAAATGATGTCCCTATTAGCAACGTCGAAGGCACTTTGAAGGTCGATGAAGGCCACAACGCTGTCCCGGGAGAGGCGGGAGTACAAATCGACGAGGCAATGGTGTGTGCTGCGCTGGGGAAGGAATCCAAATATACGGGGAGAAAGGCGGTCTTGCAGACGGTACATAAGACGGTTTAATAAAATTCTTTCCATCACCTTACAAAAACAGGAAGTAAGGGAAATAGGCCTGAACTTGGCCGTGCCGGGCTTTGGGATGGGTATAATGGTGCTGTAGGTCCACGCTCGTGGTACACAACCGTTTTGGAGGCAAAGGTTGTACAGGCAAAGCAGGGGGTTCCCGGGAACGCGTTGTAGCAGGCGTAACACTGCGTAGGTAATACCGTCATCGCCAGGGGACGTAGCTTTACCTCGAGAAAGAGCACGGCGCAGTTCCTCCTCAGTTATCTGCACTGTTTCATCGTCATCATCTTGTAACAGAGCTGATACCAGATGAAGTCGCCGAACAGGAGCACGGGAAAAAAGTGCATCTTGTACGTGGATAGGAAGACTAGCCGGGGTAGATTGTTCCGACCAAGCATTAACAAGTTGTTGGGCGTAGGCGTCGGGAGTGTGATGTCGGGCAGTGGCGAGCGTTTTCCTAACAACCCTACGGATGAGATGCCACATGGTAGTTACACTTGTCTGCTGGTTAATGCTGTCTGTGAAGCGCTGCCAAGACGTAGTGAGTGCACACTCCTGCAATGCGACTAAAGCATCCCTGGATGTCTGGTAACGATGAAGCAGAGCAGGAGTCGGGTTGGCTTGAAACAATGAACCATCACGTTCAGCCTCCTCCCTAGCCTCTTGAATACGTGCGTCAAGTGTCCAGGGGTGGGCAGCACGGCGATGTTGTAGGTGTGGCCGGGAGACATATAGCCTCTGAAAATCATGAGTGGCAGAGACAAGATCGCAGTATAGCTGGTCAGGTGATAAAAGGTCAAAAGTAGGTAACACCCGAACCATGTAAGAGATGTAGTTAGGGCAATACTTAGGAGGCACAACAATACGTGAACGAGTAACAGGAATGGTAGGGTTAGCAGGCAGAGAATAATGAAAACGAAGTGCGACGTGATCCGAGAATAAAGCTGGCACAGAGGAGCAAAGCACCCGAGACGCCATCAAGCCAGATGTCAGGACGTGATCCAAAGTACCTCCGCGGGAGTGAGTGGCGCCTCCAGTGTCCCAGCGCGTTAGACAATGCCTGTGGAGATAGGAAAGAAGACGAACACCATTACGATTATGAGAGCCAGAAAGATCACACAAATCAGGATGCCGAGCATTAAAGTCTCCCATATACACCATGCCACGAACTGTAGGAGGAGGGAGAGCCTCAGGATTGAGTTTAGCAGGAGCAGAATAAACATTGCATAGCTGTAGTACACCATCCACTAGTGAGATCTCAAAGAGCTGAAAGGTTGTGTCAGGATCAGAGGTGGTGATGTGGCAATGAGATATGTATATAAGTCAAAAGACCATTCCTTACCAGATGGACGTATGGAACATAACCTGCGAGGGAAGGAGCTTGCCCAGCGGGGAGTGGCCGGCCTGGAAATGCTTCCTGAAGAAAAATAACACTTGGGTGATGACAAAAAACATAAGCCTTGAGTTGAGCAAGCTTGGCGTGACTGGTGATACCACAGACGTTCCAGGAGATGACATCTAACTGGTGATTAAGAGTGAACCTTATGTTTTGAAGTAAGAGACCGGGAAGTGGAGGCAGACGAATGACCCGTAGAAGGAGACGGATCTGAAGAAGGCAATGACTGACAGAGTTTTTCAAGACTTGAAGCAATAGTATCCATCCTTTCGGTGAGGATGGTAACAGCAGAGACGACTGCCTTCTGAGCCTCAACCATGGTGGCGAGTTTGGTGTCAGAGGCGGCATGAGAAGCAACCAGCCCATCAATTCTGGCTTCAAGGTTGGTAAAGCGGTTCTCGAGAGCCTTACATCGTGCCATGAGGGAATCGACAGACTTACGGAGACCCATATCTGGAGGCGTGGCAGGAGTGATGAGAGGAGCAGACTGGGTGGCGAGTGGTGGCGGCGGTGGAGGTGGCGCGGTAGTAGAGGCAGGAGTCGGGGACTGGCGTCGAGCGCAACCATGCCAAACGTTAACCCCCGACTGTAAACAGCGTGGACACTTCCATCGAGACGTGTCCCCAGGAGGTGGGGGCTCGGAGGTGGAAGAAGTGGCTGCTGGAGGCAGTAGCTCACTCTTGAAGGGGCACGTCCTGGAGTCATGGCCGGCCGCACACCAGGCACACTTCGGCGGGGCAGAACAGTACGTGGAGATGTGGCTAACGCCCCAGCACCTGTAGCACCAAGGCTGGTCATTGTGTAGCTTCCGTACTTCACATGGTGGAAGGCAGGGGAGGAAGTCAAAGGAAATAACAGATGGAGGTGGGTCGGGAAGACACCAGACAACAACAATGCGGTTAATGGGGGAACCATCCTGGATGAAACGACGGGCAGAGTACACACCAGGGTGTGTCTGAGCAAGACTGGGGTCAACATCAACAGGAAAACGGGTGAGGATGTAGCTGGGGTACTTACGAGGCCTCTCGGGTGAATCTTGGAGAATGAGTGACGGAGACAGAAATTCACCAGACTTAACTCTGTCGATGATGTCCATACGTTGTCTGGATATATACACAAACCGAGAAGTGACAGAAGCCATCTTGACTTCGGCCAGGTCACGCTGCAGTTGGAAGGTCTTGGTAACTGCATGCAACCACCGCAGCTTCGTGTCCGTAGACGGGTTCCCACTGAAGGAGAGCTTGATGTAATCTTCTCTCGGAGCAAAGGCAGGGAGGTGGAACAAGGGCCGGGAGGGGGCAGGGTTAGAAGCACTAGGGCGAGGCAGAGAAGGCTGAGCGACAACCATGTCGCATAGAGCCGAAGCACACTTGGCAGTTTTGGCAACTGGAGGCAAACAATCCACATAAAGGGACTCAGCAGAGTCCTCCACGGGCCGCTTGTTAGAAGTGGATGAGGTGGACGACCGTAACTCATACTGAGGAGAAGGCGAACACTGACGGGGGTTGGACACGGACAGATCAGGCCAGTGGTCTACCACAGGAGATCGGTCGTCGTCAGACAAGGCCAAATCGGCCTCCAAGCAAGAAGCAGTATCCAATCTTGAGCACTCCATCAAGCCAGGCAAGGCCTCGACGGGAAGGCAAACAAGTCCGTCAGAGCGTACTCGCAGAAACCCGTGACCACCTTAACAACTGTTAGCCGGTGAGACAGTCCAAGACTGCCAACACAGGTAGAGCAGAGAGAAGACAGGAACGTCCTCACCCAACCAAGGTTGAAGCGGGACTGCATACACACACACACACACACACACACACACACACACACACACACACACACACACACACACACACACGTGCGCGCACACACACACATAGACGCGCTAAATACAATTAAGAGAGATAGTTTTTGTGAAATAATAGAATAATGTTAGTAGCTACATGCTTATATGATTGGCACACACACACGCACACGCACACACACACACACACACACACACACACACACACACACACACACACACATACGCACACACACACAGACGCGCTAAATACAATTAAGAGAGATAGTTTTTTTGTGAAATAATAAAATAATGTTAATAGCTACATGCTTATATGATGTTGCAAGATGGAAAATATAACACAAACTTGTTAATAATCAACATAATAATCAACATAATAATAATAATAATAATAATAATAATAATAATGATAATAATAATAATAATAATAATAGTTGGAAAGGAAGAATATAAATGGGTGTTAATTTTCTTGCTATGGTGCATGAAGAAGAGGAGGAGGAAGAAGAAAAAGGAAGAGGAGAAGGAGAAGAAGAAAAAGGAGGAGGAGGAGACTTAACCCTCCTTTATAACCCCCCCCCCAATAATAACCTCACATTTACTGTCTTCCATGTGGTGGTGGTGGTAGTGGTGGTGGTGGAGGGTTAAGTCTCCTCCTCCTCCTTTTTCGCTGTGGTGGCTATGGATCTTGGATGTAAGTGTAGTTATTGGTGTACACGTGGCTATTCACACACACACACACACTTACTCACTTACACATACATACACACACTTATACACTCATTCACACACACTGACATTCTCTCACTCACTCACACTCACACTCATACCCACACAAGCACACACTCATATAGATTAAGTAATTGCATGTTTAATTAAGACATTGAATTATATAATTAACTTTTTTTATTGCTGTTCTTACATTAAAAAAATGAAATAGCTGACTACGAACCCACTATCAACCCTAACACCACCACCATCACGACTACCCTCAACACCACCACCACCCCGACCACCACCACCACCACCCACACCACAACCACCACCACCACAACAACCACCACCCCCACCATCCCCCCCCCACTACCACCACTACTCCTACTACTACTACTACTACTACCAGCCCCACTCCTACTACTTCTCTCCCACCACCACCCTCCTCCACCCCCTCTCCCCCAGTCACTGCATAGAAGAGGTTGATGCAGAAGGCGCTGCAGAAGGCATGGAAGACAGTAAATGTGAGATTATTATTGGGGGGGGGTGGTTATAAAGGAGGGTTAAGTCTCCTCCTCCTCCTTTTTCTTCTTCTCCTCTTCCTTTTTCTTCTTCCTCCTCCTCTTCTTCATGCACCATAGCAGGAAAATTAACACCCATTTATATTCTTCCTTTCCAACTATTATTATTATTATTATTATTATTATGATGTTGATTATTATGTTGATTATTAACAAGTTTGTGTTATATTTTCCATCTTGCAACACAGTTATGCATGTGGTTTTCTTAGATCTGATGTATTTAAGTATTTATATATGTGTAGTAGTAGTAGTAGTAGTAGTAGTAGTAGTAGTAGTAGTAGTAGTAGTAGTAGTAGTAGTAGTAGTAGTAGCAGTAGTAGTAGTAGAAGGTGTTGTATTGAAGTATTTATGCAATAACAATAATGATTACAATGAAAATAGTAATAGTAATAATGATAACAATCTGTAATAAAAGTAGTAGTAATAATAGTAGTAGTATCAATAATATAATTAATAATAATTAGTCTTAATATAATAGAATAATTAGCAGGTATCAGTAGTAAAAAAAAATTGTGTACAGTAATTAAGATGTAATTAATAAACACCAAAAAGGTCATTAGTATATTGTAATTAAACATTTTCCATTAAACAATTAAATATAATTGGTCTATTAATTAACTAATTCAACAATAACTATAGTCTATTGTTTCTTGTAATGCATGTAATGTTGAAATTATATTAACATTGTATCATCATCATTGCCAAGAATATTTGACTAAAGTTCACTACTCAGGAAATGATCTAAACTAAAGATTGATATAAACATACTATATATATAATAATCTAATTTGGAAAATGTTCGGGTTTAGTGACTATGTAATAAATTTTATAAGCATGGAACTACTACTAACATACTTAACCGGTGCACACACAGACACGTACAGTTAGATATATACATACATACACACACATCGAAAGGTTGGGTGATAGCTAAGGCTAGTAAACCCGTTACTACCCCGCTGGTGAAGTGTAGAGCTGGACACATGCTGGTATCCATGTAGCCTGGTGGTTTAGATGAGGTGAGGTGAGGTGAGGCTAGGTTAGGTTGGAGTGTGTTTAGAATATAAGAATACAAGTCAGCTACCAAAGGCCGCGGGGTGTGTACACTTGGTAGTTCCTGTTACTCCAATACTCCCTTATTACCTACAACCACCTCTCATCCCTATCCCTAAGGACACGTACGTACTATATAGTGTTGGCTGTAGGTTGAAGGAGGTTTAGGAGGGGTTGGAGTGGGGTTTGTGTGTGTTTTAGTTGGTTGTGTTGGGTAGGGTGTGTTTGTGTGGGCTTAAGTGTGTTAGAGTGAGAGAAAAAAAATTTGATAATGAGAAAAAAGAAAGAAACTAGGCATCTATAGAGAGAAGATAAAGGGGATATTTAAGTGGGGTATGTAGGGGTTCAAGTAAGGTTCAAGTGTGGGTGTGTAGCTACTAACGATAGTCATTCACTCGCTACCTTATTTTGTTGTCTGTTACGTGTGTGTGTGTGTGTGTGTGTGTGTGTGTGTGTGTGTTTTGTGTGTGTGTTGTGTGATAACGGTGGAAGGAAGGATATTTTAGTGTACTTGGAGAGTGGTAAGGTGAATGGGAGGGGTTTGGGCAGGAAGGGGGGGGGAGTGATAGTCATTCACTCGTTACCTTATTTTGTTTTATATGTGTATCATATATATATATATATATATATATATATATATATATATATATATATATATATATATATATATAATGAATATTTTTTCAATTAATTCTCGCTCGCTCTCTCTCTCTCTCTCTCTCTCTCTCTCTCTCTCTCTCTCTCTCTCTCTCTCTCTCTCTCTCTCTCTCTCTCTCTCTCTCTCTCTCTCTCTCTCATCTTCACTATCATATACACATCAATAGATACGAATAAAAGAGGAGGAAGAGGAGGATAGAAAGAAGATAAAAGAGGGGAGAGGAAAGAGGGGAAGTATCACTATCACCATCACCACCTGTTGCTGCGTCACCATCACCATATATAGACACACACACACACACACACACACACACACACACACACACACACACACACACACACATAAGGTAATGGTATACATATATCAGCATCATTTTTTTCTCTTTTTATATATATACAGTCAATCGACACATTTTAATAATATAAGTCAAGTCATGCATTTCTACACCATTTCAGGAAACGGCAAAGCATGTATGTGTGTATTATTATTATTATTATTATTACTATATATATTTTTTACAAATAATCATTTCTTTTTTCTTCATTATTATGTCCTTTCACCGCCATATAAAAATTCCACACATTCCCGGCAAGGCTCGGCAGGGTTAGTTAAGTTTAGTTTAGGGGATGACAATAACAACAACAACAGCAACAATAACAAAACACAGGTGAAATCATGTGTTCCTTCCTTAATTAAGCGGTCACATGTGTGTTTTTTCACTATAATTTAGCACCGTCTTCACACAATTAACACATTCCAGCCTAGCGTTCGTTCTTATTCATCACCGCTGATCTAAGGTTCGTCTAACATCCCCACACAAGCACCTCTCACTGTGTGTTTAAAAATCTTGACTCCAATTGGTGTTATTTCACGTACGGTCTTTTTTAATTGATTCATTTTCTATCCCTGGTGTGCGTCAAGAGAGTGTCGGTTTGTATTCGAAAAAAAAAACTGTAAAAAAATAGTCTGGAGCGTGTGTGTGTGTTTATTGATCTGGTTTTGTACGGCGGCAGTGAGGAGGAGGAGCGAGGAGCGATTCAATAGTAACGAAAGGTGTACTTAAATAAAATAAAAATAACATAAATAAACTTTTTAAAAACTAAGCACAAATAGTAAGTAATAAATAGTAAAAAGATGTATTGAATCAAAGGCCATTACTATTACTGTTAAAAAGTTTATAGAATAGTATGGAGGCATTGATAGGTATACTGTAGTTCTCTAAGCTTATATAAATCAGTTTGGTCTCCTCGACAGCTTACGGGGGAGGCGTGTGCATGCTGGCGTTATGGTGCCCTTGTAACGCAATACAATGTGTTACTCGCACGTGTAATAAAATATTCGCCATTACGTTCAACCCTTTCTATCTCAATCTAACTTTGCCTCTAGTTTTGCTGTTCTTCCACAAATCCTCAATCCTCCATTTGATCAAACCATTTAATTATAGTTAACCTTTTTTTTCTCTCCCCATTAAGAATAGAAGAAAATAAGAAGGCTGCAAAAGGCCAATTGACCTACACAAGGCAGCTCCTCTACACTGGCTGTTATCTCTCTACTCTACCATCTGTCTTGTGTACCTTAACATACAAACATAATTATCAGCTTGGATGTCTGCCAATTACTTTATTATAACATTAGTATTATTCTCCCTACTCTCACATATGCAACAATAATACGTGGAGTGGATATTATTAGTTCAAGAGATATCCTTCCTTACCGCCGTGACAGTCACCCGTATTTAACACCATAATAATAATGGTGTTAAAAGTGTTATGTTCAGCTTTACGTGGCAGGGGTGTGGCAGGACAGGTGATTGTGACCCTGTAGTACCTGTAGGGAAGGGCGGCAGGGGTTGGCAGGGCCCAGGGAAGGTGTAATAAGGTAGTAACTAACTTCTTGTTGTGACCGCTAGCAGCCAGACGACCTCTGACTTGGTGATAATATTTCTTCGTTTTAAACCTTCCCTGTTCCTCTACATGTCATTTTGAGTGATAGAGGAGCAGTAACACATCATTCTTCACCATTAATAGTTGAGGGATATAAAGAATACATTACCTATTAAACGTAAGTAACCTAATATAAGAACATCAAGTTTCAACAGGTACCCTTAGGTGGCCGTGCATTGACTGGTGGATCACGTATATATTAAACCAAAATTGAGATTAATATTGTAATACTTGTAAATATTACCACCAAAACAGCCACACAAGGTGCTTGTAATAGTGTAATACCTACCAGCATTAACACAAAAACAAAGAAGAAAAAAAAAGGGTTCGGTATCACTTTCCTTGCGTCGTTTAGGGGGTAGGGTGTTCAGGATAATAATATTTGTAGTGGAAGTATCAAAACAATAATAGTATTTATTGAGTGCTGAAGTATGTAGTACTTATTTGGACACTTACATATCACTTATATATCACTTGTATATATGAGATTAATTAACGGCTAACTGGTATAAAAATATAACCACTGCTTAGTTAACTAAACGGCCCAAGTTACCCCTGATCCCTTATCTAACGTCTTAGAGTGAATATTCCTTCGAGTCTAAGAACGAAGACAAGGTAACATACAGGATAACTTGTGCAAAACAAAAACACAGAAAGAAACACACGATATGGACACTTCAGATGGGTGAACACTTCAGATGGGTGGACACTTGACCACTTCAAATCGACTTCCTTATCTTACGTCTCGGATGGAATATTCCTTCGAATCCGAGAAACGAAAATAACGATAGGAACGCGAGGAACTATTCACTGGACACTTTACAACATAAGCACATGGCACCACTTCACTCGTTCTCACATCACATGTTATACATCCTACCTAATTTCCCTAACAAGCTAGACTCCCTTGATACTTTGACTTGGCATTGACCTAGATTCACTTGCCATATGACGAATTTGTAACACCAGGCTGAGATGACGGAGAGTAGCAGGCGAGTGGGGAGAAAAAAAAACACATTAACTTCCAACCTAACACTCATATAATATTCACTTTCCCTACACTTGATCACACTCCTAGTAATGTCAAAGATATATAGATATATATATATATATATATATATATATATATATATATATATATATATATATATATATATATACATATATATCACACACCTTACTGACTTTACATAGCTATCACTGTATCTTCAATAGCTATAATAACTCTCTCACCTGAGATGACGGAGAGTAGCAGGCGAGTGGGGAGAGCTTTCGCTTGAACACTCGATCAAAACTGTACCTGGATTGCCAGACGCCTCTAGGAACATAGGTTCTGAATAATTATAACTATCCATTTTTTCCCCTACGTGAGAATAATATCTTTCCTCAAAATATTCCACCGTAAGTGAAGAAAAATTATCTGGATTATGGAACGCAGGTTAGTGAATATACGTAGGATTTTACTGATATATATTTGATTCATACCTTCTCCTCCCCACAGGTGGATTTTTATAAGACTTTCATTTGAGGCGATGATTAAACTTCCCTACTTAATAAAAAAAATAATTAAACAACCCTTTACTCTTTCCCCTTATTGCCTACTTAATCCCTTATCCCATGATGGTTAGGGAATAACAAAATATTGCCAGTACTACTCCTTCGACCCTCACCCGAATGATATTTAAGAAATAATAGATAGTTTTATCACACACACAAAAAAAAAAACGGAGTGTTACAATATTATACACAGGAAAGCAATTATATATACTTTAAAAAATCGTCTGAAACACCTAACCGTTTCCTACATAAACGTTTGTTATATTTGATTCGTAATTATTTCATGAAAAATGTTTATTTCTAAGAACATAAGAAATGAAGAGACTGCAAGAGGCCAGTTAATGACCTACACGAGGCAGCTCCTTGCCCCCCACCCTTGGAATAATCCAATATTTAGCCATCCCACCTGTCATCCCTATCCATACTCTGATCCAACCGTCTTTTAAAGCTATCTATTGACTCAGCACTTACTACGTGTCTACCCAGCCTATTCCAATCGTTCACCACTCTGTTAGTGAACCAATATCTACCTATGTCTGTCCTGAATCTAAATTTTTCTAGCTTGTACCCATTTCAACGTGTCCTATCCTGACTACTAAATTCTAAAACCTGATCAATGTTACCCTTATTAATTCCTTTTACCCATTTGAAAACCTCAATCAAATCCCCTCTTGCCCTCCTTTTCTCTAGGGAGTGGTGATTAATACGTTTTAACCTATCTTTGTAGGGTAAATTTCTCAGCCCCTGAATCATCTTGGTCATTCTTCTCTGGACTGCCTCCAAGGAGCCTATATCTTTCCTATAATAAGGGGACCAAAACTGAGCTGCATAATCTAAGTGGGGTCTTACTAGCGCTAAATACAACCTCAGAATGACCTCAGAACTCCTATTTGTCACACACCTACTAATAAATCCCATTATCTTGTTGGCTCTATTTCTAGCTATAATACACTGTTCCCTGGGGCGCAAGTCACTGCTTATTTGAACTCCTAAGTCCCTCACACTATATGACTTTCCTAAGGTATTGTCATTTAATATGTAGTCTACAGACCTATTACCGTTACCTACACTCATAATGCTACACTTGTTAACATTAAACTGCATCTGCCATTTCTCTGACCACTCGTACAGCCTATTTAAGTCATCCTGCAGCATCCTAGGATCATCTAAATTCTTTACCGGTCTTCCTATCTTTGTGTCATCGGCAAATTTACTGATATCACTGTTTATTCCTGTCTCTAAGTCATTTATATAGATTATGAATAACAATGGTCCTAGTACTGATCCTTGTGGTACCCTACTAGTGACATTACCCCATTCTGATTTCTTCCCATTAATCTGTACCCTCTGTTCCCTACTAGTAAGCCATCCCCTAATCCACTCTAGTAACTTCCCACCTATGCCATGAGCCTTGACTTTACTTAACAGTCTCCTATGGGGTACTCTGTCAAAGGCTTTACTGAAGTCCAAATAAACTATATCATACTCGTCCCCCTTATCTATGGTTTCAAATACTTTCCTATAGAAGGATAATAAATTTGTCAGGCAGGACTTCCCCTTGCTAAAACCATGTTGACTATGTCTAATTAGCTTGTGTTCATCTAAATGTTTTCTAATTGCCCTTGCTATGATAGCTTCTAACATCTTGCCTACCACTGATGTTAAACTAATTGGGCGGTAGTTACTACTGGAGATTTAGTCTTTTTAAGTCTATCTATTTCCTTGCTAACTACTTCCCTACTTATGACTATTTCGCTTAATTTATCAACCTCTTGTCCCCTAAAGATCTGTACTGGCTCCAGTTCCCTACCCGACTCTTCTTGAGAAAATACGGACAAGAAGTATTTATTTAATTCCTTACTAATTTCCTCACCATTTTCTATCAACCTGCCATCCATTCCTTTAAGAGGTCCTATTCTTTCCTTTGTTTTAGCCTTGTACAGCTGATAGAATCCCTTTGGATCCTTCTGGGCATCTCTAGCTATCCTAACCTCATAATTCCTCTTTGCAGTCCTAATATCCTTTTTAACTTTCCTAGCTAGGTCATTATACTGCCCTACTACCTGTACTTCTCCCCTTTTAATTCTCCTATAGAGTCCCCTTTTTAATCCAATTTCCCTTCTAATGCTGCTATTCATCCATTTTGGATCATTTCTATTTGACCTAATCCTCCTCTTAGGTATATACTGTTCCTGCCCTCTATGAATTTCCCTAACTATGCTATTATAATGTAATTCTACCTCAATGTTTTGATCCTCCTCTCTGCCTACTCCTATTCCCTCCCAATCTATACTCTGGAGGTGGTGTCTGAGGCCCTGGTAATTGGCTTTTCTAAAATCTGGTACTAAAGCAGTGTTTTGTTCTATCTCCCTCTTTGCATTAATCTTGAATCTAATTTCGTGGTGGTCACTAACATCAAATCTAGCTCCTATCTCAACCTAACTGACCAAAGTTTCATTATTCGTGAAGACCAGATCTAAAATATTTCCCTGTCGCGTTGGTTCCCTTACAAGTTGTGTGAAAAAACCATCCTGGACGACATTTAAGAATTCCTCCGAGCACCCGTCTCCTGTCATACTATCCCAGTCTATTCTCCTATAATTAAAGTCCACCATAATGCACACATTATTATACCTAGATGCTCTTGCAAGCTCCTGCATCAGGGGTGCACTAGCTGCTTCGTCTAAATCCGGAGGTCTATGTATAATCCCTACAACAAACTTTTTCCCTCCTATAATAATGTCAATCTATAATGATTCCGTATTCCTATCTGTTTTTATTGTGGTATTGACATAGCTATTTAATGTGTTTCTAACGTACAGTGCCACACCTCCCCCTCTCCTCCCTACTCTATCCCTGTGAAAAAAAGTGTACCCATCTATTCCTACTTCAGGTAAGAAATGTTTGCCTGCAATATTTAACCAAGTTTCTGTAATACCTATAATAGCAATAATAATGAAATTAAACCAATATAAACCATATAATAGAATATATAAAAATTATTCAAACCGAAAGTAAAGCCTAAATAAGCCATAGAAAAAAGAAAAACAGAAAAATCAATGAAATAATGAGAGAAAAAAACACCGTAATTATCTGTTTACATCCAAGAGTGTTAATTATAGCATATTAGGTACAGTAAAATAAGTGTTAGGACATGGTGACCTACAAGGATAGAGATGAAGCTGAGTGTGTTGTGTTGTGAGTGTGTTATGAGTGTATTATAGCTAGAAATAGGGCCAACAAGATACTGGGATTTATTAGTAGGTGTGTGACAAGTAGGAGTTCTGAGGTCATTCTGAGGTTGTATTTAGCGCTAGTTAGACCCCACCTACATTATGCAGCTCAATTTTGGTCCCCTTATTAAAGGAAGGATATAAGCTCCTTGGAGGCAGGGGCTGAGAAATCTACCCTACAAAGATAGAT
Organism: Metacarcinus magister; assembly: GCA_029783475.1. Classification (NCBI taxonomy): domain Eukaryota; kingdom Metazoa; phylum Arthropoda; class Malacostraca; order Decapoda; family Cancridae; genus Metacarcinus; species Metacarcinus magister. Next base: position 2,328,027 of record JAPQNM010000034.1, read on the forward strand.
TAAAACGTCTTAATCTCCACTCCCTAGAGAGAAGGAGGGCAAGAGGGGATATGATTGATGTTTTCAAATGGGTAAAATGAATTAATAAGGGAAACATTGATCAGGTTTTAGAAATTAGTTGTCAGGATAGGACACGTCGAAATGGGTACAAGCTAGAAAAACTTAGATTCAGGACAGACCTAGGTAGATATTGGTTCACTAACAGAGTGGTGAACGATTGGAATAGGCTGGGTGGACACGTAGTAAGTGCTGAGTCAATAGGTAGCTTTAAAAGACGGTTGGATCAGAGTATGGATAGGGATGACAGGTGGGATGGCTAAATATTGGATTTCTTATGTTCTTATGTTTTTATGTCAGTGAAGTGGAAAGATGGAATGTAGAATGTGTTTGAAAGCTTTGACATAGGTAGAACAACAAAGGGAATAGATTATGTAGTGATTGAATGGGTAAAGCATGGTACATTGAGGTTGTTTAGACATTTAATGAGGATGAGTTTGTTAATAGACTGTACATGCGTGAAGCTGAAGGGTAGAATGCTAGATTGAGGCCAACAGTAAAGGGGAGAGATAGAATGTAAAAGTATTGAAGGGGGAGATATGACAGACGTAGTTTTAACCATGCAGTGAGGGAATATAAGAATAGAGAAAGATGGAGACTCATTTGTCGTAGTCACCCCCTTCAGAAAAGTCATCAGGGGGGGAACGAGGCTTCAGAGATATAGATAGATTGATAGATTTCTCGCCGGTGACATCCTGTTCGTGTTTTGAAAATCCCGCGTGACTGGAATTTGATCGTGTTGCAAAGGAAGTTATATTTACATACGTGTTTCGTGCAAAATGCTGTATTCATGTATTTGTTCCAATATATAGGGTGTAGTTTTAATAGTTCGTAAATAGCAATACTTCATATACATTCATTTTTAACGAGTAGGATTTCAAAATACCCCAAAAAATAAATAACTCGGCTAACACTTGAAAGAACAGCATAAACTACACCAATAATGCATCCTTTTAAAAAATACATCATTAAAAAGTTAAAGGTGTAAGGAATAACCAGGAATTCAATGTTTAGGCTTATTGTAGATAATTTAAAGGTCTGTGAGGTCGGCCAATCCGCGCGCGGTTCCTAGGTTTAAATCACCTCCACCACCAAGCAGGGCGACACCTCCTCATATTTACTCCTGTTTAACCTATCCTACTCGTCCTATCTATCTATCCTGCTCCTATATTAAACCCAAGACACCGAGAGCCATCTGTGAGGGACTATAAGTAGGTATGTATAAGGGAAGTGGGTGAAATAAGGGTATATGTGATTGTTTTGATAATTCGTAGTGTGACGATTTAAACATTTTTATTTTTGCATTGATGTTTTTTGTTTCTTTGTGTTATTTGTTGTTTTGTTTTGTTTATTTAGAGGGATGTGTGTGTGTAATGTTTTGTTTTGTTTTGGTTAAGTTAATGGATTATGTATTTTTTTATTTGAATGTATTGTTTGTCGTTGATGTGTTATTGGTTATTGGTTATTGGTTGAATTTAGAGGGTCTTCCTCACAGCTGTGGTGGTCCACCGCTGCTGCCAGTCCGGGAGTCTTCCTTCAGAAGGGCCACCTGGTCCGATATAGAGTTTGAGGCTGCCCTGCAGTAAGCCGTATAGCCTGGTACAGGAGGCTCATCTGGCAGCACTTTCAGGAAATTGTCCAGTTCTCTTTTGAAACTGGTGACGGAGCAGCCTGTGGTGTCTCTGACGTGTTTAGGGAGCACGTTGAAGAGTCTAGGGCCACTGTGTGAAAGGCTGGAGGCGAGGAGATTCTTGATTCTCCCTGTAGTTGCTGAGGAGAAAGCCCGTTTCTCGCACAAGCGACCGATGAGCTCGCTTGTCTTTAACTTCAGTAACTTGGGGGTGGGGTTAGGTACCTGCTTCTCCACTACCTTCCACACATATATGACCCTATATCTCTCTCTTCTTCTCTGTTGAGAGTAAAGCCCCAGCTTTTGCAGACGCTGCCAGTAGGTGAGCCCCTGCATGTCTTTTATAGCCCTGGTGAAGGCTCTCTGTACTGACTCCAGTTCTTGTATGTCACCCTTTTTGTGGGGCGAAAAGAGCTGGCTGCAGTAGTCAAGTACTGGCTGTATGAGGGCCTTCCACAGTACCAGCATGATCTCTGGCTCCCTTGAACTGAAGGTTCGGAGGACCCAGCCGACCATCCGTCTGGCTTTGCTGACTGTTTCACTGATGTGCTGCTGGAAGGTGGCGTCGTCATTCATGTGGACACCAAGACACTTGACGACACGAGTTGGTGTGATTGCTTGCTGTCCCCCTGTATATAGGCTGGTGGAGTCTTTTACCTCGGTGTTGGGCCCCAGTCTCAGTACTTCAAATTTCTCTTCATTAAATTTCATGTTGTTAGTTTCGGCCCATTTGAAGATCTTCTCAATGTTTGTCTGTAGTTGCACAACATCCCTTTCTTCACTAATTTTATGGCTGAGGGTGGTATCATCGGCAAAGGATGATATAAAGGAGCCGTCAACCGCTTCTCCTATGTCAGCCATCAAAACTAGGAAGAGTAGAGGGCCAAGGACTGACCCCTGGGGGACGCCACTGATGACTTCCTCTTGCTGAGATTTGTGGCCATCAACAGCGACTGCCTGTTTCCTGTGTGTAAGGAAGCTGTGCAACCACACACCCAGCTTCCCTGTTATCCCCATGGCCTTTAGTTTGTGGAGGAGAATGCCGTGATCAACTCGGTCGAAGGCCTTGGCGAAATCCAGGTAGACGATGTCCACATTTCCTCCTTCTAGCAGCCATTCATAGTGGGCCAGCAGGTTGGAGAGGCACGACCTTCCTTTGCGGAACCCATGCTGGGAGCTGCTCATGAGGTCATTCTCTTCCAAATAGGTGATGATTCCATCCCTAATTATTTTTTCAAATATTTTCACGAGGTGGGAGGTAAGGGCCACAGGTCTGTAGTTTCTCGGTTGGCTTCTGTCTCCCCCTTTGTGGATTGGAGAGATTACTGCCTCCTTTAATGTGGTTGGGATGATGCCAGTGTCCATAGAGCAGCGCCATATCTTGTAGAGGGGGTCTGCCAGTGCCTCTTTGCATTTCAGCAGCAGCAGGAGGATGGATGGCACACCATCAGGTCCAGCAGCGGAGTTCATCTTGAGCTCGCTGATGGCTCTCTGTAGGTCAGCTGTGGTGAAGGCGATGTTGGCAAGGTTGTGGTGGTGTTGGCTGTGCTCCTTGAAGAACTCCCTGGGGTCACACACGATCTTCGTAGTTTTTGGCTGTGAGAAGACTTTTGTGTATTGCTGGGATAGAATATGGCAGGTTTCTTCAGGATTTCTTGACATTTCCCCGTTTTCTGCTTGAAGTGGCCCAACTCTGACTTGCGTTTTGGAAAACTTTGCAGTACTTGAAGGAAAACTTAGGGTTGATTTTTATATTGTGTACTGCCTGATTTTCTTCCCAGTCACGCTGCTTTTCATGTGTTTTGATTCATGTGTTTATATTTTTTTTTCTCTTTCTCTTCCTTCTTTTCACTCTTTTTTTTCCTATTCGTCCTGATTCTTATTTTTTCCTTCTCTCTGTCTCTTTCCTTTCCTTATCTTACCTCTTTCCTTCATTTATTCCTGTTTTCCATCTATTTATCCATCTTCCTTCCTTCCCTTCCTTCCCTCCCTTCCTTCCCTCCCTTCCTTCCTTCCTTCCCTTCCTTCCCTCCCTTCCTTCCCTCCCTTCCTTCCCTTCCTTCCTTCCCTTCTTTCCTTCCTTCCCTTCCTTCCTTCCTTCCTTCCATCCATCCTTCCATCCATCCTTCCTTCCTTCCTTCCTTCCTTCCTTCCTTCCTTCCTTCCTGCCTGCCTACCGTCTATCCTTCCTTTCCTTCCTCCATCCTACTCTCCCTCTCTCCTTCCTTCCCTCCCTTCCTTCCTTCCTTCCTTCCTTCCTTCCTTCCTTCCTTCCTTCCTTCCCTCCTTCCTTCCTTCAGCCCCAAGTTGCAGGGGACGAAGGAGATGGCGTCAGCAGGGGAGGATCACGACAGGGAAGGACCAGCAAAGCCTAACGTACCCTCCAAAGGATCTAAGTATGTCTTATGAAGGAGAGAGAGAGAGAGCATGTTATATCTGTCTTTGTTATGATAAATGATGAAATATAGAGATAGTTTTACTTTTTATATGTTGGAAATAGTAGAGAGAGAGAGAGAGAGACCTCCTCCTCTTCCTCTTCCTTTTCTAAATCTTCCTCCTCCTTCCTTTTCTTAATCTTCTTCCTCCTCCTCTTCCTTTTATAAATCTTTCTTTTCCTCTTCCTTATCTAATTATTCCTCCTCCTCCTCCTCCAACTCTTCCTTTTCTAAATTTTCCTCCTCCTCCTTATCTAAAAAAAACAATTCAACCTTCCTTCCTCCTTTTCCTCTTGCTTCTCCTTACCAAAAAAAAAATATATCTTCCTCCTCCTCCTCCTCTTCCTTATACTAACAATACCCAGGGAGCCGGAGAAATGGTCGCTGGATAACTTTGAAATCGGTCGTCCTCTCGGCAAGGGCAAGTTCGGCAACGTGTATTTAGCGCGCGAGAAGTTGAGTAAGTACATAGTGGCCCTCAAGGTTCTGTTCAAGTCCCAGCTGGAGAAGGCCAACGTGGAGCACCAGCTGAGGAGGGAGATTGAAATACAATCCCATTTAAGGTGAGTGTATGTGTGTGGGTGTGTATTTCTGTGTGTGTTTTTAGCTGAGGAGGGAAATATAGGCACATATAAGGTGTGTATGTGTGTGTTTGTGAGTTTTTAGCTAGTTGTAGTATATATGTATGTATGTGTGTGTGTGTATGAGTTTGTATTAATCTAGTTGTAGTGTGTGTGTGTGTGTGTGTGTAGGTAGTTGTTCTTATCACCCCTTACCTTCACCCCAGACACCCCTTCTTATCACCCCTTCCCTCACCCCCAGACACCCTAACATCCTGCGTCTGTACGGCTACTTCTACGATGACACCCGAGTGTACCTGATCTTGGAGTATGCGCCGGGGGGGGAGCTGTACAAGGAGCTGCAGGCACAGGAGAAAGGCCGCTTCAACGAGGAGAGGACGGCCGGCTTCATCAAACAACTCAGCCAAGCGCTCGTGTAGGTGTGAAGGGATGGTTAGGTTAGGTTGTGTGTGTGTGTTTTACTTCATTAAATAACTCGTGCAAACTTTCATGTAGGTTTATGTGGATGGTGGTGTATATGTACGTGGGTGTATGTATGTACTGGGTCTGTTTTATGTGTTGTGTGTGTTTTTTTCTCTCCTATCTAAGTTCTTCCCTCTTTCTTTTTTCCTTCAATCAAATTTTTTCCCCTCTCTCCCCTCTCATCCTCACCCTCTCTCCCCTCTCATCTCTCCCCTCTCACCCTCTCCCTCTCTCCCCTCTTCACACAGTTATTGCCACAGCAAGAAAGTGATTCACCGAGACATCAAACCTGAGAATCTTCTGTTGAATCTCCACGGTGACCTCAAGATTGCTGACTTTGGCTGGTCCGTGCACTCCCCCTCATCCAGGTACTGTGTGCGTGTGTGTGAAGGTGTATATTTATGTCTGTTTTTGTAGTGTGTAATGTGTATATATAAGTCTGTGTGTATGCAAGTGTGTGTTTTAATGTGTGAAGGTGTGTATGTATGTCTGTTTTTGATGTGGTAAGTGTATATATGTAAGTCTCTGTGTATGTGTATGTATGTGTGTTTTAATAGGTGAATGTGTAAGTGTGTGTTTGTAGTGTTAAGTGTGTGTATATAAATCTGTGTGTGTGATGAAATTATATATAGACTTACATGTATTTAAAACAAGAACTATATATATAACAAACAAAGTTATACATACATACATACAATCCACGCACACAGACGAACCACCATGTGCGGGACACTAGACTACCTTCCCCCGGAGATGGTGGAGGGGCATGAGCACGACGAGAAGGTGGATCTATGGGCGCTGGGTGTGCTGTGTTACGAGTTCCTGTGTGGCAGTCCACCCTTTGAAACACCTTCCAATGATGGCACTTACTCCCGTATCTGTAGTGTGGATATCAAATTCCCTCACTGTGTGTCTATGAAGGCTCGGGATCTTATACTCAAGGTGAGGGGGAGGAGGGGAGAGAGGAGGATTATGGGTGGGAGAGAAAGATAAATTGTGGGAGGAAGAGAGGGGGAATGATAGAGAGAGGAAAGGGGAAGGAAGAGAAAGGAGAGAAGAGGGGGAGAGGAGAATGGGGAAGGGAGGGAGAAGGGGAATAATGGAGGAGAGAGGAAAGGGGGAGGGAGAGAGAGGAATAGTGAGTGGGAAAGGAAGAAAGAATTTATTGTTATTATTATTTTTGGTCTTTTTATGATATATTGTACTTTTCCTTTCCTTTCATGTCTCTCCCTCTCTCTGTCTGTCTTAGTTTCTCTCTCTTTCTCTCTAAAACTATATAATGATTACTCGTGATGTTATCTTATAATGATATGATGACTTTGTATAGCTTACCCTAACACACACCCTTCCTTCCTTCCTTCCCTCACCTCCTCCTCCCCCCCTGACAGCTCCTGCGCCGCATCCCCAAAGACAGGCTGCCCCTGGATAAGGTCCTGCAACACCCCTGGATACTGGAGAATGCTAAGAAATAGGTGATCTGATACTTCACACTTATACACTCACTTTGTTAAACTCCCTCTATTTCACTGTCTTACTCTTTCACTCCTCCTAAACACATTCATACTTATTCACTCTTATTCACTCACACATATACACTCACTCTTATTCACTCACTCTTATGTACTAACTTTTATACTCGCACTTAAACATTCACTCTATCACACTGCCTTACTCATCTGTATTCTTTCATTCCTCCTAAACACACTCATACTTATGCACTGATACTCTCTCTCTCCTAACACACTCACTCTCATTCCTACTGACTCATTCCTACATACACACACACACACACACTCTCTCATTCCTACACACACACATGCTTTTTTTAGTCTGAGTTAACTTGGTATCTTTGTGGGAGTGAAGGAAGGGAATGTATTTATTTTCTATATATATATATATATCACATGTATTTTGAACCTTATAGAATGATGTGTTTGTAGTGACTGTGTATGTATGTGTGTGTGTGTGTGTGTGTGTGTGTGTATGTCATTAAGTTGCAATATATTATTTCCTTCCGTGTACATCAACCATTTTCTTGGTGCCATCTGTCCTATATTATTGTATATTAACACCTCTTCTTTGTGTATTTTTTTTTAGATATAACCGGTGTCTGTATCTATCATGTACGTGTGTGTGTGTGTGTTTGGATTTTGTCGCTCTGTCCGGTAGCTTTGAAAGACATCCACATCATTATTTTTCTTTCTTTCTTTTTCTTTTTCTGTTTTTCTGTTTTTCCATTCCTGATGGCGAGTCACAAGGCAGGAACCTGATCCGTGTTTCCTTCTTTGTGCCTTAAAGAATGCATTATTTTTTTTATATTCATTACTGTACGTTATAGGTGTAAGGAAGTAGAGTATGTAGTATAGTAGTACATTGTAGCCTCAAGAAAGTCTGTAGTATAATAGCAATATACATTTAAACTTCCCATAAGTAGTGTAAAAGTTGAACATTTAAGCGGGAGTCGGAAACAGACATATTTTTACATTTTTTATCTCCTCTTAAATGCCGAGAATGAAGGGACCAGAATAACAGTACCTTCTTTTATTTGTTTATACTTATTGTTTAAGTTCTGAAGGAGACTCTGAAGGAGGCTCTGAAGGCATAGCTATAAGGTTTAATATTACTGCTTACTGTATATATAAACAAACAGGAATAGGTCGTAAGTCAAGGCGGATTAATTATTATATTATTTCTTCCTACAACAAAAATATACACATCCTTCATTATAACTAATTGCTCTTTCCCTCCCCATCACCTCTACTCTACCATCTACCTTTTAGATTAACATAGCGCCATATCACCTTAGTAGTGTCAGGCGCATGCTTACTCCTTTTTGCATAAACTAACCAACTATTGTATTATTCCTGCATTAACCCTACAATCACACACCATCCTCACGAGTGTATTAACATTAGTGAGGGTCAAGTTAGGTGGTTAAGGCAATAGTCTCCTTGTTAGGTTCTGTAAAGGGATCTAACACCTTCCTTCTTTCATCATAACTCAAGGGATCTAAAGGTGGAATTGCAGCCCAAGAGCCGTGTTCTGCTTAGGTTTTACTGTGGTGTTTAAGGCTTTATGTTACGTTATCCTATATATACATGATCATTTTGTATTTTTTGAACCATTGTTTGTAAGATTGGTTTAGTGTTTAATGTTTAAGTTAGGTATAGTTGTGCGAGTGTTGTAACCTTTGTGTTGCTGAGACCACATGTCTTTCATTAGAGTTTAAGTGTTGTGTTGTTGTGTCCCGGTGAGGTGATGTGGAGTGTACATACTTACACTCCCTTTATACTTAGTTGTTTAATGTCTTATATGTTTTTTTATAGCATCGAGGCGGAGGTAAACACTCGCCTCAACGCTAATACCGCTTGGAATAAAAATTAATTTATCCTCTATTCTTTGTGATTGTGTTGACCTCTCTCTCGGTGGTTTTTTTTATTTTGTTTGTATGTAGGTTAGTGAATCCATTTATTTATTTTTCTTTTCTTCTTATTCTCTCTCACTCTCTTTGGGTGTATTTTTGTTTTTTCTCTCTCTCTCTCTTTGGGGGTGGTTTTTTGTGTGTTTGTATGTATGTAGGTTAGGGAGTCCATTTTGCTCTCTCTCCTCTCTCTCTGGGGTTGTAAACAGAACACCTCATATCCACTGTCAAGCAACTCATTTTTATTAGTAAGATTGTCCTTCACAAACTGGTTATAGAAAATAGTTGGAAAAATTATGATACTCTTAACATTACAAATAGTCACTCTTGATGATCAGCTCACACCAGCGGTGCCGCACGTCCCCACACTGCGCCCACATCCCATAGTACTCGTTGATCTGGCGCAGCGTGCACTTGTACACCTTGGGCAGCTCCAGCAGCAGCACCAGCTGGTCAGGGTAGAGGAATGGCTCCAGCTGCACCTTGGCCCTCTTGATGGTCTGGCCAGACCTCTTCTTGGACTTGTCAAAGTGTTCCCAAAACTTGAGGTGTTGTGCCACCTGCTCAAACAGGTCATTGGACACGTCCCCAAACATGTCTGTCATCTCCTCGTTGAGGCCCGGCTGGTGCAGCCACTCCTCCATGAGCAGCTCCTGTGTGACGCCCTGCTCCTCCATGTGAGGGAAGGCCTTGAGGAAGTAGTCCAGGACAGCACCAGTTGGCCGTGGAACACTGACACATACTCCCTCAACAGGGCGTCAAACTTGTCACGTCCAACCAGCTGGCTCAGGTATTTGAGGAGGAAGTATCCCTTCAGGTAATGCACTTGCAGGAAGGTCTTCTCAAGATTGAGTCCGTTCTTGATGTAGCTCACCCCCATCCGAGCCCACCAGCCCCTCCCCCTGCATGGGCCTGAGGGTCTGCAGCTCATCCGTGGAGTGTTCCACCTCCCTGGCCAGGGTCCTGTACTTGAGGTGGGCCCTCAGGTCTGACAGCTGCTCCAGGCTGTCCCTAGTGAGGACGACTTGAAGACAGCTTGAGGGGCAGGCTGGCTCCCAGGGCGACTCTCCAGCATCACACACTCACAGTGGGGCTTCCTGGACTCACACTTGTAGCAAGGCTCACGATCCTCATCCTGGCCGGCACCGTTGTCCTTCACCTCACCCTCACCCGGCACACCTCCGGGGCTGCTGTTGGTGTCACCCGCCGGCCCCTCACCCTCCTCGTTGTTGTCCTTCCCCTCTGCATCACTGTTGTTTTTGGGGCTGCAGGGTGGAGTGGTCTTGGTGGTTTTGGACTGTGCCCGGTGGTAAGCCAGTGCCGCCTCAGAGTAGATGGAGTCTTCCATGTAGGTTGCAAAGCCCTCGCTGAGCCACTCCTCCGTCCAGTCCTGCGCACCAATCACTATCCCAAACCAGGCGTGGCTGTTGGAACAAGGCAACGATACTTAATACACTGGTTAGGGGAATTAAACACAATCACAATGAAAGGAAACAAGATTGGCATTACTGTGGACTGTGAGTGAAGAGAGAAGGTTGGAAGTTAAGGTATTTGACAGGTTTCTGTGAGGTATTACCTTTAAGAATATTGAGTTAACACAAGGTAAAGGAAAGGATGTGTGCTGGTATGGTAGGAGTGGTGGAATGGAGTGGAGGTAATCAAGGAAGGGTGATGGTGTGCCTTCTCACCTGATCTCATGGGCGAGGCGGATGGGTCGTCAATAGCCACTGGGGGGGACAGGAAGATGAGGTTGGGTGAGGCCAGGCCCAGGCTGCCGAAGCACTGTGGCAGCACCACCACCTCCAGCCTGCGGCAAGGGTACACCCCCAGCAGACGGGTGGCAGGAAGCAGCCGAGGGGCCTCACCGCCGGGGCACAGGAGGGCGGGTACACCAGGGTGAGCGGGGTCTTGTAGCTCCAGTTGTCAGGGTCCTGGTGACACGGGTACTGGTAGTGGTGGCAGGCCCCCACCCCCCCACCCTCAGGAGGCTTGGCTCGGGGCAGCACCGTGGAGAGGGACTCCACCTCCCACTTTCCGATGGCAATGGCTATGGTTGCGATGGGCAGCACCATGCACCATGGTGGTGTGGTAGTAGTAACACAGTGTGGAGGGCCTCGCCAGACCCTCATCTTGGTCAGGGGCGCAGCAACACTCCTCCAGGGGTTTGTGGGTGGGCGAGTCCTCTCCGGTGCCGTCCTCGCCTGGGGGAGGGTACTGCAGGGGCCTGGTGTCCCCGGTCATGCTGACTATCTTGTCACGGCCCACAGTGACCCAGGCCTGCCAGGTGGCCATGGCCGAGGGAGGGTCCTGGCAGGGCAGCAGTGACCTGTTGTTGATGGCCGCCATGGGGGTGAACACACAGGAGTTGCCGTCCTGGTCACTCCGCCACAGCAGTGACTTGCCCTGAGGCGTGGTCTCATAGTCGATGCAGACCACACAGGGGAAGCCCTCAGCCTCCCTGATGCCGGGCTTCCAGATCTTGATGCACCATGGGCCGACGGTGTAGTGGAGGGGGCTGTGCCGCCGCCCACACCACAGGGAGATGGCCGAGGGACACACACGCTGTCAATAAATGTTCTTGGTTTTCTATCATGTTTACCTTAAAAAACATTATTTTCTAAGTAAATTACAACAATAATTTGATATGAATACTGAGATGGTTTGGACACCTGAAAAGACTGGGTGAGTTGCCAAGAATGATGTACAATGCTGGGATCACCTTCTGGGTAAGGTAATCCTTCAGATCACACTTAGAAAATAAATATATGAAAAAAAGCTCATTAAATGTATTCAAAACTGCTGGTAAATCTACATAACTACTGCTCAGACGATATCAATAGAAATATGAAGTCCTACATACTATACATAGTGTACTTAACACATTTGTGAAGGTTTCAGGTGGTGCTCGTCATTATAATCAAATATAGGCCATAAGGTATCCGGTAAATATTTTGAAATCAATTGCTCGACAGTAAATTGCTCGAAAAATAATATCTCGAACAATCAATTGCTCAAAAGGTAGATTGCTCGAAAAAAGTTAGTTTAATGAATAATATCCAAAAATAAGATAAAGAAATACAACTTTATTATTGTTAATTGAATAGTTGAAATCAAGAACGGGCACATTTCTATTTAGGTTAGGTTATTATTTAGAGCAATTTACTGTTGAGCAATTGATAGTTTGAGAAATTATTTCTCAAGCAATTGATTTTGAGTAATTGACTTGGATTCAGGCTTTAATATGGCAATCCAGAAAAATATCTAGAGTGAAATGCCTACTATGAGTGAAAAGCTTATATACGACCTAACCGAGCCAAACCGTACCCAACCAAACCTAATCTAACCATAACCTTATATAACCTAACCATAACCAGTATTATTTTACATCTTCATTAGAATGCTCTAGAGAATTCAGGGTTGTAATTTTGCATTACCTGTTGCATTTTGAAAAGGTTTTCTTATTTAAAATTCTGTCGCAAATTCTTAGTTTGTGAGATATTCAATGTTTTCTGTGAGACCCCTTCGAAAAGTAAAGTTTAGTTTGGTTTGAACAAGGTTCTGTTATTTGTCAATGTAGGTTAAGGTTTGGTTAATTTAGGTTATGTTATGTTAGGTTCAGGTAAAGATTCGGAAGACGACCCAGATTGTTTTTTGGACAAAGCAAATTTTTTCTGATAGATTTTGATGTGTTTTGAATTAATCTGATGTATATTTGCTATGCCAGGTAATTTTTATTCCCCAAGGTAAAAATTGCCACAAAAAAGTCAGATTAATTCAAAACCATCAAAATCAATAGGAGAAAAATTGTTAAGTAAACTTAATTAAACCTAAGCAAACCTAATTAAGCCTAACCTAACTAAATCTACCCTTACATAACCAAACCAGGTAAAGATTCGTAAGATGACCCACTCGATATCTCACTACCTTTGTAATGCACTGCAAATTCAACCTCAGATACTTGTTCAGATAGGTTAGGTTAGGTTTCAATTAGGTTTGCTTTGGTTTAATTAGGTTTGCTTAGGCTTACTTAAAGAAATTTGTTCTCTTATTGATTTTGATGTTTTTGAATTAATCTGTCTTTTGTGTGGCAATTTTTACCTTGGGAAAAAAATGCATGGCATAACAAACAATCATCAGATTAATTCAAAACACATCAAAATTTATCAGAAAAAAATAGTTTTGTCCAAAAAACAGACTGGGTCGTCTTTCGAATCTTTACTTAGGTTAATTTAGAAGCTATTAAATGTTCTCTATGACCAACAATAGGAAGTTGGACGCGTTGCAGACAATTTATTTCGGTGAAGATGTAAAATTCTACCCCATAACCTAACATAACATAACTTGAAAGATGCTTTACCAGCTAAGTAATGGTTAGCACCGCCTGAAACCTTTACAGATGTGTTAGGTACACTATGTATAGTATGTACGACTTCATATTTATATCGATATCGTCGAAGCAGTAGTTATGCAGAATTACCAAACTACTTACTGACAATCATTGTATTTTGTCTTCCCCCAAGAACCCCGCATTCCCACAGGTCCCCAGAATTGTTGGGGGTTAATGGGGATGTCTTATTAGATATGCATTTGCGACGAAAATGAATGTCAAAATCGTTCGAAATGGATCAATATTTATACGAAAAGTGTGTTATTTGCATCCAAGTGCATTGGGAAGAACTAGAAATTTACCAGCCACACTATCATCTACGCAATATCACCACGCTCACAGGAGTTCACGGCTTCTTTTATTTCCTCACATCTAGCCATCTAAATGCTGCATTTACAGCAGCTATAATTGCTCCAGACTCTATTATATGTTAATCAGCAAGTTTTTTTCCACGGCGATAAGGGTGCCGACGAAAAGGGTGCGCCGCCATCTTGGATCAGTCAGCTGATCATCACAACACGGGGAGAGAGAAAACACATCGACGTGATTGGTGTCCTTTATCGTTCAGTTGCCGAAATCTGCCCCCCCCCCCACCCCGCTGAACTCGCGGTAGACTAAGGCCTACACCTCCAGTACCCAAAGACAGGAGTATCTTTAAAAAGAAAAAGAATTTACTAACACATTTAGGTAAGGTAAAGTGTTCATATTTGATATTTCACCCATGCTCCTCGCGGATTTGTATTGAACTCTTCAATAATGGCTGCTCGATCCTTCATTACTGTCTTGCCGGTTATGCACTTGTGCCTAATATTTAATTTCTGTAAGAGCTTTCCAACAATCTCCAACATTGAGGTCCACTGAGATACTACAATGCATTTGTCCCTGGTGCCAGAACTTCTGAGTTAGTGGAGTTCATCAATAAGACATTTAATCTGTAAATAGAGACAATATTAGGTAACCAACTGCCACTTTTAACTAAATGGATGAAACATTGCCTGGCTTTTTTTTGCCAGAAGGAGCACACAGGAAACTGAAATAATATCTATCTCTCTATATACAAGTGTGTTATTCCACTAAAGGGCAGTAGCCAAGACAAGGCACACATACACACACCAATACACACAGATATACACTCCCCCAACCAATTTTTACTTAGCCTTTTTTCTATTTGTATTTCTCCTTGTTTCATCTGTATTTTATTCCTTACCAACCCATCCTTCTACATTTATATCTTCCTCTATTACAATCACCTTAGAACCATATACTATACCCCCAGAACTTAAGACCACTCAACAGCCCTCCAATCTCACCTCTCTTCCATAACCCATGTCGTGACCAGATAGTGTGATAACGGGGAAGATGGATACCGTGTGAAAATGGAAGATACATGTGGATTTGTGGAATGTGAAAGTAAGGAGGTCAGAGGTAGCGATTAGCGCGGTCATAAGGGTCGAAGGTTTTCCCTTTTGTGCGGTCATAAGGGTAAAAGGTTTCCCCCTTTGTGTGGTCATAAGGGTAGAAGGTTTTCCCCTTTTCCCTTTTTCCAAACAGCCGACTCTCAGATTTCGAGCTAGGTCATAAATACATGTCAGTTTTCCCCTTTTTGTAAACCTGACTCAGATTAGTGAACCAGTAGGGTAATCTATCTGGGAAAGGTCCCTCCAAACATCTGGAAGCAGAAGTCTAAGGAAAAATAAAATATATGTTGGGGCCTCCCAAAATGTTGTCTTGCGAGAATTGGTAACTGCTAGTTTGAGTGTATATATTCAGACTGTAGCGGCCTATAGAGAGGGGCTCCTACAAGCCCATCTAGTCACCGTGCTGGAGAACATTTAACAACAACGGCCTATAGAGGCACTTCACTTCACTCAGCCTTTCCATTTGGAGAGACAACCATCTCGGCTTCAGAATGGAGATTCTGAACATTAGGGTGAGTAGAAATTCAGTTTCTAATGTAGTCTTTTTATAGCAGCTGGTAGGATGTTATTTTAAGGATATTTATTTATGTAGGATTGTGATGAACAAATATTATGCATTGTTCCAGTATATGAATATTATGAATTGCTCCAGGATTTGAATATTATGTGTTGCTCCAAATTGTGGATATTGTTGTGAGCTCCTAAATATTGTTACGGCACACCCCCCTTTTTCACTTCCCTCCAAGGCAGGATGTCGCCAAACACGTTACCTCTCCTTACCTGAGGTAACGCCCTCCTGAGAATCGTGTAGCGGGGGTTGGCGAGACGGGAAAAGGGGGTTTTTAACACAAATCACACACAGACAACAACATTTCTCCTTTCCTGGTATATTTACAAACAGCACGCTTACAGGGTACAGCCTCAGGGCACAGAGTTCCCCACAAGAGGTTCACCCAGAACACACAGCCTCCACAAGTCCACACACAGCAACCTCCACACAGCCATGCACTCCCTTAGCGAGGGCAGGCCCTAAGGAAGCCAGGGCGCCATTTCTCCGGCCACCCTGTCCACTTCCCTCCAAGGTCTTGCCTCTCACGCTCCCAGGATGCCCACAACAACCTCCACACAGCCAGTCAGCCACCCCCTTAGTGAGGGCAGGTACCTAAGGAAACCAGGGTGCCATTTCTCTGGCCACCCTGTCCGCTTCCCTCCAAGGTCCTGCCCTCCACTCGCCCAGGAGTCAGCCTTGCACCGCTGTGTCCCTCTGTCTGTTCTCTCTCACTCCTCGCCTCCTTCTCCTCTCACTTCTGCACTCTCTCACTCCTTCTCCAGCCAACAACCAGCCACATCTCCCAAACACACCCCACCACGACTGCGTATCGCTGAAAACACCGATACGTAGGTCACCTTATCTTGACACATGTCAACTCTCACACTCCTCTACATCCCCAGGGAGGCCTGAGTGACCCACCGCTCCCTGCCTCCACACTACTACACTTACAATAACTCTATTTACACAACACTATTTATATGCTAAATGCGTCGCCGCAACAATATATTATCTAATGTGCCTGTTCATATATATATATATATATATATATATATATATATATATATATATATATATATATATATATATATATATAAGCTACAGATATAAAACAAAATAAGGTAACGAGTGAATTACCATCACTCCCCCCCTCCCTCCCTCCCCCTCTCTCATTCACCTTACCACTCTCCACGTACACTAAAATATCCTTCCTTCCACCGTTATCACACACACACAAACACACGCACACACATACACACACATATATATACACACACACATATATATATATATATATATATATATATATATATATATATATATATATATATATATATAAGCTACAGACATAAAACAAAATAAGGTAACGGGTGAATGACTATCACCCCCACCCCCCTCCCTCCACCCCCGTCTCGTTCCCCTTCCATCACTATTAATCACACACACACACACACACACACACACACACACATATATATATATAGAGATGCTACACACATTATAGAAGGAATTAACACTTACGATATACCTCAGGCAGCAGGTAGGAAGGTGGGTTGGTTAGGGATCGAGGGAGACAGCCGACTACGAGACACACAGACAGAAACACAACCGGCTAGATGGACGAACCACCAGGAACTAACTGTGGGAAGACGAGTGCGCAGGCATACACACGCGCGCGCGCACACACACACACACATAGTGCTAATTTCACAGTCGCTTTGTATTGTTCAGATCGTTACCAATGAGCAGCGATCTCCACCACCATCAGCAAATCCAATTTCACAGTCGTCTTTCGCGGTGTTGTTTGTTTGAAACCATACCAGAGATTGGAACCTTTGGTAACGCAGGTTTGGGAGCTGGGGGACCTCCCCAACGGAGCTTAACAAAGCAATTTTTTTTAGCAAATAACAAATTCTTATCCCCATATAGTTATATTACTTCCTGAAAAATATGTGAACAATTATTTAACAATACAACATATTGTAGGGGTATAACGATAATATGAATTTTTTTTTAAAGAATTTGAATGGCGGCGTGAACGCACCAGTCAACGAGGGAGAGAACAAAATAATTATCGGAAAACAGTATCATCTTATTTTCAAGACAAAACTATATTATTCTGATAGATTTCGATGTATTTTGAATTTATATGATAACCGTTTTTCGGCAAAAGGATCGAACCAAAAATAAATCAAACCTAATCTAACCTAACGTCCTAACCGGGGGAGTCGTCCGCTAGACCCCATAATCATTTAAATTTTAATATTACGGTTATTTCTTAATTTGCTTACCTAGTTCAACTATCTAAATACTCAGAAAGATGAAAGATTTACACGATGGTAAGGATGTCTGGAAGATGCTATTTACCGAAATACTGAGAAAAATAGTAGTTGAGTTGATTTATAAATGTGGCAGTTATATCAGCATCAGGAAACCAGTGCAGGCTGTGAACAACCTTCAAGGTAGTAAATAAGAATAAAATTCTTATAGCTTTTCCTGGTATTATTATTGGTCCTTTTAGTTCCATTTGTTATCAAAGACCTTTACATACCTATAAAGTAGAGGAGAATAGGTTAGGTTATAAAGTAGAGAATAGGTTAGGTTATAAAGTAGAGGATAATAGGTTAGGTTATAAAGTAGAGGAGAATAGGTTAGGTTCTAAAGTAGAGGATAATAGTGTGGTGCCGGCGATTCTCCTTTAATAATTCTTTACTTTAACTCCTTATCTCTTATTATTCCTGCTGCCACCACCCAAGGTATTTTTGTAAAGGGGCATGGGGGCCCTTTATAAGAATGTATTTTACTTTAAATGAAATAATTACTATCATTAAATCTCAACACTAGAATATATATATTTAACACCTTTGGTAGAGTAAGCCGAGTCCTCCTCAGGGCACGTGAGAGCGTTGGACGTTTTTCATATCCTTATTTCAATAGTGTTGAGCACCTCCAAAGTACTTACCTTACCACTTTACAGTCAGGGGTTATTTTCAAAGAATTTGACCAGTTAACTTTTGATAACAAATATATTTCATACTTCTCAATGTATTTCCTCCCACTATTATTAGAACTGATTAATAAGTAAACAAAATCACCCGAACTGAATAACACAGTACAAACTAGGTGCGATCACTACCCTAGGTTCATACATATCACACACGTTATATCCCTCCTATCTTAGGCTTCATAATCTTTCCCCCCTCCCCCCTTTTAACATATTTCCCCGGGCATAGTATTTGAAATTTTGATAATTACTAAGAGTGGTTAACTAACCGCCTCTTAGGATGCAAATCAAATGATCTCGATAATTACTAAGAGTGGTTAACTAACCGCCTCTTAGGATGCAAATCAAATGATCTCACATCATATTTAATTAACATTAATGAACACTGTCCACTATTAACATATGGTTTATGTTCTATGTTCCCACATGGGATGGCTACAGGCCCCGAAGGCTTTTCTATTCACTGTATTAACTGTTTACCAAGGTCACACGTGGTCACCGTTCCTGACAAAGGACAATATATGATGTTGGGCATTATCCTCACTAAGGCTGTTACCTCTCACTGTGTTATAATGTGTGATAGTGTTCACCGTGTATTTGTGTTGTCGTGAAGGCCGCTCATCTCACCTGTAATCAGACACCATAGTTAGACGCGTTCCTTTCCTGACGACTCAGCGGGGAGTGTGTGTGCCATGAGGCCATATCTCAATACCTTATTTCACCTCTACTGATAACTATTATTCCATTTTTTTCTATCTATTATTGACAACTTTCCCTTCAGGGTGATAATACTAATATTCAATATTCTAGGGGTATTTTGATATTAGGGAACGTGAATACCTCACCTGTAACCAGACACCATGGTGAGACATGTTCCTTTCCTGACGGCTAGGCGGAGAGAGAGAGAGAGTGCGTGGCTATCTCGTACCAAAATGCGCGTCCTGCCTGACGAGTTGTCAACTAGTATTTACCTATCCCCCTTTTTCTCTCTCTTACCTCTTTACAAAACAAGTCTCTTAACTAAACACTATAAGGCGAAATTATAGTTAATGAGACTAAAAACATTTGGGAAGGCGTACAGTGTGTGGTGCGAAGAATATTACAATCACATGACTAATAACTGAAAGACTGTGGCATTTTTCCCGATTTGGCGGGAATCGTGAACGCGCCAGGTTTTAAAAATGTATAAACAAAACAAAAGAAAGAAGAATTCTGAAAGGGGCTTATGTCGTGGCATCACAATAGGTTAGGTTATAAAGTAGAGGATAATAGGTTAGGTTATAAAGTAGAGGATAATAGGCTAGGTTATAAAGTAGAGGAGAATAGGTTAGGTTATAAAGTAGAGGATAATAGGTTAGATTATAAAGTAGAGGATAATAGGTTAGGTTGTAAAGTAGAGGAGAATAGGTTAGGTTATAAAGTAGAGGAGAATAGGTTAGGTTGTAAAGTAAAGGATAATAGGTTAGGTTAAGTTATGAATATCTGTTTTGGGTTGAAATTTTAGCACAACTCAGATATGATATTATATATATTTCCCTAATTAAACTGGTACACTCAAGTAAAGTTAGGAAAGTAAAGAAACAAATGAATTATATGAAATAAATATGTTTATACTTAACCATATTTCCATATTTCAAATTAATTAAATATATATAGCCTTTCTCTTAGATATGCTTTTAATGAAGCATGACTAGTAAAACAAATATTTCCATGTTACAAAATAATATATATCTTCTTTCTCTTAACATATAATATTAAATTTAATGCCTTCACAGTGTTCAAATATTTTTTATTATAATTTTGTCGCCTGTCTTCCGCTCAGCTGATGCAATAATTACATTTCCCACTTCTCCGGCATACCAACATTGCAAAATCAGAGGTCTTCGTTTTGTTATGATCGTCATCAGGTTGGGGATTGCCGATACCACGAAAAGAACGACTGTGAAATCGGATTGAGGTGTAGGTAATGATTCTTACCAGGTTGGTAAGGCTTGTGGTTAAGAACGTTACCAGACGACTGTGAAATCAGCCCATAGACGCGCTACATACAATTAAGAGAGATAGTTTTTGTGAAATAATAGAATGTTAGTAGCTACACACCCACACCTGAACCTTACTTGAACCCCTACATACCCCACTTAAACATCCCCTTTATCTTCTCTCTATAGATGCCTAGTTTCTTTCTTTTTTCTCAGTATCAAACTTTTTTTCTCTCACTCTAACACACTTAAGCCCACACAAACACACCCTACCCAACATAACCAACTAAAACACACCCACACCCCTCCTAAACCTCCTTCAACCTACAGCCAACACTATATAGTACGTACGTGTCCTTAGGGATAGGGATGAGAGGTGGTTGCAGTAATAAGGGAGTGTTGGAGTAACAGGAACTACCCTCGGCCTTTGGTAGCTGACTTGTATTCTTATATTCTAAACACACTCCAACCTAACCTCACCTCACCTCATCTAAACCCCCAGGCTACATGGATACCAACATGTGTCCAGCTCTACACTTCACCAGCGGGGTATGTAGTGATATGTATAATAATATGTAGTATGGTACCTGTATGTGACATGTGTATCTGACTGAGAAGCTGTAAGAAGATGGCGGATTCCCGCATTTAGGCTTTTGTCAGCATTTTGACGGGAAGGATGCGGGGGACGCGAGTGTCACCCAGGGTACCAGGTAGTAAATAAGTATAGATTAGATTGTATGGGGTTAGTAGAGGTTTGTTGGGGGTATTAGTTGTTATGTAGGTTGAGTTATACATGTGGTAGGTAGATAAGATGGATGATGTGTTATGTACTTGTGTGTAGGAAATGTTGGGTTAGCGTACGTGAGGTGTAGTCCGCGGAGGCGCGGAAGTATACAGTTGTACCAGGGCAAGCTAGGTCACAAAGGGTGGGGGGTCATATAAAAGGAGGAGGGCGGGGTCACGCTCTCTATTTATGGGCCGCCAAAGGCAAAAGGCCCAAGCCATCCTAACAAGATGGCAATCTCAAAAGTCACGCTCTCTCTCTCTCTCTCTCGGTCACAGGTGTGGGGTTTGGCTGGTTGGCGAGGGCTGAGGTCCTGTAACGTGGTGGAGGTCCACGTGGTGAAAACAAAGGTATGTGTTTTGGTTGGTGATAGGAAGTGAAGTAGACTGATTGAGGTATACATTGGTTAGAGTTGTGTTGGTTGGAGTTGTGACTCAGAGTTGTGGTTGGCACTACATTATCAGCTATGTACATATTACTGTGACGGACACATTGTTATTAAGTGCTCGGGAGATTTGGATTATAATAAATAAATATAAGTTTGTCACTGGCTCTTAGATACCCCTAGACATCTAAAATTTAATATAAAGAGAGCATACGTGACAGGTAGTAACGGGTTTACTAGCCTTAGCTATCACCCAACCTTTCGATATGTGTGTATGTATGTATATATCTAACTGTACGTGTCTGTGTGTGCACTGGTTAAGTATGTTAGTAGTAGTTCCATGCTTATAACATTTATTACATAGTCACTAAACCCGAACATTTTCCAAATTAGATTATTATATATATAGTATGTTTATATCAATCTTTAGTTTAGATCATTTCCTGAGTAGTGAACTTTAGTCAAATATTCTTGGCAATGATGATGATACAATGTTAATATAATTTTAACATTACATGCATTACAGGAAACAATAGACTATAGTTATTGTTGAATTAGTTAATTAATAGACCAATTATATTTAATTGTTTAATGGAAAATGTTTAATTACAATATACTAATGACCTTTTTGGTGTTTATTAATTACATCTTAATTATTGTACACAATTTTTTTTTACTACTGATACCTGCTAATTATTATATTATATTAAGACTAATTATTATTAATTATATTATTGATACTACTACTATTATTACTACTACTTTTATTACAGATTGTTATCATTATTACTATTACTATTTTCATTGTAATCATTATTGTTATTGCATAAATACTTCAATACAACACCTACTACTACTACTACTACTACTACTACTACTACTACTATAACTACACATATATAAATACTTAAATACATCAGATCTAAGAAAACCACATGCATAACTGTGTTGCAAGATGGAAAATATAACACAAACTTGGTAATAATCAACATAATAATAATAATAATAATAATAATAATAATAATAATAATAATAGTTGGAAAGGAAGAATATAAATGGGTGTTAATTTTCTTGCTATGGTGCATGAAGAAGAGGAGGAGGAAGAAGAAAAAGGAAGAGGAGAAGAAGAAAAAGGAGGAGGAGGAGACTTAACCCTCCATTATAACCCCCCCCCCAATAATAATCTCACATTTACTGTCTTCCATGCCTTCTGCAGCGCCTTCTGCATCAACCTCTTCTATGTAGTGACTGGGGGAGAGGGAGTGGAGGAGGGTGGTGGTAGGAGAGAAGTAGTAGGATTTGGGCTGGTAGTAGTAGTAGTAGGAGTAGTGGTGGTAGTGGGGCGGGTGGTGGTGGTGGTGGGGGTGGTGGGGGTGGTGGTTGTGGTGGGGGTGGTGGTTGTGGTGTGGGTGGTGGTGGTGGTGGTCGGGGTGGTGGTGGTGTTGAGGGTAGTGGTGGTGGTGGTGGTGTTAGGGTTGATAGTGGTTTCGTAGTCAGCTATTTCATTCTCCAGTCGACGAATCTTGGCCTTGTCTAGAGCAGGAGGAGGAGGAGGAGAAGGAGGAGGAGGAGGAGGAGGAGGAGGTGGGGGAGGAGGAGGAGGAGGAGGAGGAGGAGGAGGAGGAGGAGGAGGAGAAGGAGGTGGGGGAGGAGGAGGAGGAGGAGGAGGAGGAGGAGGAGAAGGAGGAGAAGGAGGTGGGAGAGGAGGAGGAGGAGGAATTATTAGTAAGGTATTTTAGTAATGCATTCGTAGATATATACAATAATAATTAACTAACAAAAAAACTAAAACAAAAATACTCTGAAATTCACGTCAAAAATGATAACCAATCAAACCAAAACAATAAAGATAATAAAATAGAATGAATAATTCAAATAAAATACAATTATAATTTGAACTATTTTTCATCTATATTTACATTTCTTTTTTTTTTAATGTACGAACAGCAATAAAAAAAGTTAATTATATACTTCAATGTCTTAATTAAACATGCAATTACTTAATCTATATGAGTGTGTGCTTATGTGGGTGTGAGTGTGAGTGAGTGAGAGAATGTCAGTGTGTGTGAATGAGAGTGTATAAGTGTGTGTATGTATGTGTAAGTGAGTAAGTGTGTGTGTGTGTGTGTGTGTGTGTGTGTGGTGTGTGTGTGTGTGTGTGTGTGTGTGTGTGTGTGTGTGTGTGAATAGCCACGTGTACACCAATAACTACACTTACATCCAAGATCCATAGCCACCACAGCGATGATGAAGCAGAACAGAGTGAAGGCAAGGAAACCAATTACTCCTAAATGTGCCTTCTCCCGCCCTGATCGATGCCTCCAAGCC
>JAPQNM010000034.1:2373947-2376447 GCA_029783475.1 Metacarcinus magister
ACTTCAGTAGTGCATCTGTGGTACAAAGAAACATTACATTAAAAAATAATGGCTTGCAGTTGTACATTATTCTTATACGTACATCTTCACCAATACTAGTTCCCTATTGAAGTTTAATGATGGATTTCTTCAATAATACAGTAAAACCTAAAATATCCAGACCAACCAACCTGTATTGCAGAGAAAAATATAAATCAATTGATCTATATCCAAGATATTATCCCCTAAAAAGGTTTAGCCAAGACAAGGCACACATACACACACCCATGCACAGATACATATGCATACCTCACTTAGCCCCCAGCACCCTGCCCAAACACTGCGCGTCAGGTCAGTCATGCAAATGGGCACAAGGGTGGGAGTCACATCTTCAATAGAGTCCCAGGGTTTATCTTTGCCGCTCATACTTAACTGAAGCCCTTCTCCTCCCCACACCTGATATGATCCAAGGGTCACACCAGATGTACTAGAACATTCTCCAAGCATTGTGAAGGCTGCATCATTAATCATGCATTCACTACTGCTCTCCATTCACTGCTATCACACACACTTATCCCACCTTGCTCCACACACTCTTCCATTCAATGCTCTTCTCTCATGGTCTACCGAACCCATTCGTGGCCTTCCTCTCAACCTAACGCCTCTAACATCGAATCCTACAATTCTCTTCACAAAACGGTCCTATTCCATTCTCCCCATTTGTCCAAACCACCTCAACACACTGTTCTGCTCAACCACCCAACTCTATAGTAAAACCAGTTTTCCTTTGCACCTCATTCTTCGCTGTTAAAAAATACCTATTTTCGCAAAGATCTTGATATTCAAAGATTCAGATTCAGACTAATCTTTGCTCCATATAGTCAGGATCTTTGAGGCATTATTGTACTTTCCAACTGAGCACTATTCTTGTATTTGTATGGAAAATTGAAATGTGTATGCTTGAGAATAATTATTTCATCATGTACGGTGGATTATTTTTTCACAAATGTTTAGAACACGCAAAAGTGGAAGAACATTTGTCATCAACAATAATAAAAAACATTCAAATTACAAGAATAGCGCGCAAAAAAACGTAGGTGAGCGTGGTTATCTATAAGTACGCCTGGCTTGATGTACCGAAGGGTCATGTATGATGTTGCTTGCTACAAGGAAATTTTGCAAGAAAAGAGGAGGGTTGCACAGCAGGCAACTCCTCATGCCTACTTCTCATCAAAAACAAGTGATTCTGATGAACCTCAAGTCAGAACATCTAAGAAGCATTCACCCAAACCACCAACACGCCTTCTGTAAACCTATCCTCGTGTAAAAGAAGAAGACTGTATCTACATCTCTTTTACTCTCGTGTATATAAATGAGCACATGACTAATTATCCAGGAAAGGTAAGAGCATGATCATAATGAACTACTATTCTCAGCCAGACTGTGCTATTGATGAAACACCAAATAAACTAACTCTTCCTTGTAACAGTCACCAACAATATCGTAAACTACTACATTAATACTGTTTTGGATAGGCAATAGCTACGAGAGGATAGAAAATATTTTACAACCTCAATAGCTAAATGGTAAAACCTGTTAAAGCTCAGCAAGTAGGAAGACTTACTCCTAACTCCAAGAGCAAAGTTATTGGAGAGTTCTTCATGGTTCTTGTGTGTGGCAGCCTGGGAGAGGTAGCGTGACCAACCCTGGTTCAGCGAGGAGACCACTGCCCCGTACGACACATTGCGGGAACCCTTCTCATGGTAGGCATCATAGCCTATCACCATGGTGTTCTGAAAGGCATATTAACCACTGCTAAAGATGGGATTCTCTTTACTAATGATAGCAACTAATACATCTATATAGTAATAATGAGAAAATATTGATCTAATGCCACTTTTCAACACCTTCCCTTCACTACAATATGAATCCTTATCTATATACCTGACTTATCCCCATTAAAAGGGGGAGCCAAGACAAGGCATTAGGGATCAGGAACACTTCACTCTCCATTCTGTCTATTCGTAGGAGAAAATACAGAGGAGGGGCTTCCTAGACACCTTTTGGTCACCTTTTATGAGCTGCAGAATCAGTGGTGGGATTCTTGCAAAAATCACCACAGTACTAAAGGAAGGTGATTATTGATTACTATCATGGCTACCCTATATCTTTGCCTCCTTGTTTGTTCACCTACTGCACCCTAGCCTCTGTTTGTTCACCTCCTGCACCCTAGCCTCTGTTTGTTCACACCCTGCACCCTAGCCTGTTTGTTCACCTACTGCACCCTAGCCTCTGGTTGTTCACACCCTGCACCCTAGCCTCCGTTTGTTCACACCCTGCACCCTAGCATCCGTTTGTTCACACCCTGCACCCTAGCTTCCGTTTGTTCACACCCTGCACCCTAGCCTCAGTTTGTTCACACCCTGCATCCTAGCCTGTTTGTTCACCTCCTGTACCCTAGCCTCTGTTTGTTCACACCCTGCACCCTAGCCTGTTTGTTCACCTCCTGTACCCTAGCCTC
>JAPQNM010000034.1:2386447-2396447 GCA_029783475.1 Metacarcinus magister
CATTTTCTCCCTTCTTCAGCCATAATACTAATTGTTACATCATGATAGTTATGTAGGACTGAAGGGGAAATTTTTTTTTTGCTTATTGAGGATAGTTTTTCTGCATAAAATCTTAAATTGATGCTGTATGTCAAACAAATATTTCCCTTGCTCAGTTTTACCACAACCTTTGTCACCTACTACAAGTGTGTGGTGAGAAGACAAGTATACAGGATTGAAAAGCAGAATGCCTGCCTTAATGTGACTGGTTTCTTGCAGGAGGTAGAAAATGCTGCTAAACATTCTCAAATTGATGTGAAAGCATGGATCTGCTTCCCTTCTCCCTGGTCACTTTTTCCTAGTAGGCATTGGTAATTTACTTTTCTAATTACTTCCAGTTCCTTTGTTAATAGTAGATGTAGTCTTGATAGTTCTTCATTACCTCTAAGTCTTGTGTTCTCTTTAATCCACTGAGTCATAATGTTATTCATTACCAAATCCAACAATATACCAACCCATGATTCTTCTCCTTCAGTATACCATACTTACCAGCAAACTTTCTTGAAGTTGAAATCTCCCATCATAATTATGTTGTTACTGTATGACGTTGAAATTACAAACTGACAAGTTCAAACTGAGAAGACATGCAAGTTCCTAAGTGAAAAAAGACAAACTACAATTTACGAAACTGAAATTACAAAACATCTTCAAATTTCAAACTTATGAGATATACACAAGTAGCATACCTCAGATCCCAGCTTTTGAGCCATACAAAGCTTCATGCCGTCAAAAATGTAGCCTCCCAACTTGTTACTGTGTTGTGCCAACAGCTTCTTCCTTACATGAGTTCGGTCTTCATCCGGGCTGTAACAATAATGACCTTAGGTGAGTGCATACCTAAATGTTTGACTTTGTATACAAAATAATAATCACAACAATAAGGTCTTATATAAGTCTCTTACAAAAAATCTTAAAATTGTACAAACTCTATCCATCACTGTATATTCCCATTAAGAGGTGGTATCAAACTCTCTCTCCTCCACTGCTCCGAGTTTTCCTATGAGAGAATACAGAGGAGGGCCATCCCAGACTTGGTATAAGTTACGTTCCTAGGCTAGTAAAAAAAAATATATAATTTGGTCATATTTCTTTTCTTATCTAAATTTATGGTTTTGGGAAGGGAAATAAATTATTAATATTTTTTTTTTTAATGCAAAGAAGTCAAGATTGAATCGCAAGATTTGATTATATTATCTAGCATGATGCAATCCCCTGCGCTGCCTCTGTCGTCAGAAGGCAGCATCACGTATTCCTGAGGCAGGAGCAAGAGAGACAACAAAATGGGCCATGAAGTTTTCGGTTATACTTTAAGTCAGGCTTTCCAGGAACTAAACTAGAACTTATTTTAGGGGCAGGCAGGAGTACTGTATCATTGGCATCCTGTAGAGAGAGAGAGAGAGAGAGAGAGAGAGAGAGAGAGAGAGAGAGAGAGAGAGAGAGAGAGAGAGAGAGAGAGAGTCTGTAGTGGGGAAAGTATTCGAGAGGACTGTGGCAAAGGTAGTCTGTCATCACCTTGGAGAAAACTACCTCCTCTCGGATCAACAGTTCGGGTTCAGACCTGGATGGTCCCTCTGATCTGCTGATGCTCCTCACAAAAATGTGGCAGGACTCCCTTGATGACAGCCAGGACACTACCATGGTGGCCCTGGACATAGCGGGTGCCTTTGACAGGGTATGGCAGGGAGGCCTGCTGGAAAAACTCTGTGCATCCAAAGTGACCTGCTGCTGCTCCTGGAGAACTACCTGCAAGAAAGAACCCTCCAGGTCGTCTTCAATGGGCAAGCATCTGAATCCCTGCCAGTTGAAGCATCAGTGCCACTCGGATCCGATCTACATAGATGATCTTCTCCGGCAGCTGCCAGCAGTCTCAGCTTACGCTAATGACTGTACTCTCTCTTGCACCTACCCACGTCAGGACAGTGAGTGAGCTGCTGATGAGATCAATCAGCAGCTTCGCGTTATACAGGAGTGGGGTACACGCTGGCAGGTGACCTTTGCACCGGAGAAGACACAGGCAATGGTGATCTCTCGGTCCCCTGCCGCCAAACTAGCAGCTGAGGGGAAGCTGTGCTTCAATGGTGTTCCTCTCCCACTCCAGGAAACCGTCAAAATTCTGGGAGTGGAGGTGGACCGAGAGCTGCGGTTTGATGGCCACATCCAACACATTGCCCAAAAGGCCTCCCGCAGGATCACTGCCCTATGGAGGATGGCCAGCTTCCTCAACAGGGGGTAAGCTCTTGCTCTATAAGGCCTTACTTAGAGTATGGTGTCCTCTCATGGATGTCGTGTGCATCCTCCCACACCAGGAAACCGGACAGCATCCAGCGTCGAGCCTTACGACTGGTGGATGCTGCAGACCCCACATCCCAGCGAGTCGCGAGTCGCAGCGCTAGTGGTGTTCCACAAGGCACAGGTACAGGGAGTGCCACACCTGACTGGGTTACGCCAGCCTCCACGAGTTGCCACGCAGAGCACGAGAATGGTGCTCGCTAGTGGTAACAGTGTTGAGGTGCCATATTCCTGTGCCAGCCAGCACCAACGCACCTTTGTGGGCCGCGTCTCCAAGATGTGGAACATTTTTATGGCCGCCGCCCCTCACACCCAAGTGATTAACACTCATAGTGTCAAATTGGCGGCCAATACCTGGAGACGGTCACAACCCACCCCACTGACGCTAGTGAATTTGTGACACAGTTAACCAATACCACAGTGCCAGAAAAATGCACTGAAACTGGTGGTTTTTTTGTATGTAGTGAGGTGCAGTGCCATGGAACATGTGAAAAAAATTTGTGTAATTATATTATTTCTATTGTTTGTGTTTTTTTGTATGTATTGTATGTAATTGTATATATCTATATGTAATCTTGTAATTAATATGTTTAATGTATTAATGATTGCCCTTAAGATAGGCAGAAGACGACAGTTCACCTTTGGGCAAAATGATTTAAAGAGTTTAAATAATAATAATAATAATAATAATAATAATAATAATAAGAGAGAGAGAGAGAGAGAGAGAGAGAAAAAGAAATCTTAGCTGCACCCACCTGAAGTAGACATGGTAGAGGCATGTCTGAAGTCCCTCCATCTTGGTCAAAGCAAAGTGGTTGCTACACAGAGGCACCACCTGTCCACACGTGCCTGAGGTGCCCAACACAACACACCCGTCAACAACAACACAACACACACACAACCCTACATCCATTCCTTCATCAGTAACACAGCCATACCAGTCCTGAACCTTTATAATGATTACAAACTACAAACTCCTACTGTCCTCTTTACAGGGTCTGGCGACAAGCGGGATTCTTTTTACGTATTTTTGTTGTCTCTTAGCCAGTACCCTTTTAATATATATATATATAAAAATCCCCAATCCAGTTGCCACAAGTGCAATTGTTGAACTACTTCACCTTTCTTCACAGTAACGGTGCTCGGCTTGGTCCACACAATGTGTCTGATGTCCCTCTTGCCTCTCATTACCCCGCGACCCACCGACTGTCCATTACCATTGCCATTGTCATCTGTTGAGTGGCACACACACACATGGGAACAATGTTAGCTTGTATAACTTAATTAGGTATGTAGGATTAGCAGTATTAAATATCTCTTACACCTAACCACACATTAAGAGCAACAGAAACACAAATTATGGCAATTTAATGGATATAAATGCTCTTTCTTTATATATACATACATACAGTAGGCACACCCTCCTCACCACTATCATCACTGCCACCTTGCAGCTTCATGGTGGCCACACTTTCTGCCACATCTTGCTGTCTGGCTGAGGACCTCCCATCCCCAATCCTTTCCTTCCCTCGATATCCTGCTCTCCCTTCCTGAAAGAGTGCAATTATGCTTTCTTCCAAATAAAATACCATCAAAAAAAGTAATTACACTTAATTCAAACACTAAGTTGGACCCTCCTTGTTGATTTGCATTACTGTCAAACCTCGGTTTTCGTATACACTAGTTTTCGTAAGATTCAGTTTTCAACTTTTTTCGTCAAAATTTTGTCCCAGTTTTCTTACAGTTGAAAATGGTCCATACCAATCAATAATCCATGGCCGTGACTATATAATCATAATCACTTTCTTGGAGTTATATAATCATAATCTAATCAACAATTAAAAAAAAATAATAATCATAAAAAATTTCTTAGTAATAATCAATGATTAGAATATGATTATTTCTTAATAATTTTCAAGTAACAATCTTATAAATTATCAAATTTCTCCTTGGTACATAAGTGATGCACATACTTGTTCCAGCATGTGTGACAGGCATGCCACCACCCAACGTGTATGTACGTACATGTTTGTCTGTTATGAACCTGGCAGCTGGCTATTTGTTCTCTCAGTGAGTGAGTGAGTCACTACAGTCCCTGACACGCAACAGGCTATCAGACACCTCTTTTGTCACCATGAGCCCGCCAATACTTGATCACTTTCATGGCTCCTCTACTGCTGATCCAAGTAGTCAAGTTAAATTAAAGTGAAAACACTGTGTTTGTAAGACATCAAACTTCCATACTCACATGAAGGTAAGCTATTTCACTTATTATTATTAGGCTCATCATTATTAAAGTCAAGTCGTATGAACAAGCACATTGGATTAACCCATTAAAATCCCAATAACTATACTTGTAGTCATCATTTTGCAGTAGCTTGTAGCACAGATCAAAAGAAAACTGAACTTGACATGAGCCAGAAGTGGTTATTGGCCACTGTGGTACCGGTATCTAATCTGAAAGATTACCGTTTACTTGAACTGGTGCTCTCAGTTCTGATTGTGAAGTTTTATCCATTTTTTATATATAAAAGAAAAAGTTCTGTAAAAAAATTTTTTCTGGATAAAATACAAAACACTATGACTTATAAAGATTTAACACCAAAAATTATATCTCTGGCTCTATAACTGAATGCAGGAGCAAAAATTGGGAAAAAATGTCCATTTTCAAAAATGAAATTTTACTATGGTCAAAATTGTTTAACGGTTAAACATGAAGGGGTTAAACTTGAACCCCTTAATGTTTCATGGTTACGCACAAGAAATGATGTATGGACTATGTAGGGACGGCTTGTAGAGTAGGCCTCACAAACAGGACGACAGTGCTCTACCACTGTCCACTGGGCTATCAATCTTTAACCTTCTTGACAGCCCAGTGGACAGTGGTATATATATATTGGTATTAAAACAACAAATAATCACAATTTAACATGATTATAATCATAATCATTAATGTGCAATACAAATTTTAAAATCATAATTCAAAATAATAATGTAAAAATCATAATCAAATCATAATCAGAAAATGTAGAAAAAACTAATCCTAATCAAATCATCACAAAAAAAAATCATGATTATAATCAAAATCAAATCATAATCATATTTGCTAATCATGCCCATGTCTGTCCAGCGCCCACACAAAGCAGGGCTTACTCTGGACATTTAAAACTTGTAGCCAACTTTGTAGCTAAATAATAATAATAAAAAAAAAGTAACTAAATTGTTACAGAATACAATAAACTGTCGCCAAGAACATTCGCTGATGTGATATAATTATCGCTTATTGTTTTTATTTTATCGCATACGGCAAAAAAGGCAAGTGCCAGCCCTGCAAAGCATTCCATGCATTTGTGACTCAGTCTGCCTTTATTTCTCGTGGAGTGATCATTACCCAGTGTGTTCATCCAAAACATTTCGTAATAATCCAGTTTTTTGTGCTTTTTTATTGAGTGCAACTACTAAATAAGTCACCATGGGGCCAAAGAAAGTTCCGAGTGCAAGCCCTTTGATAAAGAAAGGAAAGAAACACGATAGAATTCAAGAAAGAACTCGTAGCATAGTACGAAAGTGGCGTACGCGTGGCTGAAGTCCGCATCAACGATCAGTTTCATCCTGGCGAGAGAGAGAGAGAGAGAGAGAGAGAGAGAGAGAGAGAGAGAGAGAGAGAGAGAGAGAGAGAGAGAGAGGAGAGAGGAGAGAGGAGAGAGAGAGAGAGAGAGAGAGAGGAGAGGAGAGGAGAGGAGAGAGAGAAAAGAAAAGAAAAGAAAAGAAAAGAAAAAAAAACCCCAACAACAATGAAGCTGATGTTGCAAAAGGGGTAAATGTGCTAACGAAACAGAGATCACAAACAATCAAAGATGTTGAGAAGTTAGCAGGAGATAGTGTTTTGGAGGCAATAATTTGCGAAAAGGCTGTTACATGCGAATCTCGCAAACGTAATGCCTGGAACGAGTGCAGCTGTTAGTGAATTAAAGGCCAGCAGAGGCTGGTTCGACAAATTCAAGAAACTGACATGCACGGCGACATGCATGGCTAGGCTGCAAGTTTGGACAAACGTGGGGCAAAATTAAATGATGAATTCAGAAAGTACGTAGAGGGTGAAGGATTCCTCCCTCAACAAGTGTTCAATTGTGATGAAAATGGCCTCTTTTGGAAGAAAATGACAAAGGGGGCCCTACATCACGCAGGAGGAAAAGGCACTGCCAGGACACAAGCCTATGAAGGTTAGGCTTACTGTTTTGTTCTGTGGTAATGCTGGTGGGGATTTCAAAGTGAAGCCTTTACTGGTGTATCCCCAAGTGTTCAAGAAAAACAATGTCATTAGGAGTAAATTGTGTGTGAAGTGGAAGGCTAACACGAGGCAAATTTTCATTGAGTGTGTCAATGAAGTGTTTGGTCCGAGTGTGAAGAAATGCCTCCTGGAACATTAATTGCCTCTCAAGTGCCTCCTGGTAATGGACAATGCTCCTGCTCATCCTCGAGGCTTGGACGACCAATTATTGGAGGAGTTTAGTTTCATCACAGTGAAATTCTTGCCCCCTAATACCACTTCTCTCGTCCAGCCCATGGACCAGCAGGTCATTTCAAACTTCAAAAAACTCAACACCAAAGCACTGTTTCAAAGGTGAAGTGAAGTGACCTCAGACACTGAATTGACCCTAAGAGTTCTGGAGGAATCACTTCAACATCCTCAATTGCATAAGTCTTATAGATATGGCTTGGCAGGGAGTGACTCCCAGGATAATGAACTCTGCTTGGAGAAAATTGTGGCCAGACTGTGTCCTCGAGAAGGATTTTGAGCCCTGACGACCCTACGCCTATTGTGGAATCTATTGTGTTTGGGGAAGTCCATGGGGTTGAATGTGAGTGGCCAGGATGTGGAAGAGTTGGTGGACGACCACAGAGAAGAGCTAACCACTGAAGAGCTGCAAGACCTTCAACTGGAACACCAACAGACAGCAGCTGAGGAAATTGCTTCAGAGGAGGAAGAGAGAGGGGAGAATGTGCCTTCTTCAGTGATTAAGGACATGTGTGCAAAGTGGAGTGAGGTGCAGTTTTGTGGAGGAATATCACCCCAAAAAAACTGTTGCAAGCAGTGTCTGCAACATGTTCAATGACAATGCCTTGTCCCATTTAAGGCAAATCTTGAAGACACACTAGAAACTGACCTCTCTGGACAGATTTTTTGTGCGACAGGGGTCCAGTGACTCTCAAGGTGGTCCTAGTGCCAGTACAAGCCCCTGGATAGGGGCTTGATACCTGAAGTCCTTATGGAGTGGGATTCCCCTTCCAAACAATAACTTCTCCTCCTCCCTCTCCCTTCCTCGCTGTCTTCAGTAAAGATAAAAGTGATGTTAAATGTTCATTTATCTATTTCATTAGTCATTTATATTTATTTTTCATTGTTTTCTGTATGTAAAACTATAGTTATTCTCTATAGTGTATTTTTTGTTAATATTTTTGGGTGTCTGGAACGAATAAATTGAATTTACATCATTTCTTATGGGAAATAGTTTAAGTTTTCATACATTCGGTTTTCGTCAGACTTTTTTGAACGGATTAATCACAATAACCGAGGTTCCACTGTATCTAATTAATTAAATTATCTATCTACCTGGCTTATATTTCCATTTAAAAGTGGGTTGCCAAGACAAGACATTTAGGGTTCAAGGAGACATTATTTTCCCCTCTACCTCTGTATCCTGTCTTCTCATTCCCAGACACTTTGTTCCATCCCTTTTAGTCACCTTTCGTGAGCTGCAGGAAATATGGTGAAAGTATACTTGCAGGCCCCACCACAGTTAATATATATATATATATATATATATATATATATATATATATATATATATATATAATATAATATAATATATATATATATATATATATATATATATATATATATATATATATATATATATATATATATATATATATATATATATATATATATAATATATATATATATATATATATATATATATATTATATATATATATATATATAATATATATATATATATATATATATATATATATATATATATATATATAATATATATACATATATATATATATATATATATATACCTATATAATTTCATATTATAAAAATACTTTTTATTGTATTCAAATATAGTACTAGATATTATAATTTAGTACTGTATTTGTGTCATAGTGTTTTCACATTTTAAATACAATCGTAGGAAGTGATTGGAAAAACTTTTGGAAAATCTGGAATTTATGTTAATATTACAAGAAAACCCAATGACAATACTCACACGTTCTGTTTGGGCAAGTGGTCTACTCCCCACACCCTCATTTCCTAGACGGCTACTACGTCCTCTGGCACGGCCCACCCCATCACCCTCTTCGGGATTTCCAGACACCGCTAGGCCAGGCTGAACCAGCTAAAAGGCAAAGGTTGGGGTTATACCACATGGCTCATCATCCTCTGCCTCAAAATGAATTAGATTCAGCTCCTCATTCCCAAGCATTCTCTCTGTAATTCCCTTCTTCCCTCTCCCTCCGGTGATTCGCCTCCACTTTCATCTCCCTTGCTAATGAGATCCAACACCACCTCATGCATGCCTTATAACAGTTTTTATTGCATGACCCTGCCTGCCTGAGTATGGCTTTGTACAATGGCTCACAACTCACCCTCTGTATTTGTGATCTACAAACCGTTTTCTTCCTTGGCATGTCATCATATCTGTGTTTGCCTCCTTCCTTGTGCCTTACCTCAGCTGAACATGTTGCCAGAGTTGTTGGGAAGCCAGGTACACTAAACTAAACAACAATGCCCTCATTTACGTCCTCCAGTATAAACCATCCATCCACTCCTATTGCATCCCACCATAAGGACACAAACCTGACTCAGATCCCCAACAGGGCGTGAATGGGGAGCCAGCTGCCTAGACAGTGCCGGGGCGTCTGCCGAGGGTGTCTGCTGCTGGCCCCTGGACCGCCCTCTTGCACGGCCCTCTGCACCTTTCCCTCCACTTGGATCCATGTTCTTCTGCAGTTCTGCTGCGGAAGGAAATAATGACTCAATTTGTCCTCATATAAAACTAATCAATTTATATTCCAAATTAGGTATTTATATACAGTGTCAGTGATTTAGTTGCAACCCACAACAGCACCGACCCAACTATTCATTGCACACGGAAAACACGGTGGATAATGAAAAAAAATGTACTCCATACATTATACGTTAGGTTAAGTTAAGTGATTCTGGCACCTTGCTATAAGTGTAAATCACTAGAGCTATTTCATCTTGTTAGGGGTGATGAGGATATTTTAAAATGTATGGATTTGCGGCAAAAATGAATGTCAAAATCATTTGAAATGCATCAAAATCTATACGAAAAGTGCTATTATTTAAATCCAGGTGCATTTTTGTGAAGTTGTAAAATAATTACCATTACTTATTCTGGTTAGCTAACCTCGACACTTAGAAGGTTTACTCAGTGGTTCATTAGTGTTGAAACTTTGTCATGGCAGTGAAGGGAAGGTTTACTTATTGTGGTTAGGAACATTGAACACTTTGTCATGGCGGTGAAGGGAAGGTTTACTCATTATGGTTAGGAACATTGAACACTTTGTCATGGCGGTGAAGGGAAGGTTTACTCATTATGGTTAGGAACATTGAACACTTCGTCATGGCAGTGAAG
>JAPQNM010000034.1:2402720-2412720 GCA_029783475.1 Metacarcinus magister
CAAATAACTTGTTGTCAAGGGAGGGAGTATTGCTGATGATTGGACATGTGCAGAGTAAAGGGCAAAGGGTGGCAACATTCTGGGATCCAGGTTCAAATTTAACCATGATTACTCATCGGATGGCAAACAAGTTGGGATTGAGAGGTAAAGATGTAAGTCTCACTGTAACTAAAGTTGGGAATA
Organism: Metacarcinus magister; assembly: GCA_029783475.1. Classification (NCBI taxonomy): domain Eukaryota; kingdom Metazoa; phylum Arthropoda; class Malacostraca; order Decapoda; family Cancridae; genus Metacarcinus; species Metacarcinus magister. The sequence goes on from JAPQNM010000034.1 coordinate 2,402,904, forward strand.
GCACTGAGCAGTTTGACAGCAAAGTTTATAAGGTTCCAATTACTGATTTGACAGGTACTGAGTGGACTATTGAAGCTTGTGGTATTAATGAAATTACATCTGACATCGCAGAAGTTGACACAGCATTCATAGCTAGATTGTTTGGTGTAAAGGAGTGGGAAATTGGTCGGCCAACAGGCAAGATAGATTTGCTAATTGGCGCTGATCACAGCAGCATGATACCTCAAGTGGTTAGAACTATTGATAACTTACAGCTAATGCAAAACAATTTCGGAATGTGTATAAGAGGTTCACATCCAGTTATGAATAGGAAAATAGGTACTGAGAGTTTCTTAACAGTAAAGATTAACCATATGGCTGTAGCTACTGAGGTCAATGACATCATACCACGACACAGCGAGAACCTCTCAAAACAGTTAGATGATTTCTTTTCTGTTGAAAATTTTGGAACTTCTTGTATACCTAGATGTAGTGGTTGTAAGTGCGGGAGGTGTTTATTGAGTGGGGAACATAGCTTGAGGGAGGAAGCAGAATTAAAGCAGATAGAGAAAGGACTTGATTATGATTCAATAAATGGGTATTGGATTGCAAGCTATCCATGGATCAAGGATCCTAACAAGCTCCCTAACAATGTTTCCCTTGCATATGGAAGACTAAAATCTACTGAACGGAGGTTAATAAAGCTCAGAAGTGACTACTCACAAAAATATAATGATCAGATTTTAGATATGGTTCATAGGGGAGTTGCTAGAAAATTGAACATAGATGAGATGTGCAATTATAATGGTCCCGTTCACTACTTGCCCCACCATGGAATCCACAAGCCAGACTCTGCTGAGAATTGTGTTCAACTCTTCTTCCTCCTATCTTGGCCATGTACTTAATGATTACTTTGCAAAGGGCCCTGATGTGCTAAACAACATGATTGGTATATTGATACGTTTCAGGCAGCATGCTGTAGCCATCGTAGCAGATATTAAGAAAATGTACAACTCAGTACGCATTTCAGAAACTTGATAAACATACTCATAGGTTTTTGTGGAGGGACTTAGAGACTGACAGAGAGCCAGATCACTACGCGCTTACTACTGTGACCTTTGGTGATAGACCTAGTGGCATAATAGCAATGATGGCCTTACGTAAAACTACTGAGATGGATGAATCCTTTCCCCTACCTGCAGAGATGATCAATCGTAACTTGTACGTTGATGATATACTGTCAAGTGTATCGACGGTTGAAAGGGCTAAGAGAAGTATTGCGGAAGCTAATGTAATGTTGTCTCAGGGAGGATTTCAGATCAAGCAGTGGGTTATGTCAGGCGAGAGAGATCATTTTCTTAACATCTTGAAAACTGACAATGAAAAGGTGCTGGGGTTAAACTGGAATCCTAAAGAAGACCTGTTTTTCTATATCATAAGGATCAATTTCTCTAATAAAGTAGAAAATGTTCGAATGGGGCCTCCCGTAGAGAAATCAGAAATCGATGAGAAACTCCCCAGTACATTAACTCGAAGGATGGTACTCAGTCAAACCGCCTCGGTGTATGATCCTCTGGGGTTCATTGTGCCATTCACCTTGAAAGCAAAGTTGCTTATGCGCGATTTACTGACCACTGACAGTGAAAATGAGCAAAGCTTAGGTTGGGATGAAGCAATGCCACAGTATACGTATGAAAAATGGAGAAATTTATTCAAAGAAATGTATGAGTTAGAAACATTGACATTCCATAGATGTGTGAAACCTGAAGATGCCGTCAATAAGCCTAATCTAGTAATTTTTGTAGACGCAAGTAAGTTAGCTTACGGAGCCTGTGCATGCTTGAGGTGGAAAGTGAGGAAAAGACCCTTTGTAAGTAAACTGTTGATAGCAAAGAATAAGATTGCCCCTACTCGACAGCTTACCATCCCGCGGTTGGAGTTATGTGGGGCTGTGTTGGCCTGCCGGTTGAGAGTTATGATTGAGAAGGAAATAGATATTGAACTTGAGTCAGTCATACATATTATTGATTCATCCATTGTCAGAGCACAAATTTGTAATAGGTCAAGCAGTTTCAATGTTTTTGTCGCTACTAGAGTAGCAGAAATTCAAACAAAATCAAAATCTGTAGAATGGTTTTGGACATCCTCAGGAAATAATCCAGCAGACTTAACCACAAGGCCTACACACCCTATGCTTTTAGACTCTAACTCTTCATGGCAGAATGGACCCCCCTTTTTGTGTTTACCTGTTAGTGAATGGCCCATCAGTCAATCAAATGATCTCGAACTACCAGATGCTGCTCCAGTCAAAATTGTAAATAATTTATGTAGGGATAATACTGTCATAATTGATGTAAATAGATATGGTAGTTACAATAAGCTTTTAAGGGTAACTGCTAGAGTTTTGAAGGCAGTTAGGTTGAAATCATTTAAAGGTGTTGCTTTAGTTCCTCATTCAGATGATTTGAAAGTAGCAGAGGATGTATGGGTAAGGTGGGTCCAGAGGACTATAGCTGATGACTGGGAAAAGAGGTATGAGAGACTTGGTGCTGTGATGAATGAGGAAGGTTTAATATGTGTTGGTCAAAGGATTTCAGAATGGCTGAAGGATAATTGGAACATGAGTGTGTTCATATTGCTACCTGTGGGACATTCATTCACTAGATTGTATGTTAAGCACATCCATGAGATAGATCACGCCGGTGTAGAGGTAACCTTAGCCAAATTGCAATCAAAGTTTTGGGTGCCCGGAGCCAGGAAACTTATAAAATCTGTGAAAGCTCGGTGTGTCATTTGTCGTAAATTGGCTAAGAAGACTGAAGAGCAATGCATAAACAGGGTGAAGTCCAAAGCTTTTCGTCTCATCAACTCTCCTCCTCTAACTGACTTTCTTGATTCTTTAAGTCACCGCCGCAATGTTGCATCTTTATCTATCTTTTACCGCTATTTTCATGCTGACTGCTCTTCTGAACTTGCTAACTGCATGCCTCCCCCCCTCCCGTGGCCTCGCTGCACAAGACTTTCTACTTCTTCTCATCCTTATTCTGTCCATCTTCCTAATGCAAGAGTTAACCAGTATCTTCACTCTTTCATCCCTTACACTGGTAAACTCTGGAACTCTCTTCCTTTGTCTGTTTTTCCACCTGCCTATGACTTGAACTCTTTCAAGAGAGGAGTGTCAAGACACTTCTAATGTTAACTGGATCTCCACCCCTTGCTTCTATTCTCCTACTGTCCTCTTTACAGGGTCTGGTGACAAGCGGGATTTTTTTTTTACTTATTTCTGTTTTCCCTTAGCCATTACCCTTTTAATATATATATATATATATATATAAAAAAAAAAATTGGCTGAGTGAACAAGTAAGTACACAAGAAAGTGACAATCAAGGAGTTGTAGCTTTCTCAATGGGAGATAATAGCAATATTCTGGACGACATTAAAGGTAGAGAGGATCCACAAGATAGTAAGTGTATTTCCAGCACAGAAAATGTCAGTATGAAGGAGTTTACTAGAGGTAGAGAGGATCCACAAGATAGTAAGTGTATTTCCAGCACAGAAAATGTCAGCAGAGAATCAGCAGCTAGAGTTGAGACATGTACTCCAGCCTCCCGACCCAAGACATCCTATACTGACTTCCTTCACCTACTAGATGATGTCACTTTGAACCCTTTGCCACTACAACTACTGTTATGAATTCACTTGAGAAAGTACATTGCCCACAGACAGTATCTATAACTGTAAAGGAAGTCAAGGAGAGTGTTATGAACGCGCCCAAAGACCTAGTGTGTCCGCAGTGTGTCCCTGTAGCAGAGGAAGGAGTAGAGGAGACTTTCCCAAGTTGATGGTGGTGTTGCAGGGAAGACAGAGCAACACGTGTCTAGTGGAACAGATGGTTTCCTTAATATATGTGAAGCTGATCAAGTGAATTCTCAACAGATCCAAGAAATCCAGAATAATTTAATCCCATCCAAAGACAAAATCCTTGTTTCACCGAGCATGAGTCTTGACGTCAACGACTCCATCAAGAATATGGTGAAAGAAATGGAACAGAAGATATCTGAAAAGCACCAACTAATGCCTGAGGAAACACTGGTGCAATCTGACGATGAGATGCCAATTTCTGGTAAAGGATACAACCTGGATTTCTTGGACGTTGCCACCTACCCCATTTACTACCAAGTCCTGTGTTGCAAATACTCCCGAGAGGCAGCAGAGTAACACCAATACATCTATTAGTAAAGATGAAGCTCCAGCCTCCTCTGAGAGTGTTCATCCGGGGCCATCAGGGACGGATGACGTATCAAACCTCATGGAACCCAACACACCTCAAGGAGAAAATGTCCTTCAGTCACCACCAAAGAAAGGCGACCAAAATGACGATGAGAACAAAGAAGATACGTTAGAAAACACTGTTCTAGCATGTCCATTAAATGTCTCAGAACAACAAGACAAGCAAACAAACACAGCATCTAATATAACAATGAACATCATGAGTCTCTTAGATGATCCAAGTTTTGACTGTTTTAAAACCAAACAAACCATTGCAAACTCACCCAATCAAACATATTCAACACCATACATAGAGCAAGAAGATGGTTTTAAAGGGAAATTGTTTGCCGTAACCCAGAAACAAGGAGTTTACTAGTGCATCGGACTGCGAGTGTTTTGTTTTGTTATACGTTTGCATGATCAGTAGATTTTAATACCTTTCATTTTTTTAATTCCCTTGTTCTTTTATTTTCTATATATATTTAATTTAATTTAGGTTTTAGGTTTTTTTTATTTTTATTTATTGTTTGTGGCTGCAGCCCCTTTGTGACTATCGGATGGCCTGTGTTCCTCTGAAAATGAAAGCAATATTATCTTTATCAAGTGTCAGCAAACCCCTTACAAGTTTAGGGGATGGTGAAGAGCTGCTTGGACAGGGAAGGGTAACTATGTTCATCTGGGAAGAAGCACAAAGAAAGGAGGAGGATCTTAGGGAGTAGTTAGAGAGGTGAAAAATTAATAAGTTAAGGAGACATTTAATGCATGCAAGATTGATCACATGAGGTGACGCATTGATCATTTTAGTCTTGGCGAGTTAGTCATGTTCCACAATGTTTCACTAAAATCTCATTATCATGCTAATTGAATGCTTTCATTTGTATAAATAAGTCCTTAGAAGTGTGTGACATCTTTTCCCAAGAAGGTGACTTATGTACACATCATATAGTGTAACAATAGTAACGTCTAGCGCAAACATAACACAAACCTGTGAAACAATAGTATTTATGTACAGTAACAGATGTGTGTGAGTAGGTGTGATGTCACATTCTCAAAATAGACAGTATGGTTTCTGTTCAAAATTTTGTATATTGTGATTCATTGTGCTTTGACACTTGCATGATATCATTAGAAATATTGTGTTATACAGAATACAATTGCTAGAATCAATCTATCTACATATCTATAAGTTTTCTTTTTTACATTAAAATAGTACTGGCTAAGGGACAACAAAAATTCGTAAGAAAAACTCCCACTTGTCGCCAGACCCTGTAAAGAGGACAGTAGCAGAAAAATAGAAGCAAGGGGTGGAGGTCCAGTTAACATTAGGTGTATAATTATTTAAGACTTTAAGTATAATTTTATAATGATTTAAGTCTATAAGTATAATTATCTAAGTTAGTATAATTTTATAATGATTTAAGTCTCTAAGTATAAATATTTAAGTATAAGTGTAATTCTATAATGATTTAAGTGTCTAAGTATAACGCATTTTTATTCCTTCCCCAGTCTTCAACAACCATGAGGAGTTGGATGCCCTAGGGATGCGTGGCGTACAAGGTGATAAACACAACTTGGTCCACAACTCCCTGTATATCAAGTTTGAGCTGCTAGTGTCTGGCCGGCAGTCCCTCGCACCTTACTTGGCTCAACACCTGCTATGGTAAGTGTGTGGAAATGTATTAATAAGTTCATTATGAGCCGTGGGTCCTCTAATACAGGTGTTTTTTTTTCACCAGAAGATATAACAGAAGATAATAATAAATAATATAAATGATTTTATTTATTATTATTTATGCTTGACCTAACACACACACACTGACACACCAACACAAGAATACAGTGAATATTAGTGTTATGCTAATGTCACTTTCATGTTCTGTTATAGGAGTAATGAGGATGAGGAGCAGGATGACGGTGAGGACATGAGGCGAGGGAGTAGACTAATATATTTTAGTCCATCCCCTAAAAAGGTAAGTCAAATATATATAAAATAACCTAACATAACCTAACAAAATATATACATAAGAACAGACATTAAAATACCTGTTGGTCTATAACTAGTGTATCAGCTGGCCTTCATACACCTGCCGCCTGGTGGAATACTCCAGGAGAGGTACTTACGGGGATGTAGGCAGTGCTGCAGACTGAGTTATTCCTCGTGTCCTCTCTTTCCGGTTCCCTTAGTGTCTCATTTACACAAGAGAGCAGCTGCAGCTTGCCCTCTAAAAACAACTTCTTCTACTACCTACCTTACACTTTTACACTCTCTTCAAATCGCACGCACGCATATATATATATATATATATATATATATATATATATATATATATATGTATATATATATATATATATATATATATATATATATATATATATATATATATATAGATATATGTGTATATATGTATTTATATATATATATATATATATATATATATATATATATATATATATGTGTGTATATATATATATATATATATATATATATATATATATATATATATATGTATATATATATATATATATATATATATATATATATATATATGTGTGTATATATATATATATATATATATATATATATATATATATATATATATATGTAGTGTGTATATATATATATATATATATATATATATATATATATATATATAGTATATATATATATATATATATATATATATATATATATATATATATATATATATATATGTATATATATATATATATATATATATATATATATATATATATGTATATATGTATATATATATATATATATATATATATATATATATATATATATATATGAGTAGGCAGTAGACACCTGCCACCTGGTGGAATACTCCAGGAGAGGTACTTACGGGGATGTAGGCAGTGCTGCAGACTGAGTGATTCCCCGTGTCCTCTCTTCCCGGTTCCCTTAGTGTCTCATTTACACAAGAGAGCAGCTGCAGCCTGCCCTCTAAAGACAACTTCTTCTACTACCTACATAACATTACTACACCTTACACTTTTACACTCTCTTCAAATCAAAATTTTAAAATGGCTTCACCACACCTAGCCTCGGAGTCCCCATCTGGGGAGGGGACCACAAATGTCCCCAGGTCGGACTGCCCCTCTGCTGACGACCTCGGGTGTCTTGACACTTCCTCTAATAATTTTACTCTCGATTTCTGCAACATTCGTGGCCTTAGATCTAATTTCCAATCTGTGGAACACCATCTCTCCTCCACTAAACCTCATCTTCTCTTCCTAACTGAAACACAGTTGTCTGTGACTACTGACAGCAGCCCCTTCTCTGTTCCCTCCTACTTTCTCTATCCTCATTTTCAATCCAAAGCTGGCTGTTGCGCATATGTGCGTAACGACATTACTTGCTCTCGTGCCCACAATCTTGAATCTTCAGAATTTTCTACCATCTGGCTAAGACTTCAATGTCACTCTCTAACTAAATTCATCTGTGCTGTATATCTCTCACCTAATTCCTCTGACTATGTAAAATTCTTTGACTATTTGACTTCCAAAGTGGAGCACATCCTATCTCACTTTCCTTATGCTGAGATCTCCATTTTAGGGGATTTCAATGTTCACCACCAGCTTTGGCTTTCATCTTCTTTCACTGACCAACCTGGTGAACAAACCTTCAACTTTGCTATCCTTCATGACCTAGAGCAGCTAGTGCAGTTCCCTACCCGTATCCCTGACCGCCTTGGAGACACGCCCAACATTCTTGATCTTTTCCTAACTTCCAACCCTTCAGCTTACTCTGTTAAACTTTCCTCTCCGTTGGGCTCCTCCGATCACAATCTTATTTCCGTTACCTGTCCTATCACTCCAGTGCAGCCTCAGGACCCGCCTAAGCAGAGGTGCTTCTGGCATTTCAACTCTGCTAAGTGGGAGGACCTGAGGCAGTACTATTCTGATTTTCCTTGGGATGATTATTGCTACCATGTCAGAGATCCTTCTCTGTGTGCCGAGCGCATAACAGAGGTGATTATCTCTGGCATGGAGCTATACATTCCTCATACTTTCTCTAATACTAAAGCTAAAAAGCCCTGGTTTAACTCTGCTTGTTCTCGTGCTGTCAATGATAGAGAGGCGGCTCACAAACGGTACCGTAGCCATCCATCTGCTGAAACTCATGCCCTATATATTTCTGCCCGTAATCATGCCAAATCTATTCTCCAACTTACTAAAAACTCTTTCATCAATAGAAAATGTCAAAGTCTTTCCAACTCTAACTCTTCTCGTGATTTCTGGCATCTAGCCAATAATATCTCTAACAATTTTACTTCTTCATCTTTCCCTCCTTTACTTCAACCAGATGGCCCCACAGCTGTCTCTTCTTTCTCTAAAGCTGAACTCTTCACTCAAACCTTTGCTACCAACTCTACTTTGGATGATACTGGGCATATTCCTCCTACTCCTCCACCCTCTGACTACTTCATCCCTAAAATTAGAATTCTTTATTATGACGTTTTCCAGGCCCTCTCTGGCCTTGATTCTCGGAAGGCTTACGGTCCGGATGGAGTCCCTCCTGTTGTTCTCAAAAACTGTGCTTCCGAACTCGCTCACTGCCTGGTCAAACTCTTTCGTCTGTGTCTCTCTACTTCTACCTATCCTTCTTGCTGGAAGTTTGCTCACATTCAACCTGTCCCTAAAAAGGGTGACCGCTCCAATCCTTCTAACTACCGCCCTATAGCTTTGATTTCCTGCCTTTCTAAAGCCTTTGAATCTGTCCTTAACAAGAAGATAATGAGGCATCTATCAGCTCACAACCTTCTCTCTGATTGCCAGTATGGTTTCCGTAAAGGCCGATCTACTGGTGATCTTCTTGCTTTCCTAACTGAATCTTGGTCATCCTCTTTTAGGGACTTCGGTGAAACCTTTGCTGTCGGCCTTGACATATCGAAAGCCTTCGATAGAGTCTGGCATAAATCTTTAATTTCTAAACTACCCTCCTACGGATTCTATCCTTCTCTCTGTACCTTCATCTCTAGTTTCCTTTCCGACCGGTCTATTGCTGCTGTAGTGGACGGTCATTGTTCTTCTCCTAAAACTATCAACAGTGGTGTTCCTCAGGGTTCTGTCCTATCACCCACTCTCTTTCTATTATTCATCAATGATCTCCTAAATCTGACTCAATGCCCTATCCACTCCTATGCTGATGACACCACCTTGCATTTTTCAACGTCGTACAACAGACGCCCAACCCAACAAGAATTAAATGACTCAAGGCGAGATGCTATAGGACGCTTAACTTCTGATCTTTCACTTGTTTCTGATTGGGGCAGAGCAAACCTGGTTTTGTTCAATGCCTCAAAAACTCAATTTCTACAACTATCTACTCGACATAACCTTCCAGATAACTATCCCCTCTTCTTCAATGACACTCAACTTCCCCTCTCCTCCACATTAAACACACTCGGTCTATCCTTTACTAAAAATCTAAACTGGCAATTTCATATCTCTACTCTTGCTAAATCAGCTTCCAAGAAGTTAGGTGTCCTATGGCGTCTGCGTCCATTTTTCTCTCCCTCTCAGCTGCTTGCTCTGTACAGGGGCC
>JAPQNM010000034.1:2432466-2449673 GCA_029783475.1 Metacarcinus magister
GTACAATCATATCTTCTTGAAACTAAATAAACACACACACACACCCATACACCTTTTATACAACATACATACATACACCTATTTCTCCCCCTCATTCAAGGCTAAAATAACGTTGAAGAAAATAACAATCACCTTTCCCCTTTCTCCTACTTCCTCCAGGCTAAAATAATGCTGAAGAAAGTACGAATCCCTTATCTCATCTCTACTCTCTTCTCTCTAATGCTGAAGAAAGTACAAATCACCTTTCCCCTTTCTCCTACTTTCTCCAGGCTAAAATGGTGCTGAAGGAAGTAGGAATCCCTTGGCTCCTTGAACTAATGAACAGTCGAGAGACACAGCTTGTCAACGCCACACAGTACACCTTGCAAGTTATATTCAACAGTCTGACAGGAATGGATATCAAGGCAGAGAAGAGACCCGACAAACAGATGCTCAAAGGTGGGTATAGAGGGAAGGTTAGATAAAGTTAGATAAATAAATGAATGAAGAACTAATCAGTATGAATGCAATGTTAGATTAAAGTTAAATAGATCAATAAATAAATAGATAAATAAATTACCGACTAAACTCAAAGGTGTGTGTAGATGTAAGGTTAGATAAAGTTCAATAAATAAATGAATATATAGATAAATGACAGATCCATTTCCATATTATATCCAGAACAGAGTTAATAAAATATAACAAAGTATTGTGATAACGATTATGAATTATGAACCAAATATAATAATGACGGATTGAAAGAGAAGAAAAAAAGAAAGAATATTTATAGAAGAAGAAGAAAAAAGGATAAAAAAATAAAATAAAAAAAAAGGAAGAGATAGAATTAATTTTACGTCTTTTCATGTTTTTTTCTTTTCTTTTCTCCAGATAATCAGCTTGAGGTGGACAGTTTAATGGCAACGATGGTGAGCATGGTGACCCAGCGCATGATGTCTGGCCCGTGTAGGGATGCAATCATTGAACTCATACTCAAAAACATACCCTGGGAACGACTCGACTGGGGAGAAAAATTTGTAAAGATGGGAGGTAAGATTGATTGATTGATTTTGTGAAGTATTTTGACTTTTTGGTGGGTGAATTATTTTGATTTTTTGGTTGTATATATATGTGGTATTAATTATTTCTTTTGTTTTGGTTGTAATTATTCTCTTGTTTATTTATTTTTTCCCTCCTCCTCCTCCTCCTCCTCCTCCTCCTCCTCTACACACACACATCCCACCTCTCATTCCTTCCTCCTCTTTCATCCCTACCTAACCTTCCTCATTAAACCACCACCACCTCCTCCTCCTCCTCCTCCTCCTCCTCCTCCTCCTCCTCCTCCTCCTCCTCCTCCTCTCCTTCCCTCAGGTGTGGAGAAGCTACTGGATATCGCGTCAGAGCTACCGGAGTTTAATTTTGAGAGTTGCATTGAGGTGACTGAAAATACCCGGATGACCACCTCTATCTGCCTCTCCCGCATCTACGAGTCCCAGAGTGACGACAAGGCAAGGGAAGGACTCAGGGAACGCATTGATGAGTATATTAGGTGAGTGAGGGTGAGTGAGGGTGAGTAAGAGAGAGAGAGAGAGAGAAAGTAAAGAGAGAATGTTCTGATATATAAAAAAAACTATATTCAGAGAGAGAGAGAGAGAGAGGAAAAAGAGAATATTAAGAGAGAGAAAGAGATAAAAAAGAGGGAATATTCAGAGAGATTAATAAAAAAAAAATTGAGAGAGCGAGTGAGCGACAGTCACAATATTCAACACCAAAACCAATACGTACACATACACAACCAACACACACACACACACACACACACACCAATACGTACACACAACACACACACACACACACACACTAACACACACACTTCTTCTGCTACTCTTCCAGGTTGCGTCTCTTAACCCCAGACCGAGAGCACCAGATTCGAGTAGTAGTGGTGGTTACGACCCTTTTACTCGGCCCCCTTGACCTCGGAAACCTGCTCATCGCGAGAGAAGGGATGCTAGAGATGATGTTGGTCATGGCCGGGATAGATGACGTCCTCCAGCAGAAGGTAAGGTCACGAGAGGTCAAGAGGTCAAATTATAGAGGGTTGGAAAAATGGGTTAAATAAATGAGAATTGGAGAGAGAGAGAGAGAGAGAGAGAGAGAGAGAGAGAGAGAGAGAGAGAGAGAGAGAGAGAGAGAGAGAGAGAGAGAGAGAGAGAGAGAGAGAGAGAGATGGAAGGAATGATTATTGTTGTTTTGGTCAAGAAATGTTTAGTTTGATGATTAATGAAATATTTATCCTCCTCCTCCTCTCTCTCTCTCCCTCTCTCTCTCCCCCCCCCCTCCATCAGGTTGCATGTGAAGCCCTAATCGCTGCTGCCTCTAAGAAGGACAAATGCAAAACTATCACTACACAAGGGACGGATATTCTCAAGAAGTTGTACCAGAGTAAGGAAGATTCTATAAGGGTGCGTGCGTTGGTGGGCCTGTGTAAGCTGGGCTCGGTTGGGGGTACTGACGCCTCTATGAAGCCCTTTGGGGAGGGGGCGGCCGTGAAGCTGGCGGAAGCGTGCAGGAGGTGAGTGTCTGGGGGGAGATTTGTTTTTTATTATTATTATTATTTTGTAGTGTAGGGAAGAATGTTTATTTTATAGGTTTTTTTTATCTTGCTTGTGTGTGTAAGTGAGATTTGATTTTATGTTTAGTTTTATGTGTATGCGGTCGGTGAATTCGTACGTTTTTTTTTATTTGAAAGACTGGGAGAAAATATAGAAGATGAGTTAATAAAGAGTGTTAGGGAAATGTGTAGAAATTAATTGTTTATGTAGTTAGTAAGTGAGTGAGTGAATTAGTCAGTCAGTCAGTCAGTTAGTTAGTCAGTCAATTATTTAGTTAGTTAGTTAAGTAAGTGAGCGAGTAAGTATTTTTCCTTATCCTCAGGTTCTTGGTTAACCCGAAGAAGGACAAAGACGTGTGCAGATGGGCGTGTGAGGGCCTGTCCTTCCTAACACTAGATGCAGATGTGAAGGAAAAGCTGATTGCAGATACAGCTGCAATACACTCCATGATTGAACTAGCTAAGGTGAGGCCCAGAACACACACACACACACACATACACACACACACTTAAATTTAACCTCACTCACACTCAACACTCAAATTTATTCCCATTCACTCACTCAACACTCAAATTTAACCTCACACACACACTTAACAGACTCCATCTTTCTCCCGCAGTCAGGAGACATGAACTGCCTTTACGGTGTGGTTGCAACATTCGTCAATCTCTGCAACGCGTACGACAAGGAAGAAGTGATCCCAGAGATGATTGAGCTCGCTAAGTTCTCTAAACAACACATACCAGAGGCGCACGAGTTAGATGATCAAGATTTTATTGATAATCGCATCACTACCCTAGCGCAGGAAGGGGCCAGCTGGGCTCTCGCTGTCCTTAGTAAGACAGAAAGTCATAATTCACGGGAACTTATTGCTCGGTATGTACTCCTTGTATATTTGTATATTTATTTTGATATTGGATGTTAGTTTATAAGAATTTTTGGTGGTAATTCATGATTTAATATCAATTTTTTCTTACGTTCTAATCTCTCAACTAAATTTTTCCAACATCATTTCTTTTCCAATATAATTCTGATCCTCCTTATATATTTGTTTATCTATCTGATGCGAGTTTATAATAATTTCTCCGAGTGGAAATTAATGGCATAATATTAACTTTTCTTTACATATAACTATAATATATCCAACATCTAATCCTCCTTCTCTCTCCCCTTCCTTCAGGTTGTACAATGCAATGTGTTCAATTCAGGAGAACCGAGGATTGGTGGTTCAGCAGGGCGGGGTGAAGGCCTTACTGGCACTAGCAGCTGAGGGCACACCTAAGGGCAAGGTGACAGCTGCACACGCCCTGGCACGCATTGCTATCACCATTAACCCTGAAGTGTCTTTCCCCGGACAGAGAGTAAGTGGCGGAGTGAATTTTTATTTTATTTATTTATTTATTTATTTTATTTATTTATTTATTTATTTACTTCTTTTTTTTATCATTTCTTTTTAGTATTATTTTTTTCTGATTATTATCACTCTTATTTTCAATTTTTAATCTTTCTTTTTTATTATTATTTTTTAATTTTTTTATTATTATCATTATTATTTCTTTCTTTTCATTAGTAAGATAAGTTTGGTTAAGCAAAGTTAAGTTAAAATTTCACAACACACCAAGAGAAAGTAGTTTTAACAGCTTCCAACTTCCTCCTGCAGGTTTACAAGGTAGTTTTACATCCATATATTTCCCTTTACAGGCTTATGAGGTGGTTCGTCCTCTACTCAAGCTCCTCCACCCTGATTGTTCTGCTATAGAGAACTTTGAGGCTCTAATGGGACTGACAAACATCGCCGGCATGTCAGAGTCAGCTCGTAAACGCATACTTAAAGAGAAAGGTTGTCACTCATTGAGAATTATATGTTTGAACACCATGAGATGATCAGAAGAGCAGCTATACAGGTTAGTGTGTGTGTGTGTGTGTGTGTGTGTGTGTGTGTGTGTGTTTATATTCCTTCAATAGAACCTTAGAAAACCATAGAATATTAATGTAGTTAGGGAAACGATTTTACGAGTGCCCGAGATCATTATTCCTAGTAACTAAATAATCATGTTTTTCCTCCTCAGTGTATGGCGAATTTGTGTCCTTCCCCGGATGTGATTAAGATCCTTGAGGGTGAGAATGACAAGGTGAAATATTTAATCCTATGTGCATCAGATGAGGACGAGGAAATTGTGAAGGCAGCTGCCGGAGCTCTGTGTATTGTGATGTCAGAGTCATCTATATGTCTCAAAAAGATATTTAATGTAAGTATTGATTTTTGACACACACACACACACACACACACACACACACACACACAGACTATTTTTCACCCTAGTCCTCTCTCCTCTATCGCTCCCTCTGTGCCGAGTGCGGTACGATATGTTTTCCCGCCCTCCCTCACTCGCTATTCATCCTTCTTTCCCTCCTTCCTTCACTTAAATTAGTACTCTATATAATGACAGCTTATAACAACAGCTGACTTGTGACTTAATATTGCCAAAGTGGCGTTAATTGTGCCTTATTCAACAGTGTAATTATTTTTTTTTCTCTCTCTCTCTCTCTCTCTCTCTCTCTCTCTCTCTCTCTCTCTCTCTCTCTCTCTCTCTCTCTCTCTCTCTCTCTCTCTCTCCTACACAGCTTAAGGATTGGGCGGAGATCCTTCAGTTCCTGTTGTCCAGCGGTAATAAGGATATTCAATACCGTGGGACTGTTATTGTCTACCTGCTGGTCAGTCATGACAAAACCACTGCTGAACGTGTTATTGATACGCACTGCAAGGTAAGGTTATATACATATTATAGGTAAGGACACGTACAATCATATCATACCCTAACCATTATCCTAATCCTACCCAAGCCCCTTGAATCCCCCCCACAACCCCCGCACATTATGCTGCCTGAGAGCGGCCTTCTGCGGGACCTACTTCAGAAATCATAGGGTTTAGGCTTACAATATGCACATCAAATAGTTAGTGTGGGTGAATTAAAATGTGATAGCGAGTGAGTAGTATAGCAGCGTAAGGTGAGGTTATATTCATACTACAGGGCAGGTTATGGTACAATCATAGGATGGACACACTCGCTCCGCTCTCTGTCCAAGCAAGGGAGGGACACACTGGCTCAGCTGGCGTGTGCCCGTCAAGATTACGCTCTCACTCACGCATTGAACACTGTCATTTGCTCTCCCTTCACCCTAAAACCACGCTTTCCCATGTTGTCCCCAAGCTTGCTGGTTATAGGATTTAGGAAGAAGACCAAAATAGAGTGTAGTTACCGCGCCAGCAATAGCCACATTCGATAGACACATTCAAACCGCTTAAACATGCTGGCTGGCTAGTCTTTAGAGGTGGAGGACACCACAAGAAGCCTAACTCTTAATTTAACACTATATATTCATAGGTGAGCAGTAGTTATGTGGATTTACCTTTGTACAATCACGGGAGGGAGAGAGAGAGACACTCGCTCCGGTCGTGTGTGTATACGTCTCCCGATTCCCGCCAAAATACATTCTCACTCACGCCTTGAACCCATATCACTCCGTCTCCCTCACTAGTGTATGTTAAATGTTCTAAATTAGTCACATAAATTAATAGTATTTATGCATAACCACTGCGGGTACGATATCGATATAAATATGAAGTGTACTCAAGATATTTGTGAAGGTGACAGGCGGTGGCGCGGTGCTAACCATTATTTACCTCACAAAGCTTTCCCTCCCACCCTACAAAACATCGCTTTCCCAATTGTCCCCACGCTTGTTGTCTAGAAGAACAACAACAACAACAACATGATAGGGGATGAGCAGTAGTTATGCAAATTTACCCTTTGTACAATCAAGGGAGGAAATCGCTATCGTGTACTCACATTTTCCGTCAAGAATCAAGATACATTCTCCCGCGCGCACGTCATTCCATATCCTTCCCTCACCATGGAAGTCAAATATGATAATTGGTCACATAAATGAATAATTAATAACGATTTCTTACTTCTAAAATCACGCCAACTATATGTACTTAACAATATTTCCAAGATATCACTAACAAAACAGTATTTACTTAGCAAGCTTCAAGTTGCGTTATAATGGCGGGAAAGACTTGAGCAAATATTACACAAACATACACCGCGGCAGATTATTGCGTGTTAGGCGTGAATTGAACCATGTATTAATGCACACTTCCTTCTATATTATCTAATACTCACTTTTATCACTGTATAATGTATCTTTTCAACTAGATAGGGTTAGTAGGATTAGCAATAAGTGTAACACGTCTTGCTTATAAGGGAAACCAGACTGAACTGCCCGGCGCCCGCAACCTTCAACCTTCCTAACACTTGCAGGCCACGAAGCATTGACATTGAAAACTGAACTGATTTCTGACCTCCAAAATTAACCTAACTATATCTGTACCTAACAATATTACTAACTACGAATACTTATAAGATGCATTGTAATGGCGGCGGGAAAGGCGTAATCGAATATTACACGAACAGACAGACAGGCACAGCGGCGTGTGAGGCGTGATTTAATAAATATACTAATGAACACTTCCTTCTATGATAACTGATACTCACTTTTATCTGTATGTACACTGTATCCTTTCAATTAGATAGGGTTAGCAATAGCAATAAGTGTGACACGTACGTCTTGCTTGTCAGGGAAACCAGAGTTAACTGTCTTCAACCTTCCTTCCTTCCTAACACTTGAGTCCAATGTTCGAACGACTCTTTATACTCAAACTATAGCCATTTATAATTAAGGTGGTAATGTTAATATCAATACCATTACTTATGTTTGACTTAAATTACTTTTATTTATGTACAATGCCATTATAACTATATATTTACCTTCGTACGTTCCTCCTATGAAAAGGAAATACACCTCCTTCTTTACAGGGAAAATACTAAGTAATTATTATAGTGGTAGGATGGATAATTTACAAAGGAAAGATGATTAACTGACTAATTAACAATTCAACAAGATTACCAGTTATAATAGAGATGAATATATACAAACTCACCACACTTATTTCTTCAATGTCACGTGTAGAATAAACTAGAATTATAAATAGAAAAACACAATGGTTTAGATATAACGCCTTTGTGAGTGTGTAATGGAAGGAGACTGAGGTGGAAGATTAGTCAGTTATTACGCTTGTTTCATTTTCCTACTGCCTAACCAGTAACTTAATGAATAATCTGAAGCAATTCGTTACACTATTATTAAACTCACCGTGTATGCGTCCCAGAGTATTATGTAAACTGGCCACTGATCACTGAAGCAAGTCTAGAGGGAGCGCACGGGACACACGACACATCCATGCTACTGTGTTCAAGGTCACGCCGCGCATCACTCTAGCTATAGAAAAAATTAAACTCGGTAGTAGTAGTAGTACATTCCAGCGTTTGTGGAATGATACGTGTGTGATTAAATCTGCATTAAACCTCATGAGGTTGATCAGTTTATCACACACTTTCATCCACAACGCTGAATGTACTACTACTTCTACCGAGTTTAATTTTTTCTATAGCTAGAGTGATGCGCGGCGTGACCTTGAACACAGTAGCATGGATGTGTCGTGTGTCCCGTGCGCTCCCTCTAGACTTGCTTCAGTGATCAGTGGCCAGTTTACATAATACTCTGGGACGCATACACGGTGAGTTTAATAATAGTGTAACGAATTGCTTCAGATTATTCATTAAGTTACTGGTTAGGCACTAGGAAAATGAAACAAGCGTAATAACTGACTAATCTTCCACCTCAGTCTCCTTCCATTACACACTCACAAAGGCGTTATATCTAAACCATTGTGTTTTTCTATTTATAATTCTAGTTTATTCTACACGTGACATTGAAGAAATAAGTGTGGTGAGTTTGTATATATTCATCTCTATTATAACTGGTAATCTTGTTGAATTGTTAATTAGTCAGTTAATCATCTTTCCTTTGTAAATTATCCATCCTACCACTATAATAATTACTTAGTATTTTCCCTGTAAAGAAGGAGGTGTATTTCCTTTTCATAGGAGGAACGTACGAAGGTAAATATATAGTTATAATGGCATTGTACATAAATAAAAGTAATTTAAGTCAAACATAAGTAATGGTATTGATATTAACATTACCACCTGAATTATAAATGGCTATAGTTTGAGTATAAAGAGTCGTTCGAACATTGGACTCAAGTGTTAGGAAGGAAGGAAGGTTGAAGACAGTTAACTCTGGTTTCCCTGACAAGCAAGACGTACGTGTCACACTTATTGCTATTGCTAACCCTATCTAATTGAAAGGATACAGTGTACATACAGATAAAAGTGAGTATCAGTTATCATAGAAGGAAGTGTTCATTAGTATATTTATTAAATCACGCCTCACACGCCGCTGTGCCTGTCTGTCTGTTCGTGTAATATTCGATTACGCCTTTCCCGCCGCCATTACAATGCATCTTATAAGTATTCGTAGTTAGTAATATTGTTAGGTACAGATATAGTTAGGTTAATTTTGGAGGTCAGAAATCAGTTCAGTTTTCAATGTCAATGCTTCGTGGCCTGCAAGTGTTAGGAAGGTTGAAGGTTGCGGGCGCCGGGCAGTTCAGTCTGGTTTCCCTTATAAGCAAGACGTGTTACACTTATTGCTAATCCTACTAACCCTATCTAGTTGAAAAGATACATTATACAGTGATAAAAGTGAGTATTAGATAATATAGAAGGAAGTGTGCATTAATACATGGTTCAATTCACGCCTAACACGCAATAATCTGCCGCGGTGTATGTTTGTGTAATATTTGCTCAAGTCTTTCCCGCCATTATAACGCAACTTGAAGCTTGCTAAGTAAATACTGTTTTGTTAGTGATATCTTGGAAATATTGTTAAGTACATATAGTTGGCGTGATTTTAGAAGTAAGAAATCGTTATTAATTATTCATTTATGTGACCAATTATCATATTTGACTTCCATGGTGAGGGAAGGATATGGAATGACGTGCGCGCGGGAGAATGTATCTTGATTCTTGACGGAAAATGTGAGTACACGATAGCGATTTCCTCCCTTGATTGTACAAAGGGTAAATTTGCATAACTACTGCTCATCCCCTATCATGTTGTTGTTGTTGTTGTTCTTCTAGACAACAAGCGTGGGGACAATTGGGAAAGCGATGTTTTGTAGGGTGGGAGGGGAAAGCTTTGTGAGGTAAATAATGGTTAGCACCGCGCCACCGCCTGTCACCTTCACAAATATCTTGAGTACACTTCATATTTATATCGATATCGTACCCGCAGTGGTTATGCATAAATACTATTAATTTATGTGACTAATTTAGAACATTTAACATACACTAGTGAGGGAGACGGAGTGATATGGGTTCAAGGCGTGAGTGAGAATGTATTTTGGCGGGAATCGGGAGACGTATACACACACGACCGGAGCGAGTGTCTCTCTCTCTCCCTCCCGTGATTGTACAAAGGTAAATCCACATAACTACTGCTCACCTATGAATATATAGTGTTAAATTAAGAGTTAGGCTTCTTGTGGTGTCCTCCACCTCTAAAGACTAGCCAGCCAGCATGTTTAAGCGGTTTGAATGTGTCTATCGAATGTGGCTATTGCTGGCGCGGTAACTACACTCTATTTTGGTCTTCTTCCTAAATCCTATAACCAGCAAGCTTGGGGACAACATGGGAAAGCGTGGTTTTAGGGTGAAGGGAGAGCAAATGACAGTGTTCAATGCGTGAGTGAGAGCGTAATCTTGACGGGCACACGCCAGCTGAGCCAGTGTGTCCCTCCCTTGCTTGGACAGAGAGCGGAGCGAGTGTGTCCATCCTATGATTGTACCGTAACCTGCCCTGTAGTATGAATATAACCTCACCTTACGCTGCTATACTACTCACTCGCTATCACATTTTAATTCACCCACACTAACTATTTGATGTGCATATTGTAAGCCTAAACCCTATGATTTCTGAAGTAGGTCCCGCAGAAGGCCGCTCTCAGGCAGCATAATGTGCGGGGGTTGTGGGGGGGATTCAAGGGGCTTGGGTAGGATTAGGATAATGGTTAGGGTATGATATGATTGTACGTGTCCTTACCTATAATATGTATATAACCTTACCTTGCAGTGCGTATCAATAACACGTTCAGCAGTGGTTTTGTCATGACTGACCAGCAGGTAGACAATAACAGTCCCACGGTATTGAATATCCTTATTACCGCTGGACAACAGGAACTGAAGGATCTCCGCCCAATCCTTAAGCTGTGTAGGAGAGAGAGAGAGAGAGAGAGAGAGAGAGAGAGAGAGAGAGAGAGAGAGAGAGAGAGAGAGAGAGAGAGAGAGAGAAAAAAAATTAATTACACTGTTGAATAAGGCACAATTAACGCCACTTTGGCAATATTAAGTCACAAGTCAGCTGTTGTTATAAGCTGTCATTATATAGAGTACTAATTTAAGTGAAGGAAGGAGGGAAAGAAGGATGAATAGCGAGTGAGGGAGGGCGGGAAAACATATCGTACCGCACTCGGCACAGAGGGAGCGATAGAGGAGAGAGGACTAGGGTGAAAAATAGTCTGTGTGTGTGTGTGTGTGTGTGTGTGTGTGTCAAAAATCAATACTTACATTAAATATCTTTTTGAGACATATAGATGACTCTGACATCACAATACACAGAGCTCCGGCAGCTGCCTTCACAATTTCCTCGTCCTCATCTGATGCACATAGGATTAAATATTTCACCTTGTCATTCTCACCCTCAAGGATCTTAATCACATCCGGGGAAGGACACAAATTCGCCATACACTGAGGAGGAAAAACATGATTATTTAGTTACTAGGAATAATGATCTCGGGCACTCGTAAAATCGTTTCCCTAACTACATTAATATTCTATGGTTTTCTAAGGTTCTATTGAAGGAATATAAACACACACACACACACACACACACACACACACACACACTAACCTGTATAGCTGCTCTTCTGATCATCTCATGGTGTTCAAACATATAATTCTCAATGAGTGACAATCCTTTCTCTTTAAGTATGCGTTTACGAGCTGACTCTGACATGCCGGCGATGTTTGTTAGTCCCATTAGAGCCTCAAAGTTCTCTATAGCAGAACAATCAGGGTGGAGGAGCTTGAGTAGAGGACGAACCACCTCATAAGCCTGTCAAGGGAAATAGATGGATGTAAAACTACCTGGTAAACCTGCAGGAGGAAGTTGGAAGCTGTTAAAACTACTTTCTCTTGGTGTGTTGTGAAATTTTAACTTAACTTTGCTTAACCAAACTTATCTTACTAATGAAAAGAAAGAAATAATAATGATAATAATAAAAAAATTAAAAAATAATAATAAAAAAGAAAGATTAAAAATTGAAAATAAGAGTGATAATAATCAGAAAAAAATAATACTAAAAAGAAATGATAAAAAAAAGAAGTAAATAAATAAATAAATAAATAAAATAAATAAATAAATAAATAAAATAAAAATTCACTCCGCCACTTACTCTCTGTCCGGGGAAAGACACTTCAGGGTTAATGGTGATAGCAATGCGTGCCAGGGCGTGTGCAGCTGTCACCTTGCCCTTAGGTGTGCCCTCAGCTGCTAGTGCCAGTAAGGCCTTCACCCCGCCCTGCTGAACCACCAATCCTCGGTTCTCCTGAATTGAACACATTGCATTGTACAACCTGAAGGAAGGGGAGAGAGAAGGAGGATTAGATGTTGGATATATTATAGTTGGATATATTATAGTTATATGTAAAGAAAAGTTAATATTATGCCATTAATTTCCACTCGGAGAAATTATTATAAACTCGCATCAGATAGATAAACAAATATATAAGGAGGATCAGAATTATATTGGAAAAGAAATGATGTTGGAAAAATTTAGTTGAGAGATTAGAACGTAAGAAAAAATTGATATTAAATCATGAATTACCACCAAAAATTCTTATAAACTAACATCCAATATCAAAATAAATATACAAATATACAAGGAGTACATACCGAGCAATAAGTTCCCGTGAATTATGACTTTCTGTCTTACTAAGGACAGCGAGAGCCCAGCTGGCCCCTTCCTGCGCTAGGGTAGTGATGCGATTATCAATAAAATCTTGATCATCTAACTCGTGCGCCTCTGGTATGTGTTGTTTAGAGAACTTAGCGAGCTCAATCATCTCTGGGATCACTTCTTCCTTGTCGTACGCGTTGCAGAGATTGACGAATGTTGCAACCACACCGTAAAGGCAGTTCATGTCTCCTGACTGCGGGAGAAAGATGGAGTCTGTTAAGTGTGTG
This sequence comes from Metacarcinus magister, assembly GCA_029783475.1. Classification (NCBI taxonomy): domain Eukaryota; kingdom Metazoa; phylum Arthropoda; class Malacostraca; order Decapoda; family Cancridae; genus Metacarcinus; species Metacarcinus magister. The sequence continues at coordinate 2,445,327 of JAPQNM010000034.1, forward strand.
TGTGAGGTTAAATTTGAGTGTTGAGTGAGTGAATGGGAATAAATTTGAGTGTTGAGTGTGAGTGAGGTTAAATTTAAGTGTGTGTGTGTATGTGTGTGTGTGTGTGTGTGTTCTGGGCCTCACCTTAGCTAGTTCAATCATGGAGTGTATTGCAGCTGTATCTGCAATCAGCTTTTCCTTCACATCTGCATCTAGTGTTAGGAAGGACAGGCCCTCACACGCCCATCTGCACACGTCTTTGTCCTTCTTCGGGTTAACCTGAGGATAAGGAAAAATACTTACTCGCTCACTTACTTAACTAACTAACTAAATAATTGACTGACTAACTAACTGACTGACTGACTGAGTGACTAATTCACTCACTCACTTACTAACTACATAAACAATTAATTTCTACACATTTCCCTAACACTCTTTATTAACTCATCTTCTATATTTTCTCCCAGTCTTTCAAATAAAAAAAACGTACGAATTCACCGACCGCATACACATAAAACTAAACATAAAATCAAATCTCACTTACACACACAAGCAAGATAAAAAAAACCTATAAAATAAACATTCTTCCCTACACTACAAAATAATAATAATAATAAAAAACAAATCTCCCCCCAGACACTCACCTCCTGCACGCTTCCGCCAGCTTCACGGCCGCCCCCTCCCCAAAGGGCTTCATAGAGGCGTCAGTACCCCCAACCGAGCCCAGCTTACACAGGCCCACCAACGCACGCACCCTTATAGAATCTTCCTTACTCTGGTACAACTTCTTGAGAATATCCGTCCCTTGTGTAGTGATAGTTTTGCATTTGTCCTTCTTAGAGGCAGCAGCGATTAGGGCTTCACATGCAACCTGATGGAGAGGAGGAGGAGGAGGAGAAGGATAAATATTTCATTAATCATCAAACTAAACATTTCTTGACCAAAACAACAATAATCATTCCTTCCATCTCTCTCTCTCTCTCTCTCTCTCGTCTCTCTCCTCTCTCTCTCTCTCTCTCTCTCTCTCTCTCTCTCTCTCTCTCTCTCTCTCTCTCTCCAATTCTCATTTATTTAACCCATTTTTCCAACCCTCTATAATTTGACCTCTTGACCTCTCGTGACCTTACCTTCTGCTGGAGGACGTCATCTATCCCGGCCATGACCAACATCATCTCTAGCATCCCTTCTCTCGCGATGAGCAGGTTTCCGAGGTCAAGGGGGCCGAGTAAAAGGGTCGTAACCACCACTACTACTCGAATCTGGTGCTCTCGGTCTGGGGTTAAGAGACGCAACCTGGAAGAGTAGCAGAAGAAGTGTGTGTGTTAGTGTGTGTGTGTGTGTGTGTGTGTGTGTGTATGGTGTGTGTGTGTGTGTGTGTGTGTGTGTGTGTGTTGGTTGTGTATGTGTACGTATTGGTTTTGGTGTTGAATATTGTGACTGTCGCTCACTCGCTCTCTCAATTTTTTTTTTATTAATCTCTCTGAATATTCCCTCTTTTTTATCTCTTTCTCTCTCTTAATATTCTCTTTTTCCTCTCTCTCTCTCTCTCTCTGAATATAGTTTTTTTTATATATCAGAACATTCTCTCTTTACTTTCTCTCTCTCTCTCTCTCTTACTCACCCTCACTCACCCTCACTCACCTAATATACTCATCAATGCGTTCCCTGAGTCCTTCCCTTGCCTTGTCGTCACTCTGGGACTCGTAGATGCGGGAGAGGCAGATAGAGGTGGTCATCCGGGTATTTTCAGTCACCTCAATGCAACTCTCAAAATTAAACTCCGGTAGCTCTGACGCGATATCCAGTAGCTTCTCCACACCTGAGGGAGGAGGAGGAGGAGGAGGAGGAGGAGGAGGAGGAGGAGGAGGAGGAGGAGGAGGAGGAGGAGGAGGAGGAGGTGGTGGTGGTGGTGGTTTAATGAGGAAGGTTAGGTAGGGATGAAAGAGGAGGAAGGAATGAGAGGTGGGATGTGTGTGTGTAGAGGAGGAGGAGGAGGAGGAGGGAAAAAATAAATAAACAAGAGAATAATTACAACCAAAACAAAAGAAATAATTAATACCACATATATATACAACCAAAAAATCAAAATAATTCACCCACCAAAAAGTCAAAATACTTCACAAAATCAATCAATCAATCAATCAATCTTACCTCCCATCTTTACAAATTTTTCTCCCCAGTCGAGTCGTTCCCAGGGTATGTTTTTGAGTATGAGTTCAATGATTGCATCCCTACACGGGCCAGACATCATGCGCTGGGTCACCATGCTCACCATCGTTGCCATTAAACTGTCCACCTCAAGCTGATTATCTGGAGAAAAGAAAAGAAAAAAACATGAAAAGACGTAAAATTAATTCTATCTCTTCCTTTTTTTTTATTTTATTTTTTTATCCTTTTTTCTTCTTCTTCTATAAATATTCTTTCTTTTTTTCTTCTCTTTCAATCCGTCATTATTATATTTGGTTCATAATTCATAATCGTTATCACAATACTTTGTTATATTTTATTAACTCTGTTCTGGATATAATATGGAAATGGATCTGTCATTTATCTATATATTCATTTATTTATTGAACTTTATCTAACCTTACATCTACACACACCTTTGAGTTTAGTCGGTAATTTATTTATCTATTTATTTATTGATCTATTTAACTTTAATCTAACATTGCATTCATACTGATTAGTTCTTCATTCATTTATTTATCTAACTTTATCTAACCTTCCCTCTATACCCACCTTTGAGCATCTGTTTGTCGGGTCTCTTCTCTGCCTTGATATCCATTCCTGTCAGACTGTTGAATATAACTTGCAAGGTGTACTGTGTGGCGTTGACAAGCTGTGTCTCTCGACTGTTCATTAGTTCAAGGAGCCAAGGGATTCCTACTTCCTTCAGCACCATTTTAGCCTGGAGAAAGTAGGAGAAAGGGGAAAGGTGATTTGTACTTTCTTCAGCATTAGAGAGAAGAGAGTAGAGATGAGATAAGGGATTCGTACTTTCTTCAGCATTATTTTAGCCTGGAGGAAGTAGGAGAAAGGGGAAAGGTGATTGTTATTTTCTTCAACGTTATTTTAGCCTTGAATGAGGGGGAGAAATAGGTGTATGTATGTATGTTGTATAAAAGGTGTATGGGTGTGTGTGTGTGTTTATTTAGTTTTCAAGAAGATATGATTGTACTGTTACCTCCTCCTCTTCCTCCTTCTCCTCCATCCTCTCCATCTCCTCCTCCTCCTCCTGCTGTACTCACCCTATCAGTATCTTTGCAGAACTCTGAGAAGGTACGGGCGCATGCTACCCTTATCTCCAGGTTTTTCTCGTTCTTAAGAAGCTGCATGACACGACCAATGATACCTTGACTCAACAGCAACTCAGCGCCTGGAACAACATTATTAATCATCAGGATATGTTGGTGGTGTTGCCTGAATGAGATGAACAAGTGGAGTGTGAGAGCGGGAGGCTGTTACTGTCAGGGGGAAGGCGTGAGGGAGTTCAGTGCCGGCTATCAGGAGCTATTAGGAATGTGCGGATTTTCACTCGTATTACAAGGTTAAAATGCTCACAAGGTTGCATAATATTAGTTAAGGAAATTACTCGTACAATGGGGGACTCGTACTGTATTATTATTATTATTATTATTATTTTATTTTATTCTATTCTCTTCATCTAATCTAACTTAACTACCACTATTTATAACCTAACCTCACCTAGCGAACATTATCATCATCAATTATTAGGATACTATGATCATTATATTCTACTTATGCATTATATATTTCATCATCATCATCATCATCATTAATTCAGATATTGTTTCATTTATCTATCTATTTATTATTATTATTATTATTATTTTCCGTCTCTTCACCTGCCCTCTCCTTCGCCAGAGCCACCAGGTTGTTAGCGCAGGTCTCCCTCTTCTCCTTCTCATGGCTCGGGTCAAAGAGGATGTCAAACAGCTGCTGGACCTTACCGGACGTTTTGGTTTTCTGTTCAATCTAGCGGGAGAGAGAGAGAGGAATGGATTAGAGAGAGGAAGGTAGAGAGAGAGAGGAAAGGGTTAGAGAGGAGGAGGAAGAGGAGGAAGGAAGGAAGTAGGGAGTAACAAAGAATAATATGAGATGAAAGGGAAGAAAGAGAAGAGAAGAGAAGAAAAATACATGTGAAAGGAGGAGGAGAGAGGAGGAGGATGTATATAATAAAAAGTATAATAAAAGATAGAGATAGAGAGAGAGAGACGAGAGGAAGAGAAAGAGAGAGAGACAGAGAGAGACACGAGAGAAAAAAGAAAAAAAGAGAGATATATCAAATACAACACAACAACAATAACAACACCACCACCACCACCACCACCACCACCACCACCACCA
>JAPQNM010000034.1:2465214-2482714 GCA_029783475.1 Metacarcinus magister
GTGTGTGTGTGTGTGTGTGTGTGTGTGTGTGTGTGTGTTGTACCCACCAGGACACCCACGCTCACTACTAACACACAGAGGAAAGCGAGAGCGAAGAGGAGGAAGAGGAGGAGGAGGAGGAGGAGGAGGAGGAGGAGGAGGAGGAGGAGGAGGAGGAGGAGGAGGAGGAGGAGGAGGAGGAGGAGGAGGGAGAGAACAGGTTTAGGTAAGAATGGTAGAATGGGAGAGATGGTGGTTAAGAGGAGGAGGAGGAGGAGGAGGAGGAGGAGGAGGAGGAGGAGGAGGAGGAGGAGGAGGAGGAGGAGGAGGAGGAGGAAAAGCAAGTAAATATGAATTTCCTTCTGCACTCACTCGTCTCAAATTCAGTGGCAACGAAGGAAGGAAGGAAGGAAGGAAGGAAGGAAGGAAGGAAGGAAGGAAGGAAGGAAGGAAGGAAGGAAGGAAGAAGAAGAAAAAACAAGAAGAAAGAAGCTAATAAATCATAATAGGAATACAGAGAATGACAGGCAGAAAAAAAGAAGAAAAAAAGATAATAAAGAGGAGGAGGAGGAGGAGGAGGAGGAGGAGGAGGAGGAGGAGGAGGAGGAGGAGGAGGAGGAGGAGGAGGAGGAAATGAGATAGTCGTGGAGATAAGGAGGGAGAGAGGAAGACAAGGAAGGGTGAGTCAGTGAATTATAGTGTGTGTGTGTGTGTGTGTGTGTGTGTGTGTGCACGGACCCATCTATGTAGTCGTATTAAGGACATCCATTCAGGTACACATAGCTTAATTGCATATACACACGCACATACACACGCACATACATACACACATACATACATGAGTTGTCGTTTTTTTTTACGTACGTACATGGTGTTTTAAATACAGACACAGATAATTACATACGATTTTAATTTGGTACACATGGATACTGACACACATACATAAAGATATACATACATGAATATTAATCAATACACACACACACACACACACACGCACACAAACAGGTACACACAGGTGAGCACTGGTAATAAGCTGAATAACCAGGTAACACACACACACACACACACACAGGTACACACAAACAGGTACACACACACAAACACAGGTACAACACACACAAACACAGGTACAAACACACACAAACACAGGTACACACACACACACACACACACAGGTACACACACACACACACACACACAACACACACACACACACACACACACACACACACACACACAGACACACGCTAGACACCTCCGATTGGTCCAAGTTCAGCGACCCTGGCCTAGGTGTACCCAAAGCAGTGTTACCAACGATACCAAACTCCACCACGCCTACGTACCCAGCGCTGCCAAGGTTCAGCTCTCTTCCATCCTCCACCTCCACCTCCACCTCCTCCACCTCCTCCTCCTCCTCTCCTCCACCTCCTCCTCCTCCTCCTGCTTCTCCTCCTCCTCCTCGTCCTCCTACCACTACTACTACTCCTTCTTCTTCTTCTTCTTCTTCTTCTCTTCCCTCCCCTTCTCCCTTCTCTTCCTCCAAGGTTCCCTCCGTGTTCCTCTCGTACCCTCCTCCTCCTCCTCCTCCTCCTCCTCCTCTTCCTCTTACTCCTGCTGCTGCTGCTTCTTCTTCCTCCTCTCTTCCTATTCCTATTCCTCGTCCTCCTCCTCCTCGCTGGTATGACTTTAATTATTTATTCTCTCTCTCTCTCTCTCTCTCTCTCTCTCTCTCTCTCTCTCTCTCTCTCTCTCTCTCTCTCTCTCTCTCTCTCTCTCTCTCTCTCTCTATCATTTATCTTGTGGCTTTTTCCATCTTCTTTCTTTCTTCATTTATATTGATAGAGTGTCATTTGCTTATGTAATATTCTCTCTCTCTCTCTCTCTCTCTCTCTCTCTCTCTCTCTCTCTCTCTCTCTCTCTCTCTCTCTCGACCCACTCGTCTAAACAAGTAAGTGTGGGAGGAGGGAGGTAAATGTAGGTGAATTTCAACTTCATCTCCCTTACACACAGCCCACTGAGACTGAGACGGACCCACCACGATTATATCACTGACTCGTAACAGGGTCTTGGAAACATTAGATCTAGCACACTTTAATTAATCGTTTCCTCCAACTCCAACTCGATCCTTGAGCTGGAGTCGGCCGTTCGAAGCTCCATGAATAGTAGCTGAAGGGCGGTGGTGCTGGCGTCGTCCCATTGGCTCCCCGAACGCCGTATGGTAGGTAGCGAGGGAGTAGACGAGTGGTTTGGCCGCATAAGAGGTGGTGAAGGCAGTGGACATTGGCGAGGCAACTAGCGAGATGATGGTAGTTGGCCCGTCAGATACATGGTTGGAACAATACAAATAGCAACTTACAAATACCTTATAATCCAAAGGGGGCGGCGTTCCCTCGGTGGATGTTCTGGTAGGGTGGTGGGGGCGCCGCGCCACACACACGTGACAGGGGCGTGGAGAGATCCCTGCCCGCCCTCTGCCCCCCGCCCGTCCCTGCCAAGACAAGGATGGGCAGGAGGCATAATGGCTACAGACTCCCGCCCCTGCCAGGCTGTGACGCAACGACCCTTGCAGTAGTAGTAGTAGTAGTAGTAGTAGTAGTAGTAGTTGTAGTTGTAGTAGTAGTAGTAGTAGTAGTAGTAGTGGTAGTGGTGGTGGTGGTAGTAGTAGTAGTAGTAGTAGTAGTAGTAGTAGTAGTAGTAGTAGTAGTAGTAGTAGTAGTAGTAGTAGTAGTAGTAGTAGGAGTCTAATAGCGGCAGCTGTAATATAAGAACAATCACATTAATACCACAATCAGAGAGAGAGGAGGAGCAGTATATATACCCTTGAATTATGCTGTACAATTATGCTCGCCTCTTTTCTTTTTTTCTTCTTTTTTTACATTACCTTACAAAGAGCCTAACACAATTCAAAGGTAACGAAAATCATCTAGTCTTAGTGTAATAGATATTATATATATAATATCAGTTGTACAGTTGAATTAGGTATATCAGATGATGCAATGATATTTCCAATATCTCTAATAGCTTTCGAGAAAACGAGGAAGAAAGTAATTTAAAAAAAAGTAAAATTCAGTATTTATTATTACTATTGAAAATATTCATATTGACAGTAGTAGATTTTAATCAGGACTATCAGATGCTGCAATGATATTTCCAATATCTCTAATAGCTTTCGAGAAAATGAGGAGGAATGTCATGTTTTTATATAAATATATAGTTTCATTTTACTGCGTAATTATTAGTCATAGAACAAATATTCATAATGTCAGTTTTACAGTTTAATTAGGTCTATCAGATGCTGCAATGATATTTCCAATATCTCTAATAGCTTTCGAGAAAATGAGGAGGAAAATCATGTTTTTTATGTAAATATTAAGTTTCATTTTACTGCGTTATTATTAGTCATAGAACAAATATTCATAATGAGAGTTGTACAGTTTAATGAGGTGTATCAGATGCTGATATGATATTTCCAATATCTCTAATAGCTTTCGAGAAAATGAGGAGGAAAGTCATGTTTTTATATAAATATTAAGTTTCATTTTACTGCGTAACTATTAGCCATAGAACAAATATTCATAATATCAGTTGTACAGTTTAATTAGGTGTATCAGATGCTGCAATGATATTTCCAATATCTCTAATAGCTTTCGAGAAAATGAGGAGGAAAATCATGTTTTTATATAAATATTAAGTTTCATTTTACTGCGTAATTATTAGCCATAGAACAAATATTCATAATATCAGTTGTACAGTTTAATTAGGTGTATCAGAAGCTGCAAATATATTTCCAATATCTCTAATAGCTTTCGAGAAAATGAGGAGGAAAGTCATGTTTATATATAAATATTAAGTTTAATTTTACTGCGTAATTATTAGTCATAGAACACATATTCATAATATCAGTTTTACAGTTTAATTAGTTGTATCAGATGCTGCAATGATATTTCCAATATCTCTAATAGCTTTCGGAAAAAATGAGGAGGAAAGTCATGTTTATATATAAATATTAAGTTTAATTTTACTGCGTAATTATTAGTCATAGAACAAATATTCATAATGACAGTTATACAGTTTAATTAGGTGTATCAGATGCTGCAATGATATTTCCAATATCTCTAATAGCTTTCGGGAAAATGAGGAGGAAAGTCATGTTTTTATATAAATATTAAGTTTCATTTTACTGCGTAATTATTAGTCATAGAAAAAATATTCATAATGACAGTTGTACAGTTTAATTAGGTGTATCAGATGCCTCAATGATAGTTCCAATATCTCTAATAGCTTTCGGGAAAATGAGGAGGAAAGTCATGTTTTTATATAAATATTAAGTTTCATTTTACTGCGTAATTATTAGTCATAAAACACATATTCAAAATGAATGTTGTACAGTTTAATTAGGTGTATCAGATGCTGCAATGAGATTTCAAATATTTTTAATAGCTTTCGGGAAAATGAGGAGGAAAGTCATGTTTTTATATAAATATTAAGTTTAATTTCACTAAGTATTTATTAGTCATAGAACAAATATTCATAATATCAGTTGTACAGTTTAATTAGGTGTATCAGAATCTGCAATGATATTTCCAATATCTCTCATAGCTTTCGGGAAAATGAGGAGGAAAGTCATGTTTTTATATAAATATTAAGTTTCATTTTACTGCGTAATTATTAGTCATAGAAAAAATATTCAAAATGACAGTTGTACAGTTTAATTAGGTGTATCAGATGCTGCATTGATATTTCCAATATCTCTAATAGCTTTCGAGAAAATGAGGAGGAAAGTCATGTTTTTATATAAATATTAAGTTTCATTTTACTGCGTAATTATTAGTCATAGAAAAAATATTAATAATGACAGTTGTACAGTTTAATTAGGCGTATCAGATGCTGCAATGATATTTCCAATATCTCTAATAGCTTTCGAGGAAATGAAGAGAAAAGTTATGTTTGTATAGAAATATTAAGTTTCATTTTACTGAGTAATTATTAGTCATAGAACAAATATTCATAATGACAGTTGTACAGTTTAATTAGGTGTATCAGATGCTGTAATTATATTTCCAATATCTCTAATAGCTTTCGTGAAAATTAGGAGGAAAGTCATGTTTTTATATAAATATAAAGTTTAATTTTACTGCGTAATTATTAGTCATAGAACAAATATTCATAATTTCAGTTTTACAGTTTAATTAGGTCTATCAGATGCTGCAGTGATATTTCCAATATCTCTAATAGCTTTCGAGAAAATGAGGAGGAAATTCATGTTTTTATATAAATATTAAGTTTCATTTTACTGCGTAATTATTAGTCATAGAACAAATATTCATAATGACAGTTGTACAGTTTAATTAGGTGTATCAGATGCTGCAATCATATTTCCAATATCTCTAATAGCTTTCGGGAAAATGAGTAGGAAAGTCATGTTTTTATATAAATATTAAGTTTCATTTTACTGCGTAATTATTAGTCATAGAACAAATATTCATAATCACAGTTGTACAGTTTAATTAGGTGTATCAGATGCTGCAATGATATTTCCAATATCTCTAATAGCTTTCGAGAAGATAAGGAGGAAAGTCATGTTTTTAAATAAATATTAAGTTTAATTTTACTGCGTAATTGTTAGTCATAGAACAAATATTCATAATGACAGTTGTACAGTTTAATTAGGTGTATCAGATGCTGCAATGATATTTCCAATATCTCTAATAGCTTTCGGGAAAATGAGGAGGAAATTCATGTTTTTAAATAAATATTAAGTTTCATTTTACTGCGTAATTATTAGTCATAGAAAAAATATTCATAATATCAGTTGTAAAGTTTAATTAGGTGTATCAGCTTTTGCAATGATATTTCTAATATCTCTAATAGCTTTCGAGAAAATGAGGAGGAAAGTCATGTTTTTAAATAAATATTAAGTTTCATATTACTGCGTAATTATTAGTCATAGAACAAATATTCGTAATATCAGTTGTACAGTTTAATTAGGTCTATCAGATGCTGCAATTATATTTCCAATATCTCTAATAGCTTTCGAGAAAATGACGAGGAAAATCATGTTTTTATATAAAAATACGGTTTTATTTTACTGCGTAATTATTATTCATAGAACAAATATTCATAATATCAGTTGTACAGTTGAATTAGGTGTATCAGATGATGCAATGTTATTTCCAATATCTCTAATAGCTTTCGAGAAAACGAGGAAGAAAGTAATTTTTAAAAAAGTAAAATTCAGTATTTATTAGTACAAGTGAAAATATTCATAATGACAGTAGTAGATTTTAATCAGGTCTATCAGATGCTGCAATGATATTTCAAATATCTCTAATAGCTTTCGAGAAAATGAGGAGAAATGTCATGTTTTTATATAAATATATAGTTTCATTTTACTGCGTAATTATTAGTCATAGAACAAATATTCATAATGTCAGTTTTACAGTTTAATTAGGTCTATCAGATGCTGCAGTGATATTTCATATATCTCTAATAGCTTTCGAGAAAATGAGGAGGAAAATCATGTTTTTATATAAATATTAAGTTTCATTTTACTGCGTAATTATTAGTCATAGAACAAATATTCATAATGACAGTTGTACAGTTTAATTAGGTGTATCAGATGCTGCAATCATATTTCCAATAACTCTAATAGCTTTCGGGAAAATGAGTAGGAAAGTCATGTTTTTATATAAATATTAAGTTTCATTTTACTGCGTATTTATTAGTCATAGAACAAATATTCATAATCATAGTTGTACAGTTTAATTAGGTGTATCAGATGCTGCAAGTATATTTCCAATATCTCTAATAGCTTTCGAGAAAATGAGGAGGAAAGTCATGTTTTTAAATAAATATTAAGTTTAATTTTACTGCGTAATTGTTAGTCATAGAACAAATATTCATAATGACAGTTGTACAGTTTAATTAGGTGTATCAGATGCTGTAATGATATTTCCAATATCTCTAATAGCTTTCGAAAAAATTAGGAGGAAAGTCATGTTTTTATATAAATATAAAGATTAATTTTAATGCGTATTTATTAGTCATAGAACAAATATTCGTAATTTCTGTTTTACAGTTTAATTAGGTCTATCAGATGCTGCAGTGATATTTCCAATATCTCTAATAGCTTTCGAGAAAATGAGGAGGAAATTCATGTTTTTATATAAATATTAAGTTTCATTTTACTGCGTAATTATTAGTCATAGAACAAATATTCATAATGACAGTTGTACAGTTTAATTAGGTGTATCAGATGCTGCAATCATATTTCCAATATCTCTAATAGCTTTCGGGAAAATGAGTAGGAAAGTCATGTTTTTATATAAATATTAAGTTTCATTTTACTGCGTATTTATTAGTCATAGAACAAATATTCATAATCACAGTTGTACAGTTTAATTAGGTGTATCAGATGCTGAAAGTATATTTCCAATATCTCTAATAGCTTTCGAGAAAATGAGGAGGAAAGTCATGTTTTTAAATAAATATTAAGTTTAATTTTACTGCATAATTGTTAGTCATAGAACAAATATTCATAATGACAGTTGTACAGTTTAATTAGGTGTATCAGATATTGCAATGATATTTCCAATATCTCTAATAGCTTTCGGGAAAATGAGGAGGAAGTTCATGTTTTTAAATAAATATTAAGTTTCATTTTACTGCGTAATTATTAGTCATAGAAAAAATATTCATAATATCAATTATACAGTTTAATTAGGTGTATCAGCTGTTGCAATGATATTTCCAATATCTCTAATAGCTTTCGAGAAAATGAGGAGGAAAGTCATGTTTTTAAATAAATATTAAGTTTCATTTTACTGCGTAATTATTAGTCATAGAACAAATATTCATAATATCATTTGTACAGTTTAATTAGGTCTATCAGATGCTTCAATTATATTTCCAATATCTCTAATAGGTTTCGAGAAAATGACGAGGAAAATCATGTTTTTATATAAAAATACGTTTTATTTTACTGCGTAATTATTAGTCATAGAACAAATATTCATAATATCAGTTGTACAGTTGAATTAGGTGTATCAGATGATGCAATGATATTTTCAATATCTCTAATAGCTTTCGAGAAAACGAGGAAAAAAGTAATTTTAAAATAAGTAAAATTCAGTATTCTGAATCCATGCTTGAAAATTCAATACGAGTCAAACGAAAGGAGTTACAGCTAGTTTCAGTAGCAACTGTGATGAAAACCAGTTTTTATACACTATTTCAGGATGGCAGAGTCTGTTTGAATACTCCTGTAGTGTACATAGCCTTCCTCTCGCCTTCTTAAATGCTGCTGCATTAAGATAAGGCTCACTAGAATTAGGTGTATAGAGGCAGAAAACAACTCAATTCCCACCGCTCGTTCGGTTATGACCGGCCGATCAAAATTTTCACTACTGACTCTCTCACCGGTGCCAATGGCTATGGAAGTGATTTATTTCCATTAAAAAAATGTGATGCAGTACTTTTATTGCAGTGTCAAACTCCATCAAGAGCTATCAGTAACCCGCGTATACTCCTCGACACGACCCGTTACCCCGTAAGGAACACATATACTCTTAACTTCCACGAATATTCTTGTAATGACTGTTACAGCTCAAAGCAGTTCATAACTATGCCTTGCAACACGTTTAACCATCTTACAGACCCTCGTGGATGTGTAGAATTGATCTCAACCTAGGCTGGATTTTTTGTCATTTTTGTTACTTCGGGAAATTTTTTGCAAAATTTCCTCTTCGATTTTGTTTTTTTTAAAGTATGTTGTACATAGGAATAATGTAAGACTTTCAGCTTAGTTTCAGTTAATTTCACCAGCAACTTTTATTTCTATAAAGGAATTTATTTGGGTTAAAACAGATGATAAAATCAGTATGGTGGATCTAATACCTTACCAATGTTGATGGAAAAGATATCAGATATTCCTTATGAAATTACCAACTAATAAAGAAAGCACTTTGTTCAATTGGTATCTTAGCTTAGAAGCTAATATTGGTTGTATAATGATACCAACATTTTGGTAAATAACTATTTTTCATGAGATAGATACCGATCAAATATAACAAAGAGTTATGTTGTGAAATCATAAATATTTTTCGCTTTCTTTTAAACCCTATCCCATTCCAATCCTGCGTCTAGTTTCTTTTTTCGTTATTTATAATCTACGTAATTTACGTGAGGACGTAATATATATTTTCTTAATACTGTGTTTATCGGTACTTGTTACATACCATAAGGATCGGAAAACTCTGCACATTCTGAATCCATGCTTGAAAATTCAATACGAGTCAAACGAAAGGAGTTACAGCTAGTTTCAGTAGCAACTGTGATGAAAACCAGTTTTTATACACTATTTCAGGATGGCAGAGTCTGTTTGAATACTCCTGTAGTGTACATAGCCTTCCTCTCACCTTCTTAAATGCTGCTGCATTTAGATAAGGCTCACTAGAATTAAGTGTATAGAGGCAGAAAACAACTCAATTCCCACCGCTCGTTCGGTTATGACCGGCCGATCAAAATTTTCACTACTGACTCTGTCACCGGTGCCAATGGCTATGGAAGTGATTTATTTCCATTAAAAAAATGTGATGCAGTACTTTTATTGCAGTGTCAAACTCCATCAAGAGCTATCAGTAACCCGCGTATACTCCTCGACACGACCCGTTACCCCGTAAGGAACACATATACTCTTAACTTCCACGAATATTCTTGTAATGACTGTTACAGCTCAAAGCAGTTCATAACTATGCCTTGCAACACGTTTAACCATCTTACAGACCCTCGTGGATGTGTAGAATTGATCTCAACCTAGGCTGGATTTTTTGTCATTTTTGTTACTTCGGGAAATTTTTTGCAAAATTTCCTCTTCGATTTTGTTTTTTTTAAAGTATGTTGTACATAGGAATAATGTAAGACTTTCAGCTTAGTTTCAGTTAATTTCACCAGCAACTTTTATTTCTATAAAGGAATTTATTTGGGTTAAAACAGATGATAAAATCAGTATGGTGGATCTAATACTTTACCAATGTTGATGGAAAAGATATCAGATATTCCTTATGAAATTACCAACTAATAAACAAAGCACTTTGTTCAATTGGTATCTTAGCTTAGAAGCTAATATTGGTTGTATAATGATACCAACATTTTGGTAAATAACTATTTTTCATGAGATAGATACCGATCAAATATAACAAAGAGTTATGTTGTGAAATCATAAATATTTTTCGCTTTCTTTTAAACCCTATCCCATTCCAATCCTGCGTCTAGTTTCTTTTTTCGTTATTTATAATCTACGTAATTTACGTGAGGACGTAATATATATTTTCTTAATACTGTGTTTATCGGTACTTGTTACATACCATAAGGATCGGAAAACTCTGCACATTCTGAATCCATGCTTGAAAATTCAATACGAGTCAAACGAAAGGAGTTACAGCTAGTTTCAGTAGCAACTGTGATGAAAACCAGTTTTTATACACTATTTCAGGATGGCAGAGTCTGTTTGAATACTCCTGTAGTGTACATAGCCTTCCTCTCACCTTCTTAAATGCTGCTGCATTAAGATAAGGCTCACTAGAATTAAGTGTATAGAGGCAGAAAACAACTCAATTCCCACCGCTCGTTCGGTTATGACCGGCCGATCAAAATTTTCACTACTGACTCTGTCACCGGTGCCAATGGCTATGGAAGTGATTTATTTCCATTAAAAAAATGTGATGCAGTACTTTTATTGCAGTGTCAAACTCCATCAAGAGCTATCAGTAACCCGCGTATACTCCTCGACACGACCCGTTACCCCGTAAGGAACACATATACTCTTAACTTCCACGAATATTCTTGTAATGACTGTTACAGCTCAAAGCAGTTCATAACTATGCCTTGCAACACGTTTAACCATCTTACAGACCCTCGTGGATGTGTAGAATTGATCTCAACCTAGGCTGGATTTTTTGTCATTTTTGTTACTTCGGGAAATTTTTTGCAAAATTTCCTCTTCGATTTTGTTTTTTTTAAAGTATGTTGTACATAGGAATAATGTAAGACTTTCAGCTTAGTTTCAGTTAATTTCACCAGCAACTTTTATTTCTATAAAGGAATTTATTTGGGTTAAAACAGATGATAAAATCAGTATGGTGGATCTAATACTTTACCAATGTTGATGGAAAAGATATCAGATATTCCTTATGAAATTACCAACTAATAAACAAAGCACTTTGTTCAATTGGTATCTTAGCTTAGAAGCTAATATTGGTTGTATAATGATACCAACATTTTGGTAAATAACTATTTTTCATGAGATAGATACCGATCAAATATAACAAAGAGTTATGTTGTGAAATCATAAATATTTTTCGCTTTCTTTTAAACCCTATCCCATTCCAATCCTGCGTCTAGTTTCTTTTTTCGTTATTTATAATCTACGTAATTTACGTGAGGACGTAATATATATTTTCTTAATACTGTGTTTATCGGTACTTGTTACATACCATAAGGATCGGAAAACTCTGCACATTCTGAATCCATGCTTGAAAATTCAATACGAGTCAAACGAAAGGAGTTACAGCTAGTTTCAGTAGGAACTGTGATGAAAACCAGTTTTTATACACTATTTCAGGATGGCAGAGTCTGTTTGAATACTCCTGTAGTGTACATAGCCTTCCTCTCACCTTAAATGCTGCTGCATTAAGATAAGGCTCACTAAAATTAAGTGTATAGAGGCAGAAAACAACTCAATTCCCACCGCTCGTTCGGTTATGACCGGCCGATCAAAATTTTCACTACTGACTCTGTCACCGGTGCCAATGGCTATGGAAGTGATTTATTTCCATTAAAAAAATGTGATGCAGTACTTTTATTGCAGTGTCAAACTCCATCAAGAGCTATCAGTAACCCGCGTATACTCCTCGACACGACCCGTTACCCCGTAAGGAACACATATACTCTTAACTTCCATGAATATTCTTGTAATGACTGTTACAGCTCAAAGCAGTTCATAACTATGCCTTGCAACACGTTTAACCATCTTACAGACTCTCGTGGATGTGTAGAATTGATCTCAACCTAGGCTGGATTTTTTGTCATTTTTGCTACTTCGGGAAATTTTTTGCAAAATTTCCTCTTCGATAAGTATGTTGTACATAGGAATAATGTAAGACTTTCAGCTTAGTTTCAGTTAATTTCACCAGCAACTTTTATTTCTATAAAGGAATTTATTTGGGTTAAAACAAATATTAAGTTTCATTTTACTGCTTAATTATTAGTCATAGAACAAATATTCATAATGACAGTTGTACAGTTTAATTAGGTGTATCAGATGCTGCAATCATATTTCTAATATCTCTAATAGTTTTCGGGAAAATGAGTAGGAAAGTCATGTTTTTATATAAATATTAAGTTTCATTTTACTGCGTAATTATTAGTCATAGAACAAATATTCATAATCACAGTTGTACAGTTTAATTAGGTGTATCAGATGCTGCAATGATATTTCCAATATCTCTAATAGCTTTCGAGAAAATGAGGAGGAAAGTCATGTTTTTAAATAAATATTAAGTTTAATTTTACTGCGTAATTGTTAGTCATAGAACAAATATTCATAATGACAGTTGTACAGTTTAATTAGGTGTATCAGATGCTTCAATGATATTTCCAATATCTCTAATAGCTTTCGGGAAAATGAGGAGGAAATTCATGTTTTTAAATAAATATTAAGTTTCATTTTACTGCGTAATTATTAGTCATAGAACAAATATTCATAATATCAGTTGTACAGTTTAATTAGGTCTATCAGATGCTGCAATTATATTTCCAATATCTCTAATAGCTTTCGAGAAAATGACGAGGAAAATCATGTTTTTATATGAAAATACGGTTTTATTCTACTGCGTAATTATTAGTCATAGAAAGAATATTCATAATATCAGTGGTACAGTTGAATTAGGTGTATCAGATGATGCAATGATATTTCCAATATCTCTAATAGCTTTCAAGAAAACGAGGAAGAAAGTAATTTTTAAAAAAGTAAAATTCAGTATTTATTAGTACTAGTGAAAATATTCATAATGACAGTAGTAGATTTTAATCAGGTCTATTAGATGCTGCAATGATATTTCCAATATCTCTAATAGCTTTCGAGAAAATGAGGAGGAAAGTCATGTTTTTATATAAATATAAATTTTCATTTTACTGCGTAATTATTAGTCATAGAACAAATATTCATAATTTCAGTTTTACAGTTTAATTAGGTCTATCAGATACTGTAATGATATTTCCAATATCTCTAATAGCTTTCGAGAAAATGAGGAGGAAAGTCATGTTTTTATATAAATATTAAGTTTCATTTTACTGCGTAATTATTAGTCATACAACAAATATTAATAATGACAGTTGTACAGTTTAATTAGGTGTATTAGATGCTGCAATGATATTTCCAATATCTCTAATAGCTTTCGAGGAAATGAGGAGAAAAGTTATGTTTATATAGAAATATTAAGTTTCATTTTACTGAGTAATTATTAGTCATAGAACAAATATTCATAATGACAGTTGTACAGTTTAATTAGGCGTATCAGATGCTGTAATGATATTTCCAATATCTTTAATAGCTTTCGAGAAAATTAGGAGGAAAGTCATGTTTTTATATCAATATAAAGTTTAATTTTACTGCGTAATTATTAGTCATAGAACAAATATTCATAATTTCAGTTTTACAGTTTAATTAGGTCTATCAGATGCTGCAGTGATATTTCCAATATCTCTAATAGCTTTTGAGAAAATGAGGAGGAAATTCATGTTTTTATATAAATATAAAGTTTCATTTTACTGCGTAATTATTAGTCATAGAACAAATATTCATAATGACAGTTGTACAGTTTAATTAGGTGCATCAGATGCTGGAATCATATTTCCAATATCTCTAATAGCTTTCGGGAAAATAAGTAGGAAAGTCATGTTTTTATATAAATATTAAGTTTCATTTTACTGCGTAATTATTAGTCATAGAACAAATATTCATAATGACAGTTGTACAGTTTAATTAGGTGTATCAGATGCTGCAATGATATTTCCAATATCTCTAATAGCTTTCGAGAAAATGAGGAGGAAAGTCATGTTTTTAAATAAATATTAAGTTTAATTTTACTGCGTAATTGTTAGTCATAGAACAAATATTCATAATGACAGTTGTACAGTTTAATTAGGTGTATCAGATGCTGCAATGATATTTCCAATATCTCTAATAGCTTTCGGGAAAATGAGGAGGAAGTTCATGTTTTTAAATAAATATGAAGTTTCATTTTACTGCGTAATTATTAGTCATAGAAAAAATATTCATAATATCAGTTGTACAGTTTAATTAGTTGTATCAGCTGTTGCAATAATATTTCCAATATCTCTAATAGCTTTCGAGAAAATGAGGAGGAAAGTCATGTTTTTAAATAAATATGAAGTTTCATTTTACTGCGTAATTATTAGTCATAGAACAAATATTCATAATATCAGTTGTACAGTTTAATTAGGTGTATCAGCTGTTGCAATGATATTTCTAATATCTCTAATAGCTTTCGAGAAAATGAGGAGGAAAGTCATGTTTTTAAATAAATATTAAGTTTCATTTTACTGCGTAATTATTAGTCATAGAACAAATATTCATAATATCAGTTGTACAGTTTAATTAGGTGTATCAGCTGTTGCAATGATATTTCCAATATCTCTAATAGCTTTCGAGAAAATGAGGAGGAAAGTCATGTTTTTAAATAAATATTAAGTTTCATTTTACTGCCTAATTATTAGTCATAGAACAAATATTCATAATATCAGTTGTACAGTTTAATTAGGTTTATCAGATGCTGCAATTATATTTCCAATATCTCTAATAGCTTTCGAGAAAATGACGAGGAAAATCATGTTTTTATATAAAAATACGGTTTTATTTTATTGCGTAATTATTAGTCATAGAACAAATATTCATAATATCAGTTGTACAGTTGAATTAGGTGTATCAGATGATGCAATGATATTTCCAATATCTCTAATAGCTTTCGAGAAAACGAGGAAGAAAGTAATTTAAAAAAAAGTAAAATTCAGTATTTATTAGCACTAGTGAAAATATTCATAATGACAGTAGTAGATTTTAATCAGGTCTATCAGATGCTGCAATGATATTTCCAATATCTCTAATAGCTTTCGAGAAAATGAGGAGGAATGTCATGTTTTTATATAAATATATAGTTTCATTTTACTGCGTAATTATTAGTCATAGAACAAATATTCATAATGTCAGTTTTACAGTTTAATTAGGTCTATCAGATGCTGCAGTGATATTTCCAATATCTCTAATAGCTTTCGAGAAAATGAGGAGGAAAGTCATGTTTTTATATAAATATTAAGTTTCATTTTACTGCGTAATTATTAGTCATAAAACAAATATTCATAATGAGAGTTGTACAGTTTAATTAGGGGTATCAGATGCTGCAAAGATATTTCCAATATCTCTAATAGCTTTCGAGAAAATGAGGAGGAAAGTCATGTTTTTATATAAATATTAAGTTTCATTTTACTGCGTAATTATTAGCCATAGAATAAATATTCATTATATCAGTTGTACAGTTTAATTAGGTGTATCAGATGCTGCAATGATATTTCCAATATCTCTAATAGCTTTCGAGAAAATGAGGAGGAAAGTCATGTTTTTAAATAAATATTAAGTTTAATTTTACTGCGTAATTATTAGTCATAGAACAAATATTCATAATATCAGTTTTACAGTTTAATTAGGTGTATCAGATGCTACAATGATATTTCCAATATCTCTAATAGCTTTCGGGAAAATGAGGAGGAAAGTCATGTTTTTATATAAATATTAAGTTTCATTTTACTGCGTAATTATTAGTCATAAAACAAATATTCATAATGACAGTTGTACAGTTTAATTAGGTGTATCAGATGCTGCAATGATATTTCCAATATTTCCAATATTTTCAATATCCAATATCTAATGCTAGCTAGAAGAGCCCGTCGCTGAAGGCCGACGGAGCGACGGTTATATATTGCTGCCGGCGGTGTTTCCAAACCGCAGTTATCGTACCGTAAAATTATCTATTCAATATCACATAAATACTCATAAGAACGGTAATTCTGATACATAAGACAATAGAAATTTGTAAATAATGATAAAAGTTGTTACACTGGCCTATACTTATTGTCATCATACGTTTGGTATATGCATGGGAATGATATAAAGATCTTGTCACAGACGTCGTGCCGCAAACACAGGAGAGGGAGACGCTGCTGGCACATACGGTGTGCCGCAAGAACCGAATGGGTTAAGAATGTTTAAAAAATACTTCAATGTTTTTGTTTTTTTACAAATGTTAAACTGTTTCTAATTCACGATTTAATCACGAAGGAAGAGTAGCCAGAGTAGAACTAAGATACACACACACACACACACACACACACACACACACACACACACACACACACACACATTAACAAATCCTTCAAACACAAACTTGACCGCCACCTCCACCCATCCACCAAGGTTTCCGATAGAGGGCGTGTGTGAGTGTGAGTGTGTGTGTGTGTGTGTGTGTGTGTGTGTGTGTGTGTGTGTGTGTGTGTGTGTGTGTGTGTGTGACGCGCCGTGCTGCTGGCTGACAAACACAATGCATTACTATGTATTACCGTGATTGTGTGTGTTTGCTTTTCTTTACCTTTACTCTAGGTTAAGGAAAGACAGACACACACACACAGACAGACACACACAGACAGACACACACACACACACACACACACACACAGACAGACTACCTATAAGTTTGGACCCTAGTCTGTACGGTTTGAGTTCCTATGTAATTCATTCTCTCTCTCTCTCTCTCTCTCTCTCTCTCTCTCTCTCTCTCTCTCTCTCTCTCTCGCCATCACCTTGGTTCGGATTGGGGAGGGGAGGGAGGGGGCGGGGGGGCGGAGGGGGGAAGCGTACCCTAAGTTTGGGTGTAGGCAATGCCACACCCACCCCTACCCCCCCTCCCTCTGCCTCCCGGCCAGCCACGGTGAATGGTGGACAAAGAGGTGGAGGAGGAGGAGGAGGAGGAGGAGGAGGAGGAGGAGGAGGAGGAGGAGAAGGAGAGGAGGAGGAGAAGGAGGAGGAGAAGGAGGAGGAGGAGGAGGAGGAGGAGGAGGGGAGGAGGAGGAGGAGGAGGAGACTAAAGGTGGGAGATGAAATTTTTAGCTTCTATTACGTATCTCCCTTTCTTCTTCTTCTCTCTCTCTCTCTCTCTCTCTCTCTCTCTCTCTCTCTCTCTCTCTCTCTCTCTCTCTCTCTCTATCACAAGCACACTCACGCTTGCCTGCCATTAACCCGCCATGACCTTGGCTCTCTTCTCCCTCTCCCTCTCCCTCTTCCTCTTCCTCCTCCTCCTCCTCCTCCTCCTCCCTTTCTTCCCTTACCACCACTCCACGCAATCCTCCTCCTCCTCCTCCTCCTCACAATGTAGTAACTTCTCTTTCTCTG
>JAPQNM010000034.1:2492714-2510214 GCA_029783475.1 Metacarcinus magister
AAATCTTTTAAAAACGATGTTGAAATAAACGAAAATTGAACCAGAAAACCAAATATTCTGGAATAAAAACACGTAAAAAAAAAATTATTAAAACTTGCTTAGAAAAAAAAGTAGAAATAAATCATAAATCTTCAAAAAAAAAAGAAAAAATATATAAATAGTAATAAAATTCCACCTTTTAACACCTTTCCTTCCTCTTCTCATTGCCAGATGTCACCAGAGTTCCCCGTTGATCTTGACCTTTCCCCTGACCTTGACCTTACCTCCACCCACTCTCCAGTCTCCACCCACACCTCCTCCTCTTCCCACCCCTCCTCCACCTCCTGCTCCTCCTCGCCGGGCTCCCACTTCGAGTTCTCGTGCACACCTGACGTGGCAGACGCCCTTTGTGACGTGGGACTCAGCGTGGCAGACTGGCTTGATCCTTCCCTCGGTCTCATCTGCTCGTAAGGTGTGGAGGACAGGTGTGTGAAGGGCAGGTGTGTGAAGGGCAGGTGTGTGAAGGGCAGGTGTGTGAAGGGCAGGTGTGTGAAGGGCAGGTGTGTGAAGGGCAGGTGTGTGAAGGGCAGGTGTGTGAAAAGCAGGTGTGTGAAGAGCAGGTGTGTGAAAGGCAGGTGTGTGAAGAGCAGGTGTGTGTGAAGGACAGGTGTGGGAAGTGTGTCATCATTGTTGTGTGTGTGTGTGTACGTTGGTTAGAGGTGCACACTTATTTACAGTCATGTGTGCGTGGCTTTGATAGTACACACACACATTTCTTTTTTATAGCATCATGTGTACGTTTTTTGGAGATGTACTGTACGTGCACACACTCCACTAGGGTCATGTACGTATGTGTGGAGGTTTGGTGTACGTACTTACATGGGGGTGATTAGGTAGGTAACCTGCAACACCTGGTCTGAAGGGCATTAGTGTCAGGGTCTCATGTAGGTAACACAGGTGATGGCGTTACTTGTACCTGTGTTATTTACATGTGAAAACCCTGCACTCCATTCTGGTAACGTTGCAGGTGGCACCCAGACACACGTCACTTACTTGGTAACACTGATCAGAAGGTACCTAAGCTTGTATTGTTTGTCTGGTAACACTGCGGGAACAATGTATACCCAAGCATGTGTTGTTTGTCTGGTAACACTGGGTGACCTTGTGTTGTTTGTCTTGGTAACACTGTCAACAAGTACCTGTGTTGTTTGTCTGGTAACACTGCATTGTAAGGTTGGTTGTGTAATTGGCACCACTGGAACAAAGGTGCCAAGGGGGGGAGGGGTGACGTCAGGTGTTCGTGGAAGGCGTGACGTCACTTCCAGGTACATGACATCACCCCTGTGCACGTGAGTTGGCAGTGCACACACACCTTGGACTCCCCTCCTTGTACTCCTCCTCCTCACCTCACTCACCTGGACATTATTAGTGAGGCAGGTGAGGGGGGGGGGCAGGGCAGGGAGGTGAAGGAGGTACTGAAGGAAGAGTTCGTTTTCTTCCCTCTTCTCCTCCTGTTTTCGTTTCATTGTCTTCGTACGACTTTTATACGAGGCAGCTGTTCGGTTTCGGATGCAGAAATCATGACTTTTTTTTCTACCTGTCATATATACGAGTACTATCCAATTTTTTTTTTCTTTTTTTTTCGAGTCCAAATGTATCTGCATTTTGCCGAATTCTTGGCCAGCCTCTCTATGTATGGTGTATAAGAAAGAGGCGCGCCAAGGTGTTAATACATAGAATAGAGTATATATACATACATTTTTGATATCTTTTTTATATACATATTTAATAGCACAGCCTGTACCTACGTAGTGATATAAATGTCGTGTTGAAACTCCACCCACACATCGTTTTCATTAATTTATGCATTTATTCCTTAATTCAACGCAAACTTTCATATCAGTCACCCTTTCAAATTTCCATGTTTTCTATATGATGATCTCAATCGACCTCACGACTCGCCTCACTCCGTTTTCTTCAGACAAGTTTCTTTCTACCATCGCGTTTTCTTTTCTGTCTTTCCACATGCATTTCCAAAACCATCCACATACATCTGTCCTTCTTTTCGTCCTGGTCTCAGTACTAAATAAACGGTAATGCTGTAATGCACTAGATGTTGTTATTGTTGTTGTTGTTGTTGCTGTGAGAGATAGACTGACAGCTGCTGACCAACAAACAAAAGCCTATCTGGCACTACCACTCCTCCCCTCAACTACCAAACCCCCTTTAGGTTCAGGATACAGAAAGAGAACTGAATCCCTCCATGACAAACTATGGTAAACTTGGCTACAGTGCGGTGATGGCTTTGTAAAATGTGTGAAGTTACAAGAAAAAGTGAGAGGTAAAGACAAGGGAAGAATGAATGAAGGAAAATAGTTTAAAAGTGCAGATGACAATGAAAGAACTAACTAAAAGGGAAATTTAAGGAAAGAAAAGTTAAATGATGAAAAAATGTGACTAAAAACACACTAAGCAAAGAAATACATATAAGAATAAACACAAAATTAAGGAAAAGATGAATAACAAAAGGTGAAGGGAAAAAAAATAGAAGAAAAGAGAAAGGCTACTTCTTCCAGCGTTCCTTCCCATCAGTAACAAAGAACAGACACAGACACCAGGGACGACAGA
The DNA here is from genome assembly GCA_029783475.1 of Metacarcinus magister. Classification (NCBI taxonomy): domain Eukaryota; kingdom Metazoa; phylum Arthropoda; class Malacostraca; order Decapoda; family Cancridae; genus Metacarcinus; species Metacarcinus magister. The sequence goes on from JAPQNM010000034.1 coordinate 2,495,322, forward strand.
ATTAAGAGGCGTAAGAACCAGCAAAATCAGCGAGAAATACATCAGATCCTAAATCAATTAAAGTTCACAGGATTACCACTACTGCCACCCAATGCGATTCCTTCCTCTTACCACCAAATCCTCTCCAATCCACTACATCTATATAAGTGAGAAACGCTGGTCTTGACGCGTTTACCTCAGTGGCCCCTCGAAGACTAGGGAGGAGGGAAAGAAAACGGACATAGGCTCCTCACTCCACACACTTCCGTCGGTTTCTGTCCCGTGCTCAATGTTTCCACCGCGCACCTGTACCTCCACGTTAATTAAGCTCAACACCTGCAGGGAGAGTTGGAGCCTGACATGACCAAGAGGGACGATGGGTAATGAAACCTCCTATTAGTGAACAACCGCAGTCTCCATGTGAAGTGAAGAGGAGATTTGATGTTTTGTTGCTCCGTTGGAAAATAGAAATATTGCATCAAGATCAAGATTGGTGAATGAATGTGGTTGTGTCCCGCCCTCTGGTGTGTGTGTGTGTTTAGTTGTAAAGAAAACAAACACACATACATACATACATACAACATGAATTGGAAAAAAAAGTAAACACGAGAAAATGATGTGTAGTGATATCGATAAAGCAAAGAGAATAAATAACGTGATAAATAATGAATAATAATAATGAGAAATCACAACAACATTTTTTGGAAACATAAAAATTGATCTTTGGGAGGAAAAAAAAAGAAAAAAAAAGTCATAGAAAACGTGTGAAAAATGAAATCTGTACAGCTTAAAGGGGAAAAAAAAGGAGGTGGGGGGGGACTTTGCTGTGAAGTGTACATACATACATACATACATACATACTTACATATAAACTTAAACAGCCGCAGCAATATCTCTTAATTAACGTTGAGAGTTAAAATAAGTAGTTTTTTTGGTATATATATAAACCAATACTGTCCAGCTGATCCCACACCACTGCCATCTTGTGAAACTGCCATGCTTGAGAGAGAGAGAGAGAGAGAGAGAGAGAGAGAGAGAGAGAGAGAGAGAGAGAGAGAGAGAGAGAGAGAGAGAGAGAGAGAGAGAGAGAGAGCACCCTAATAGCATGTCTTTTATATATGATCACTGGAATATAATACAGATCCCGTTCCTTTATTTTGGTTAGTATATATCTATATCTATATATTCATAGTCATTTACTCCACTAAAGGAACAGGGCCAGTACTTTGCACTTATAAAATACCAGTTAATAGAAGTGTGTAATATAATAATAATAATAATAATGATAATGATAATAATAATAATAACAAAAAAAAATAACACATACATACATATTACTAATGATATCAATGTTTATAATAATAATAATAATAATGATGATGATGATGATAATGATACTAAGTGTTACATTAATGGATCAAATTTACAACTTCTTTTTTGTTCAATTTTTCTAATTATGTAAATCTTGTTATTAATGATCAATATCTTTAGAAGAACATTATTTGCTTTTTGAGAGAGTCTAATGAAGTTACGGAGTTGACAAAGGAGATAATTGCAATGTTACATTCTGCACGAGTTTCAAGATTAGACAAAAAGTTGAATCAGATTATTATATTTAAAGAGAAATTATTTATTGAAATAGAAAAAAGAAATTATGCTTTTCCATTATTAGTGGTTCGAATCAGTGTTATAAGGCTTCAGAGAGAGAGAGAGAGAGGAGAGAGAGGAGAGAGAGAGAGAGGAGAGAGAGAGAGAGAGAGAGAGTGTTTTGGCCTTAATAAATTCGATTAAGTCAACACAATTCAGTTATGAACCTTCGTAATGAATGGATAATAATATATATATAAAATAAAATAATACAAAATAAGTCATATAAACATTTCAAAACAGTGCAAGAAATACTTTAAAGTGACTTACAACCCCTGTTAAGTCACTTATATTTCCCACTTAACTGAAACCAATCCAACCCAAACCCTTTAAACAAAAATAAGTCAAACATTGTATATATACTTTTTATAACGCCAACCTTCACTCCACTTACTGTTAATTTTTTTGTAACCCTTTTTGTACTCTGATGGATGTTACAGGAAGATAAAGTTGTACTAAGGCTGTAACGATGGAAGTGGTAGTAGTAGTAATAGTAATAGTAGTTGTAAGTGTAGTAAATGTTGTAGTAATTGGATCTAACCAAATATATCACTAGGGAGTAACGTGAGTGTGAGAGAGAGAGAGAGAGAGAGTGTGTGTGTGTGTGTGTGTGTGTGTGTGTGTAACGCTGTGTACACTCCAGTTTAAGGCATTATCAAGTGTTTGTAGCCATTTTTACCTTTGTACTGGACTAGTGTGTAAGTGTGCAGCGTTAGTCATGTGTTTTGTGATAGTACGTTTTATAAGTAACAAGGAGTGATTTCTGATGTGCTAAATACTTATAGAATACTCTTAGAGAGGAAAAAAAACTAAGAAGAATAACAGTAATTTCTCACTTTTTTACGCAGTGATTCTTTTTGTATTGTAATTTGTCACGTGATGATCAGGCAACGCGAAAAAAATATATGATTATAAAAAAATACTAAAAAAAAATCAAGATGCGTTTTTACAATTGGTGCTAAAAAAAGAATGTCTTGAGTTATTTTTTATACAATTCCAGTTGAGGACCTGAAGTATTTTGATAGTGGTTGGTTGGTCACTAGTGCGTCACGCTGTGCTCTGTTCATTTGTTTTCAGTCATTTTGTATATAATATATTTTCCACCACATAGAATTTTTTTAAACAGCTCAAAAAAAGAAGAAAAATTTAAATAAATAAATCATGTTACCTTAAAAAATATGCATTACATTATATACTTTTTCTTTAATTTCGTACAATATTTTTTTTTGAATTTTGAACCTATGGACTTTGCATTATATTTATACATAGAACTTAAAAATATATATAACTTGTAGAAATGAATAGGCGCGTGGACTTATGGGTTCAATTTCAGGTGATTGTCCATTGGTGATTAATTAAGGTGAAGGTGACTGACAGGAGGTGTTCATTGTTTATTCATTGCTTCATTCAGTGTCTCGTTGAAGCTTCAGTTCGCGGTTCACGTAAAGCCAAACAAACCTCACACCCACACTACTTAGGCATCTCGTTTTCTTTCCTTCTTCACTTTCTTAATGTTAAAAGGAAGGAAGGAAGCATTTATTAATTTATTTATTTTGTTCACTTATATATCTGATAGCAATTGTACTTAAATTTCCATAAATGCATTAAATAAGTAATTTCCACAATACTTTATTACGTTTATAGGCAACACCATCAGCCAATCACAGAGCCGCTTGAAATTCCTCCCATGAGTCCACCAATCACAAGCGACGCGCCGTGAATCCCTGTCTTCTCATTGGCTAATTAAAAAAATTCAGTTATTCCAGTAGGCGATGACACTATGTTGCCCCAAAAATTATATATATAAAAAAAAATAATAATAATAATAATAAAATAATAATATAAACCCCCAAAAAAAGTGAAGCGAAGCGAAGCAAAAAAAAGATAAACGGCATATTAATGATAGTTTAGATAAATAGATAGATAGTCTTTTTTATACTATTTTGTGGATGTTTTAATAATAATAATAATAACAATAATAATAATAATAATAATAATAATAATAATAATAATAATAACAATAATAATAACAATAATAATAATAATAATAATAACAATAATAATAATAGTAATAATAAGTAAGTGTAAACAGGCACGAAGGAGAGACGCAAATATTTGTCGTCAACTCCTTTATGCTCTATTTTTTTTTACTTTTTTTTCTTTTTTTACCGTTTGTTCGTTCGTTCGTTCGTTTGTTGGTGTTCGTGTAGGATCAGGAGCCTTTGAAGGACATGTTTGTGTAGAGACGTGTAGAGAGTAGAGGCCCGTTTTCTCTCTCTCCGTTTTCTTTGCCGCTGACGCACTCAATAGAAGGGAATACAGTGTTAGATTAGTAAGTGCTCGTTTTCTGCCTCGCCCCCCCGCCCCCCACCACCTATTATCCACTTTCAGCTCAAAAATAAAGAAAAAAAACTGTTCGGGTCTCTCTCTCTCTCTCTCTCTCTCTCTCTCTCTCTCTCTCTCTCTCTCTCTCTCTCTCTCTCTCTCTTACTTCATCACTTTTAAATGCAAGAGAGAAGTGGAATGAAACTAATGAACAGATAAATGTAAAAATATATATATAACTTTCATCTCTTCCCTGATTGGCTGCCTGACCAATGACATCATGTATATTGATGACGTCACAAGCAGGACGCCGAGGGGAGGAGGGGGGTGAGGGGAGTAAGGGCAAGTGTAGATGTCGCCTTGCATGATTAAGGAAGAGGAAAAGTTGTGGATACCTGAGTCACCCCTTAAATGGACTTCGTTTTCTATGATCACAATATAGCACTCCCGTTTTCTTTCATTACATCTAAGTTTTTTTTTCTATAGATCAATTTCTTTCCTATTTTGTTTATTATTTACTGCACTAACATATATTTCTCTGTATATATACAAACTAATACTATTCTATGACGTAGTAATTTCCTTTCTTTTTTTATAAGACTATTCATTAATATTTATTTTCTCGTGTAAACAGGTTCGAATCCCATTTTCTTTGCTATAGAAAAAAAAAAATGGCACGTTTGAGGTTGCAAGGTGACATAATTAATCATAAAAAAGAAAGCGAAATAAAAAAGCACAAACATTGGACACAGAGACTGACTCGAAAAGATGCAAAAAGAAAACGTAATCAAAGAAAACGTAAAGTGAGCCCTAAGTTAGAAGGGCAGACTGAAGCAGACCTCGAATCGTCCACGGCACCGCACTCATTAACTCCAGGTGACTCAGGTGAAGCCAGTGCCGCCCACCTTGTCTCCGTACACCTGCTGGACGATGGCAGCAGAGTAGGGACCCAACGCGTGACCCGTTTTCTGTTTGGCTCACTACTTGTCCGTTTTTTATCTCAAGGAGTATAATTATATTTTAAGGGAAAGTCTTGAAGATGTGTGACAAGGTTAGTGAAAGTGTTTCCTTCCGAGTTTGTTGCCCACGTAAAAAAAGAGATAATGATGATATTAATAGAAACAGTAAATTTTCATAACTAAAGGACGTGATTTGAATAATAGTGAGTTTTTTTTATATTCTCAACTACAGCTACAAGTACTTATAACGATCTTAATTCATCAGGTAATTATCATGTATTTCACCTGTCTACTTAAAGGTGATTGGCTGTAACATGTAATAGTAATGACCTGTAATTCTAACTAACTCATTACACTTTACAATGATTATTAATGTCAAGCAAATAACTAATATTTTTTTTCATTATAATATGGATTAATTACCGTTAGATATACCTCATGTTTCACCACTAATGAGGACTCAATCAGCAATCACCAGTCATTAAGTTATGTTAATGAAGTCAGATAACCAAACCCGGAAGGAAAGGCAACACTCATTAATATAAGGTCGTGATATGGACTTAGGCCGCAGCTTGAGCCGGATCTAGTGGTGAGCTAAAACAAGGTCACGCATTAGAGCCACGTTTATATAGGCTAAGTTAATCAGTGTTTTTGACCGTCTATAAGGTAACATTCTCGTTCGTCTAAGATAACTTTCTCTATTACTATTACGTCTAGCGCAACATTTTGGCGACATAACATATATTTTATAGTAGTAACCCCAATAACCATAGGCTGTGTGTATTCAACTACTTGATACAGTTAGTAATCGTAACATTTCCAATCTATTTCTCTATATCTCTCCAATATTTATGTAATCTATAAGTACGTAAGTCATACATGCTACTACTACCATTGTAAGTGTAGAAAACGGAGCGCAATTTCTTAGTAAAATGTGCCACTTAACTGCAGTCGAAAATTTGGGTAGTAGGATTTGGACCAATAGCGTATCATTGTCTTGATCCCGAGGGCGTGATTGGATAGCTGTCTGATTCGTGCTTCTGTCTATTAACCAATCCACCAATTAAGAGTTCCGCACAATCCTTATTTTTTAGCCAAGTTGATAATTGTACTTGACCGGACCATGTAGGGAAAGAAAATCTGCCAATAGGATTACAATTACGTGCTTTTTTATAAGCTTGTAGATAAGTGGAAAGAAAAGTACTAATGAGGACTGTTTTCTATTTTTTTTTTTTAAAGGAAATGGAAAACTAAGTTCGTTATACTTTTTTTTCTTCTTCAAAGTCTCAGAGAATGAAAACTATTGCCATGTTTTTTGAAATTTTGGCAAAGTGAGAAAAAAAGTGTTTGCGTGTTGTTTTCACTGCCAATGAAGGAAAAGTCACACACACACACACACACACACACACACACACACACACACACACACACACACACACACACACACACACATTACAAATTTCACAAGCGTAGATAAAACTCGAAGAAAACTTTTTTGAACATAATTATTATCAACATAAATAACTGGAAAAAGAGGAAATAGAAACAAAACAGGTGAATATAAAGTACCAATCATCCTTAGTCCGTCAGTCCACACACACACACACACACACACACACACACACACACACACACACACACACACACAAAACAACAACGTAAATGAACTGCCTACACCAATGATAGACTTATTAATCATCTCCAAACACCACATAACTTAATACACTTCACGAGTCTTATAATGTTTGTAAAGAGAGTCAGTTGGCCAGCCTAAGATATACCAGAGATAGCTTGAGGTAGGAATAGAAAACGACCCCTAACTGGACCCACAAAACACTATGGGTACGCGGGCGGTTCAAACAAAAGGGTTCTGTCCCGCGTGTGAGATGGGACGCTGCACTCTCCTATGTAAACAAACCAACGCCATCTTGTGACGTCATGTTTGTCTTGGCGACCGTACATACAGACTGACGGGCTGATGATGGTTGTGTTTATTCACTCATAAAGAATAGTGGATTTAATTGCGGTGTTAAGTTTATAATAAGAAAGATTTGTTATTTGATGATAATAATAATAATAATGATAATAATGATAATATAATGCAATGTCAATCTTCAGTCTGGAATAAGAGACAGTGTTACCAACGGCATCAGTGACACAAAAGATCTTATTCCATATACGTAATCATATAACCAGCGTCACCAACAGCCACCCTCGTGTTTCATATTCATATACTTATTTACTTAAACATATTTGCATAACTACGTATTGATGAGAAGAAAAAAAAACGAAAAATGTAAATTATTCGTATGTATAAAACTTTTCATGTATATATATTGTCTATCAATGAATGAAGACATCAATTGTTAACCATCACATCTTATCAATACTTATAATAATAATAGTAAAAAAATACCACATTCCCAGCAACAGAATCTGGCCACCAAACAAGCAACAAAAAATAAACACAAATGGCACTAATACCCTATAATCTTACATTCTTTTTGTTCATCATCTCGTAATTCGCGTCAATAATACGTCGCCAATTTATGCTAATATAATGAGCCTCGAGAATCCACACCTAATTGTGACCACGAAACAAAAGCCTGTCGCTGATAATGCCAATTCTCCTTAATCCTTGTTTGGACACGAGCTAGGACCAGGTGGTGTTAGTGTATCAACAACAACACCACCCACACCATTAACACCATTATTATGAAGTGTCAAGAAGAGGGAAGAGGGAAGAGGAGGAGGAGGAGGAGGAGGAGGAGGCTATGTTATGCTGTCCCTCTGGTGGCGCGGATGTGAACTAATGTGGAATAAGGTCTTTTGATGCATTGATCTTTATAAACTATTTTTTCCTGAATATTTTTCTTCTAAACTCCCCCAAAAAAAGATGAGGATAGAATAAAAAATAAAGTAAATTAATAGCGTTAGCAAAATACACAAATTCTCCTCCATAACAGAAATAAGGAAATAAATATAAATAAATCTCTATATACAGAAAAAAAAACCTGTTAATTAAAGATGGAAAAATTAAGAGAAAAAAAAAATGAATATATACAGAATCATTAATTAAAGGCAAAGCAAGAAAAATCGACCAATGAGCATTGAGCTAATTGGCAAGACGGACCCTGATTGGCTGATTCAAACACACTGAATTCAACCATTTTGTGATACTTATGTTTTATTTATTTTATATTTTTTACATATATATTTTTTCATGAATTTCCTTCTTCCTTCAATTTCCTGTAGATTTAAAGTTTGTGTAGAGACTTAAGGAAAACCTCCCCCGACCTTCTCAGAGACGATGATATGAACGTGTATACACCTGCACACACACACACACACACACACACACACACATGAACTATTCCTAAATCAAACCATACGAGAAACATTACATAATATTCTTTTCCAAACACACACACACACACACACACACACACATACATACATACATAGGTACACACGAGTATTCATATGATGCATACATGTAATGATCTGTACCTAAAATAGTGAGCGAAATGAAACGGCGCAAAGAAATAAAAAATATATATATGAAAAGAAATATTGGAAAAAAGAATATGGTAATAAAAAAATAAAAAAAAGATTATGAAAGTATGGATTGGCAACGATGTGAACCCTGAAAACGAAGCGAAACTGTTTCATTCCTGACGAAGCATCTGAATCCATGATCAAATTGGTTTATTATTATTATTATTATTATTATCATTATTATTATTTTTTTGGAATGAGGACCAGAATTTTGGTTTTAGACAATCGAAAAGTGATGTATATATATATTTCACCCTTTATTTTATATCATGTTTTATTTTATTATTTTTTGTGGTTAATCTTTCCATACTCCCATGAGCCCCAAACCATTACAATATCCATAAACATATTTACAATGCTTTTTCTTTTGTATTTTGGGTCCACATAATACTAATTACCATATGCATTTTTATTTTTATTTTTATTATTTTATTTCTACATTCAACCTTTTTAGAAACATTGAAACAAAAGCTACATCTACTTTTACATTTCCCTTATTACTATTATTATTATTATCATTATTTATTTTTATTTACTATTCAATATAAAAAAAAAGGGAAAAAAAAAGAAATATTCGAGATGCAGGAATGAACCAGTTTTCGAAGCTTCATCCGCGGAGAGTGAAACAGTGAAGCATTTTTTTTTTCCTCCCTCGTTCCCTCCGTGACGTATTTGACGCTCGTTCGCTCGTTAACAAACAGTACAAAACACTAACAGCCCCTCTCCACCCTCAGCCCCCCCCCCAACCACCCTGATGCTCCCCCGTTAAGAAAAATTCGTATAACTTAACTAACTAACCCCCCACCCCCCCTAACCTCCCCCCACACCCCCCATAAAAGTGTATATAATTAAAATTCGAAAAAAATACAAATTATATAAGTTGAATCAGACTCCGACTTAATGGCCAAAAAAAATAATAAAAAAGTTATAGTAAACATATTGAATTTTCTTGAATTGAATATTTTTTTTTTTTATATAAATATACATATATATAAAATACGTAAAGTGTAATGTATTTCCACTTTTCCCATAATACCACGCTCAAAATAGCAAAAAAAGCACGATGGAATATGAAAAATAAGTGAAGCATTTTGAATCTGGATAGAGAGACACACGCACATGTTGTTTGTTTGTTTGTTTGTTTCCAGCTGCTCAAATACTAACTACTCTTGTTGTCCCGTGAAACAAATGACAGTCTACCGTTGTTGTTATTAAAGGAACGTAATGCAGCCTGTTGTGTGGTTGGCTTAGCTTCGGAAAGATGATTCGAATTCCTTGTAAGTGATTCGAAACAGTTTACGAATCATTGACTTAACTTTTTACATTTGTGTTTATTTATTTGTTTGTTTGTTTGTCTTGTTGCTGTTGGTACTTACATTGACGTCACTTATCTTGTTAATTACCTGTACGACTTGCCAAGGTTAATGAGTATGTACCACTCTCATTAGTGTGTTAATGAGTATGTGGTTTGGGCTTCGGAGTCTCGGAGCCTCGTTTTGTGAGTATCGAATTTGGTTCATTAGTTTCTCTTTCCTTTTATTATTATTACTATTTAATTTTTTTTTTTATATGACGTTTACATCTTCCGTTATATATGTGTGTATGTTTTCATGTGTGTATGTACGTAATGTTATGTATACATGTATGTTCGTTTCATATGTATACATAGTGTTGACAGCTTGGGTTCCTGAAATTTATTTGTATATAATTGTTATTTCATCTTGTTTTTTTTTATATATAATTTGTTGGGTTATGATGCTAATGATAATGATGATAAGGGTGATGATTTTTATGATGATGATGCTGCTGCTGCTGATGCTGACGATGATGATTATTATTATGGTTATTAATTCAATCATTACAGACAGACTAACTGATTTAAGCTCCCAACAGTACAAATAATCTCAGCTTTTCATTAGTGTGGCTGTTAAAAAAAAACGTCTTATCCAATCCTTGCTATATCCACCCACCCACACCACCCACTCCACCCACTCCACCCACACCCACTCCAAAAACCAACCCAAGTCAATCCCACCCACATCCACTCCACTCAAACCTCATTTTCATTCCACTCTTCCACATCTCATCCACTCTTCACCTTCCTCCTGTGATGACATTCCACATATCCACTCCACTTGCTATCCACATTGACGTATTTTTCACTAATTCATCTCATTCATTTTCTCTCCATTCATCCACTTTCTGACCATCCACCTGCCCTAAACCATATCAAAACAACTTCCACTTCCATTTCCCCTTCCCCTTCCCTTTCCTCCGTCCCCTTCCCCTTCCCCTTCCCCCTCACCCATGCTTCAGTATTGAATTATTTATGTGTGTTACAAGAAGGTAAACAAAAAGGAATATTATGGTTCTATAAGTAATACTATAATTAATTAATCTATTTATCCGTATAACCAATATGATATGTCCACCACCACCACCACCACCTCCACAACCACCACTACTACAACCACTACCACAACCACCACCACCACCCACCCACCACATTAATTAACATAATCTCCCCCCCCTCTCCACCTATACACTACCACTACTGCCACCACCACCACACCACACCACACCACACTACACCATCACCACTATACTTGACACTACACTCACTACACTCACTACCACTACACTCACCACCACCACCACCACCACCACCACCACCACCACCACCACCACCACTCAGATATTACCTTGTACAGTGTGAAAATTTTTGTAGTTTGCATAAACCAATTGAGTAATAAAAAAAATACGTGATTTCTACGAGTATTCTGAAGTTTGATTTGATCCCTATAATAATAATAATAGTAATACACATGAAAAAAGGTACTAAAAAAAAGGTGAGTATATACAGAAACAGAAAGAATGAAAACAAAACTAATGAAAAGACAAAAAGATTAACATGATTAATGAAAAATAACAAAAAATGAAAAAAAAAATTGTAAATAGGTTTTCTTTTCAGACGAATACAAAAGTTCCCCGAGTAGGAGGTTCCCAGCCATCTGACAACACGTAAATGATGATGATAATAATGATGATGATAATAACAATGATAATGATGCTATTACTACTACTACTACTACTACTACTACTACTACTACTACTACTACTACTACTAATAATAATAATAATAAAAGTAAAGAAGAAAAGGACAGAATGAATGAAGGAAGGAAGGAAGGAAGGGAGGAAGGAAGGAAGGAAGGAAGGAAGGAAGGAAGGAAGGAAGGAAGGAAGGAAGGAAGAGAGAAGAGGAAAGAAAAGAGGGTAAAAATGAGACACAAAGGAGATGAGAGAAAAGTGTGTGTGTGTGTGTGTGTGTGTGTGTGTGTGTGTGTGTGTGTGTGTGTGTGTGTGTGTGTGTGTGTGTGTGTGTGTGTGTGTGTGTGTGTGTGTGTGTGTGTGTGTGTGTGTGTGTGTGTGTGTGTGCAGGCTCTGGCTTTCTCATATATTCGCCTAAACTTCAAAAGAACAAAAATTTAGATGCAAAAAAAAAAAACACTTTCAAGTAATACTAAAAAAAAAAGAAAGAGAGAGAAAGAAAGAAAAAGAAGATACAAAACTCACCACTACCATCATCACTACATCACTTCCTTTCCCCTCACTTCCCTTCACCACTTTCTTTCCCTTCTCTTCCCCTCCACCACCACTACTACTACCACCCCTCCCCTCACACCCCTTCCCTCCCCTCATCCCCTTCCCCTCACTCCCCCTTTCCCTTCCCTTTCTTCTCTCCCCTCACTCTCCCTTCCCTTCCCTTCCCTTCCCTCCCCTCACTCCCCTTTCCCCTCTGAGCGTACCATGTAAAGTGATGGATGGCACTTGGGTCTTTGTGTGATTTCCCCTCCTTCCCCCCCTCCCTTCCTCCTCCTCCTCCTCCTCCTCCTCCTCCTCCTCTTCTTCTTCTTCCTCCGTACTCGAACCTTTTCCCACTTCACTACGCTTTTTACTCTCTTCTTCTTTCTTTCTTTCTTTCCTTCCTTCCTTCTTTACTTACTTACTTACTTTCTTCCTTCCTTCCCTATTTACTCTTTAGTTCAATTCGTCTTTCTCACTATATCATTTTTATTTTATATTCTCTTCTTTTATTATTATCTTCTTTACGATCTTTCCTCTATCTTCCTTCCAATCCCTCCTTATCCCTCTTTCTTCCTCCTCATCTTTCTCCTCCTCCTTCTCCTCCTCCTCCTCTTCCTCTTAAAAAGCTCTAATATTTACCAAAGTTTTCCTACTAATCTGTAACTCTTTCCCCTCTTTCCCTCCCTTCGTTACCTCTTATTTCTTCCTCCCACCTCTTCCCCTCCCCCCCCACCCTTCCCTCCTCTCATTCATTTTCCTTCCTCTCCCTCTCTCCTCCTCTTCCCCATAATTCATACCCTTCCTTCCTTCTCCTTCCTTTCCACTCTCTATTTCTCTCTCGTATTCTTTATCACTTTTCCTTTCCACTTCATTCACTTTTTTCCCCTCACTCTCTCCTCCTCCTCCTCCTCTTCCTATTCTTTACACGTCTCATTTTCCCCTCTTAAAAATGTACCCACATGTCAACTCCTCTTTCCCCTTCCCCACTCCCCTCCCTCTCTTATATACAACAGTCCTGTTTCCCCCTCTTCCCCCTCCCTCCCTTCCCTCTCCCCTCACTTTTTCCCATTGTAGAAATAGATAAATCCTTTGTTCATTAGCACCTTCTCTCTTCCTCTTCCTCTTTTTCTTCTTCTTCTTCTTCTTCTTCACTTTTTTTTCTTCTGTAGTCAACCTTGATATATATTTAAATCTTCGTTTTCTTTGTCTTACTTCCTGTTTTCTTTTCATCTCCAATTTGTTACTCTTCCGTTTTCTTCACGTTTTTTTTTCTCCTCTCTCTGCTTATTCACTTTCGTTTTATTTTCACTTTATTTTTTTCTTCTCTTTCATGAGTTATATATTTTTTAGATGAAAAGAAAACAGGAATAAGTTAGTTAGTAGTTTTAGTAGAAGAAGAAGAAGAAGAAGAAGAAGAAGAAGAAGAAGAAGAAGAAGTAGAGTAGTAGTAGTAGTAGTAGTAGTAGTAGTAGTAGTAGTTATATATTACTGTCTTTATCCATTAGAACTGCTCTCTCTCTCTCTCTCTCTCTCTCTCTCTCTCTCTCTCTCTCTCTCTCTCTCTCTCTCTCTCTCTCTCTCTCTCGTACCAAATGTACCTAAGATTCTATCAATAAAAAAAAAAAGTACATACAAATACCCACTCAGACGGTACACACACACACACACGCACGCACACACACACACACACACACACACACACACACACACATACACACACGCACACACACACACACACACACACACAAACACACACAGGTAGTTAAAGGATATCACACTTAACCATATGTCTACTAACCCCCCTTCTTCCTCCTCTTCTCCTCCTCCTCCTCCTCCTCCTCCTCCTCCTCCTCCTCCTCCTCCTCCTCCTCCTCCTCCTCCTCTTCCAGCCAGACCATCCTCGCGACAAGGATCGGTGAGGGTGGGGTCCGTTAGGGTTGGGGTTGGGTGGGGGTGTTGGGGGTTGGGTTGTGGGGGGTGGGTTAGGGATAGGGAGTTGGGGAATGGGTGTGGATTGGGTGTGTGTTGGGAGAGTAGAATTGGGTTGGGGTGTGTTGGGGGTGGGTTGGGGGGTTTTTGGGGGTGTGTTGGGGGGTGGGTTGGGGGTGGGTTCAATGAGTACACGGATGAGTCGTTTGTATAAGTTGGTGGGTGGGTTGGAGGGGGGAGGGAGGGGGTGAAAGTAGGACAGGGATTTGGGGGGAGATAGGTGGAGTGGGGGAGGTGGTGGGGGTGTGGGTGTGGGAGCAATTTTGGGTGGCGTGGGTAGAGAGAGAGAGAGAGAGAGAGAGAGAGAGAGAGAGAGAGAGAGAGAGAGAGAGAGAGAGAGAGAGAGAGAGAGAGAGAGAGAGAGAGAGAGAGAGCCAATAAGTATGTTATGCTCTTCTTTCTTCCCTCTATCTATCTCTCCCTCCGTCTCTCTCTCCCTTCCTTCCTTCCTTCCTTCTTCTCTCTTCTTCCTCTTTTTATTTACGTTTATCTTATTATTCTTTCATTCGTTTCAATAATTTAACTTTTTCTTATTTTTTATGTCTGGTTCTTTGTCCAATGTGTGTGTGTGTGTGTGTGTGTGTGTGTGTGTGTGTGTGTGTGTGTGTGTGTGTGTGTGTGTGTGTGTGTGTACTTTCTCCTGCTATATATCTCTGTCTTCCTGTTTTTTGTGAGAATAATTCATACAGAGAGAGAGAGAGAGAGAGAGAGAGAGAGAGAGAGAGAGAGAGAGAGAGAGAGAGAGAGAGAGAGAGAGAGAGAGAGAGAGAGAGAGAGAGAGAGAGAGAGAGTATTCCTTACCCTTCCATTCTTTGTATTTCCTTCACAACTTTCTGGTACATAACAAAACG
>JAPQNM010000034.1:2515214-2520214 GCA_029783475.1 Metacarcinus magister
AGAGAGAGAGAGAGAGAGAGAGAGAGAGAGAGAGAGAGAGCGAGAGAGAGAGAGAGAGAGAGAGAGAGAGAGAGAGAGAGAGAATATTTATGGATAAATATTTTTCTCAATTGAGTTGATTTCTTGTATCTTTTTTTACTTTTTTTTCCTTTCTTTCTTTAATTTATATAAAGTAATTCATTGTTATCCTGCGTCTGAATTTATGTATAAAATTACGATTCTATTTAAAAGAGAGAGAGAGAGAGAGAGAGAGAGAGAGAGAGAGAGAGAGAGAGAGAGAGAGAGAGAGAGAGAGAGAGAGAGAGAGAGAGAGAGAGAGAGAGATGAGGGGACAGGAATTAAAGTAGTGTGTCCCATCAGACACACCTGTCATTCTCTCTCTCTCTCTCTCTCTCTCTCTCTCTCTCTCTCTCTCTCTCTCTCTCTCTCTCTCTCTCTTTCTCTACGTCACGTGCCAAAAATTGCGAACGGGTAATTGACGAGGAGGAGGAGGAGGAGGAGGAGGAGGAGGAGGAGGAGGAGGGAGGAGGAGGAGGAGAGGGGAGGAGGAGGAGGAGAGGAGGAGATGGTGATGGTAATGGAGACAAAAAATAGAAATATATAATAATGATAGCAATAATAACAACAATAATACATAATAATATTAATATTAACCATGATAATATTGATAATAATAATTTTGATAATAATACTAATGATAATAATAGTTAATATAATATAGCTACACACCTCCTCTCTGTGCCGTAACAAGAGCAGCTTACACTTGGGTTCGGCGCAGGCACTGGATAAGCGGAGAGCAAGACAACACAGGCGGTGACAGAACACTTTGACGGCGAAGGAAAGATGTGTTCCTTCTCAACACTTTTATATCCGCTAAACTTAGTCACCACACGTTACTCAGGCAGCTTATGCTCTTCGTCTTCACTATACCACAAGGTGACACCACTAACTCCTTTCTTAACAAGCACACAGATACACACGCGGGAAAACACGTAATATCTGTCCCGAATCGAGAGTGGCTGGCTAACTGTCGCTACACACTGGCGTGCCGCAAGGAAAGCCCGCCAAAACATCCCGCCAAAACCTGACTACATAATACATTCAAATTCAAACACTCCCCCCCTTTCGTAACAACATTAATAATAATATTGATAATAAAAATGCCCAATTGAACAAATTAAATATAAACATTTATACAATAATAAAAAAAGAAGACAAAAATAAAACAAAAATAAAAAGAATACATCATTATTTATGTTCCTTTATACTTAAAGTTTTTTTTTTGGATGGTGGGGAGGAAAGAGAAATGAAGGAATAAGGGAGGAAGGGAAGGGAAGGGAACATTTTGAAAAGGTAAGGAAGAGAGGAAGAGAATGAGGAAAAGAAGAAGGAAGAGAAGGAAAAGAAGGAAGGGATGGGAAGAGAAAGGAAGGAGGGAGGGAAAGGAAAGGAAAGGGAGGAAGCAAGGGAGGAAGGGAGGAAGGGAGCAAGGGGGAGGGAAGGATATATAGAGACAAAATTATACATATAACATATAATAATTGAACCTTTGAATACATAATACAACAAACAATAAAAATAAGTGTTTAAAATCAAGTCAAGTTTAATGTCTACGTAATACTCACGTGGTTGTAAGTTTGGGTTTGTCATCCACTAAAGAATATCTATCGTTTTCTAGTGCACGGCAATACAGAAAACGCTAATATTTTAAGGCTAACCAACTGATACTCTTATATAAATAGTAAACAAACTAAACAAACTATATAAGAAAATATAATGTAAATCAAGTTAAAAAAACGTGTATCCATTAGCCGGTAAAAGTGCAGAATAAGACCTTCTGTCCTTTCTTTTTTCCCTCCTTCCCTACATACTACACATAGTGTACTCAACACATCTGTGAAGGTTTCAGGCGGGGGTCACCATTATTTACCAAGCAAAACGTCTTTGAAGTTATCTTAGGTTATGTTAAGAGTTGCAGAACGGCTTGGAAGGTGTACAGTGTGAGCACTGTGGCCACCTGCCCCGCCACCCCCGCACCACTACCTGCTGTCCTGCCCCGCTGCGGCCCGGCTCAGGCACCACCACCAAGGCACGCGGGACAGGGAGGCCAGAGCCGCCCTCGTGCGGGCACAGGAACACCTGCCTCACCTGCTGCAGGTGCCTACCCCCACCGACAACGCACAACGACCTGTGGAGTCGTGATGACGCAACACCCCCCCCCTTCACCACAC
This sequence comes from Metacarcinus magister, assembly GCA_029783475.1. NCBI lineage: Eukaryota > Metazoa > Arthropoda > Malacostraca > Decapoda > Cancridae > Metacarcinus > Metacarcinus magister. Next base: position 2,517,446 of record JAPQNM010000034.1, read on the forward strand.
ACACACACACACACACACTTGAGTTACAATGTGCACCACAGACTCCACTCAAGGCATGATGTCCGCTCGTCTCACCATTTTGTTATTTATTGTTACATTTCTTTATCTATTGTTTTTTCCAAACTTTCTGCTTCTTTACCTATTTATGTATTGTAAATATATATATATATATATATATATATATATATATATATATATATATATATATATATATATTTAGTGTTGTAAGAGATGTAGATCAATACTAATAAGAATATAAGAACATAAGAAATGAGGAGACTGCAAGAGGCCAGTTGATGACCTACACGAGGCAGCTCCTTGTCCCCCACCCTTGGAATAATCCAATATTTAGCCATCCCACCTGTCATCCCTATCCATACTCTGATCCAACCGTCTTTTAAAGCTACCTATTGACTCACCACTTACTACGTGTCTACCCAGCCTATTCCAATCGTTCACCACTCTGTTTGTGAACCAATATCTACCTAGGTCTGTCCTGAATCTAAGTTTTTCTAGCTTGTACCCATTTCCACGTGTCCTATCCTGACTACTAAATTCTAAAACCTGATCAATGTTTCCTCAATACTACTAAGGTGACGCAGAGTAAAGGGACAGGAAGAGTAGGAGGAAGAGGAGCAGGAATAAGAGTAGTAAGAGAAAGAGCAGTAAGTGTTAAAGCTTAAAAGTAAGAATGGGAGTATTATTCCTTCTAATACGATTGAATAATTGATAAATAGATAAATAAATAGATACATAATTACTGATCTACTTAAGAACAAGATAATGAATATGTAAAGAAAAAAAAATTATGAAAATACTAATAAAGAAAAAAAATGGACTAAAGAAAGAAGGATAGAGAAAAAAAGTAGATATAAGTAAATATATATTTTTTTATTATTAAGTGATTAATTAATTGACTTAGTTTCCCCTTAACAGGAATACATATGGCCCGTTTTCTATGAGTTAACTGAGAGTAAGAGGGGCGTATGTAGTGTTATTTTGGTTGCAGCATCTTACACAACTTATTTTTCCTCTCTCTCTCTCTCTCTCTCTCTCTCTCTCTCTCTCTGTCTCTCTGTCTCTCTGTCTCTCTCTCTCTCTCTCTCTCTCTCTCTCTCTCTCTCTCTCTCTCTCTCTCTCTCCCAAGTGACATACATACCAAAGAAAATTGTTTGTTTGTTTTTCTTTCTTTTTTATTAAGTAATGATGTCTGTCTTTTATCTTTCAATTTGTCTGTCTGTCTGTCTCTTTATTATTTTTTTCTTTCTATTCAATTGTATTTCTTTCTTTCTCTCTATTTTTATTTCTTTAATTCTTTTTCATTTTTTTTTCATTTATCTTCTTTCTTTTTCATTCTTTTCATATATTTTCATTGTTTTTTCATTCGTTTCTACATTTATTTATTTTTCTTTCTTTTTCATTCTTTCTATTTTTTTTTTCTTTCTTACTTTCTTTCTTCCTCACCTGCCTTCATTTTGGCTACAAACTCAGGTGTGTTCTGGCCAATCTAACCTAACCTGAGCTAAATTTGGCATCCTTGCACCTCTCTCTCTCTCTCTCTCTCTCTCTCTCTCTCTCTCTCTCTCTCCTCTCTCTCTCTCTCTCTCTCTCTCACACATACATACCTACATCCCATTTTCTATAACACAACCTCCCATTTTCTTTCGATCAACGTAGACTAAAGAAAACGTAATACACATACAGAAAACGAGACCGGGAGCGAGCGAGAGCGAGCGAGCGAGCGAGAGAGAGAGAGAGAGAGAGAGAGAGAGAGAGAGAGAGAGAGAGAGAGAGAGATGAGAGAGAGAGAGGAGAGAGAGAGAGAGAGACGGGCGGGGGGGGGGAGGGGGAGGGTTAGCCAAGTGTGGGGGTGTCTGGTGTTGGCAGAGGGCAACCCACACTCCGACGAACCACTGACTCAAGGCAACACCATTTAGTTTTCTCTCTCCCTCAGCACCACCTACAACACCCCTCCACCGGCCCTGGGGTATGTACTGGGGTGTTGAGGGGTTGGGGTTGTTGGGGGGCTGGGGGGCTGGGGTATGTATTAGGGGGTTGGGGTGGTGGGGTGCTAGGGATTGGGGTTGGTGTGTGGTGGTGATTTTGGGGTATGTGGGTATGTGTGTGTGTGTGTGTGTGTGTGTGTGTGTGTGTGTGTGTGTGTGTGTGTGTGTGTGTGTGTGTGTGGGTGTGGGTGGTGTGTGTTCTTACGTGTTATTATTGTTATTGTTATCATTGTTATTATTACTAGTATTATTTTGTCATTATCATTATTACTTTATTATTATTATTACTGTTATCGTGATGGTGAAGTGATATAAAACGAGCAAGAAATTAAGAAAAAAGTAAGAAAAACAGAAAAAAGTGAAGAAAAATTGAAATAAAAACTAGTGAAAATAGAAAAAAATAAGAAAAGAAAAAGAAGAAAACACGTAACAACACAAAGGTTAATTAAGTAAGACAGGTAACACAACGGTAGTGACACTCAGACAACACAACAGGTAACATCACCACCACCACCACCACTGTCATCACCATTATCATCACTACCACTGCCAACCACCACCACCATTACTACTGTCATCATCACCATCACCACCACTACTGCTGCTATTACTATCATCACCACCACACTACCATTACTGTCACCCTTATTGTCATCACTACCACCACCATCACCACCATTACATCACCCATTGTCATCATCATCACCACTACACCACCACATTCACCACCAACACCACTATCACCACCACCCACACACCATCA
>JAPQNM010000034.1:2537714-2545214 GCA_029783475.1 Metacarcinus magister
AGTTGTTGTTGTTGTTGGTGTTATAGAAGAAAAAGCTGTAAATTAGTGCAGTGTTGGTGTTAGGTGGTGGTGGTGGTGGTGGTGGTGGTGGTGGTGGTGGTGGTGGTGGTGGTGGTGGTGGTGGTGGTGGTGTCGGCGGCCGGAACAGAGGCTGAGGTGGCAGTAGCCGGTGCACTGAGTGGCGGGGTGAGGGGCGGGGTGAGGGGAGGGAGCAGGAGGTGTTGAGGAGTGGAAAGGGGAGGGGAGTGGGAGGGGTAGGGTGAGGGGAGGGGGCTGTAGCGAGTGCCAAGAGCCAGTCTGGGTGGGGGGTGGGGGGTGGGGGGTGCCGGGGCAAGGGGTGAGGTGCTGCCGGTGCCTCTTGTGCCCAGTTGGCGCCGTGAGCTCACCCGCAGAAAATGTGTGTGAGAGGCACGGCGGGAGGCAAGGAGCAGCGTGCGTGAGTGAGTGAAGGCGGCGTGAGGGCGTGAGAGCGTGTGGACGTGCGGACAGTGGATCAGTTGGCGTGTGTGGTTGTGTGTCGCTGTGTTACTGTGTTGTTGCCACCATGACGTGGGGTGTCCTGGGTACCCTGAGGGTGTGAACGAGTGAGACAGTGACCGCTGGAGTGGTGGTGTGTCTGACTGTGCTGTGTGCGGGGCGTCCCGCTGACCCACCGCCATGACCACCTTCTGCAGGATCACCGGCTGTGCCCGGAACCTGCCCAAGCCCTGTTACTTCCCGCTGCTGCCGCCCATCTCTCCCGCCGAGGCCAAGAAGCTGTGCAAGATTACCGGCAAGGCCACTGACCTGCACAGTTACAACCCCGTCATCGCCTTCGGCAAACCACTGCGTCATGAGGGCGTGGAAGGCTGCCGCATCACCCGCCACGAGGACTTCTCCTTCGTGCGGCCGCAGCTCCTCAAAAATAAAGACAATGAACAATCCTTCTTCTACCTGGAGGAGGTCCTGCAGCGGATGCGGGCGCGGCTCAAGGGTCGTCCTGAGAGTAACAGGGAGTTCGTGTACCACTTGACGGATCAGAAGACAAGCCTGCTCGTGACGGCCGAGATGGAGGAAGCCATCAGGACGGGACACTTTGAGACTGTGTCCATGAGTAAAGACTCCAAACGCATGAATGTGAAGCTTCACCAAGGCCGCATCGTGAAGCTGGACCTGACCACGCTGGCATCCAACGAGACGGAGGACTTGGATGTGGCCTGCGGTGAAGGACAGAACAAGAAGGTCCTTAAGCAACAACAGAAGCTTCTTGAGGAACGCAGGAAACGTAAGTCCAATACGCTGGCCCGCAAGAGTCAGTTCGAGGCGCTGGAGGCCAAGGCCGAGGCCGCGGAACGCAGAGACTCCATCAGACCAATCAAACCACGCGTCAAGTTCAACGCCAAGCAGCGAGCTGAGAAGCTGGCCAACATGGAGACCATGATGCGGCAGCAGCAGGAGAACAAGGCCATCCTGCTGCCTACAGTGGACGCTCGTAAACCCCGTGACGAGGAGCTGCAGTACGAAAGGATGTTATCTGATGTGGGGCAAGCACAGACCAGCTCCATGACCATGGCCACCGTGTCCGCAGGCTTCAACTGGAAGGAGGCGCAGGAGGCGGAGGACGCTGGGTTTGACTGGGACAGTTTCCCGCACGAGGAGTATGTGGACCCCCTGGAGGTGACGGAGACAAATGTGGCGCGCGACGAAGTGGTGAACGGCGCCGACGTGGCCAACCTGCAGGTGGTGGTGTCGGTGGAGACGGTGCAGCCCGCGCTGCCCATGCCGCAGGACACGGCGCGGGCGGTGTGGAATCTGCTGGACGTGCAACTCAAACACACTGAGGATGTGAGTGACATCCTGCGGGCTGCCAAGAACCCCGACATTGTGCCAACCTTCCAGGACATCTGCCTCATCGCCGGGGCCATGGAGTCTGCCGAGCTGGGCTTCCTGGTGCGCGGCGAGGAAGGGGCCGAGTTCGTGTCCAAGGCGGAGTACGTGGCTGGTGATGCCCAGGCCGTGTCCGGGGCGCTGGTGGAAATTAACGAGAAGAAGAAGTTCGTGGCGGGCCAGATCCTGCAGCTGGGCGACCAGGAGTCCTTCGTGGCGGGGCAGACAGTGGTCACAGCCCAAGGCAAGAAATTCGTGCCCGGCCAGACCATCATCAACAGGAACGGGGAGGTGAGCCTCGTGCCCGGCCAGTGTGTCAAGGGCCAGGAAGGCGAGGCCATCCAGTTCGTGGCCGGCCAAGTGGTTGGAGGGCCAGGAGGACCCAATTTCGTGGCAGGCCAGATGATGGACCTTGGCGACGGACGGCAGGCCTTTGTTGCGGGCCAGACCGTTATCACCGAGGATGGACCAAAGTTCTGTCCCGGCGAGGTGACGGTCAACGCGTACGGTGAGGACCTGTTTGTGCCCGGCCTCTCCATGCCCACAGCTGAAGGTGCTAAGTTCGTGGCTGGCCAGGCCTTCCCTACCGAGAACGGCTTGGCCTTCACGCCGGGCCAGATCGTGGACACCATCGAAGGGCCGTCTTTCGTGCCGGGCCGGACCTTCAACACGCCCGAGGGACTAAAGTTCATCAAGGGCGACTTGGTGGAGGACGAGGCCGGCCAAATCAGATTCGAGCACCGGCCGTTCGCGGAAACACAACGCGTGAGCGAGTGGCTGGTGATTCCTAACAGTGAGCTTCAGCCGCTGGCCGTTGCCGAACGCACAGTGGTTGGCTTCATCGTCAACCCAACCAACACAGCGAACGTGCAGCCAGGCGACCAGCTGTACGGCGACATGGTGGAAACAGCAGACGCCGTGCAGTTCTACCTGTCTGGAAAGCTGCCCAAAGACCTGTCCCCCGAGGCCAAGGTCATCCCAGGCCGCCTGCTGGTGACGGAGCACGACCAGCGCTTCGTCCCCGGCAGGATGATGGCGGCGGGGGAGGGCGAGGAAGGGGAGAGGTTCGTGCCGGGCCAGACGGTAACCACTACGCACGGCGAGGAGTTCATCCCGGGCCAGATCGTGGAGAGCTGCGAGGGCCCTAAGTTCGTGCCCGGCCAGATGGTGATGACGGCACACGGTGAGAAGTTCGTGCCGGGTCAGGTGATCGTGGAGGACGACGGACCTAAGTTCGTGCCGGGACAGATCATCCAGACCAAGAACGGCGCCACCTTCATCCCGGGCCAGATGATGAACACGGACGAGGGCCAACTCTTCGTGCCGGGCCAGCTGGTGGAGACCAACGCCGGGCCGCGCTTCGTGCCCGGCCAGGTGGTGGAGAGCCCCGAGGGACCCAAGTTCATCCCGGGCAACATCATTGAGACAGAAGAAGGACTCAAGTACGTCCCACCCGACGCTGACGAGATCGACGAGGATTTCGAGATCTCGTTCCAAGGCTTCGAAGTGAGTGATGAGGAGCTGGCGCTGCTCATGACACACCCAACGGACACGCGGCCTCACCCGACGCTTCTCAACGGGGAGTGTCTCATCGACACGGAAACACTCAAGAAGCTGGCGGTGGACACGGTAGTGGTGCACGGCGTCACGCCCGAGCCGCAGCAGAAGCAGGAGAAGAAGAAAAAGAAGAAGAAGGGTCGAGTACAGTTGGATGTCATGGAGGAGGAAGTGGAGGAGGTGGAGGAGACAGACGAGGGCACGGACAGAGTGGATCTGCTGATGGAACTGGTGAAGGCTGGTTCCTGCATCTCCGAGGCGAGGAGAGAGAAGCAGATGGAGAAGCTGGCAGCCGTTATGGGGGAGGAAGGCGAGCACGAGAACCACGCCACACTGCAGGTGGAGGCGATGGTCCGCGTGCTGGCCTCGAGCAGCGGTGCCGCCGAGGTGGTGCGAGCCTTCTTGGGTCAGGACGAGGGAATCATCGCCAATATCATCCATTACATGATCAACACGGACGACATCAAGAGAAACGACCATGCGAGACGCGCCCTGCGGCAGAGCGTGCACCGCGTGGTGACCCGCCGCTGCGACAGGGAGATTGACGACATGGTGGAGATGCTCAGCGACAGCCCCGAGAGTCTACTGACGGACGCACGCACGCAGGTCCTGCTGACGGAGGCGGTGGGTGTGGTGTGTGTGACGGGCAACGTGGAGGTGGCCGCCATGCTGGAACGGTTCATCTCGGAGCCATCTGAGCCTGACTCGCTGCGGGACAACCCGGACGTGGTGTCGGTGCTGCGGCAGCTGATCGTGCTGCACCAGATAGCCGAGCGGGACCCTGAGGTGGCACGCATGCTGCAGGTGCTGCAGACCAACCCAGAGGGACTCAAGGATCGCAGGAAAATCCGTGAGCTACTGCGGAGTGCCAACCTGCTGCTGCAGCTGCCCAAGGAGGCCAAGGTGACAGGGGATGATGAAGACGAGGAAGAGGAGGAGGAGGCCTCTAAGAGATTTGACCTGCGTCACGTGGCCTCTTCGAAGGACATCCCGAAGGAGATGTTCGAGCAGCTGAAGGAAGACAGACAAACAGCCAACCGCTTCATCGAGGAGCTGCCCGACGAACTCTTCAGACAGATCCTGCAGGACCAGCGGTGCGGGGAAAGCCTCATCGCCTCCCTCAACGAAGGGTGCTCCAGCTCGTCGCGGGGGGAGCTGGACAAGTTCAAGAAGGGCATGGCCATCGTGGTGACCAAGGAGAACATGCAGGCAGTGATCCCGCGGGAGTTCTCACGGTCTGTGTGTTACGGCATCGTGCCCTACCTGCTCATCGACGAGGAGGGAATCAAGTTCTTCGAGCGGGGCCTCACGGGACGCAAACTGGCGCCGGCGAGGGTCATCGAGAACACGTGGTTCATGCCCGACGCTTACTACGACAACAAACCAAACTATGAGGTGCTGCCCCGACCACCACCACCATTACCATTACCATTATCATTACCATTACCATTACCCTTATCATTACCACCATTACCATTATCATTATCATTACCATTATCATTACCATTACCATTACCATTACCATTATCATTACCATTACCATTATCATTATCATTATCATCACCATTACCATTACCATTACCATTATCATTATCATTATCATTATCATTACCATTATCATTACCATTATCATTACTATTACCATTATCATCACCATTACCTTTATCATTACCTTTATCACCACCATTCATCCTCGCCCCTCAACACCCCCTCACCCCCCAAACCTCGAGGTGACCGCATGGGATGTGAACTATTACTCCACTAATGACATAAACACACACACACACACACACACACACACACACACACACACACACACACACACACACACACACACACACACACACACACACACACACACGAGTCCAGCGCGTGATCCTCAAGACCATGGATGAATTACACAACATTCTTATATATTCGTTCACCATAATCATGACCAACACCATTACAATCACCATCAATCTCATCACTTCAAGTCATCACCATCATCTCCTCCCCTCCACAATCAACCTTGTTATCATTATCATTATTATCATCATCATCATCATCATCATCACCACCACCATCACCATCATCACTAAGTTAAGTCTATTATAATATTCAAACCAAGAGATTAAAAAAAAAAATTAAAGTAAATTAAGAATCACAGAATCACATTGCAATTAAGTCTTAGAAATTCATAAAAAAAAATTAAAAATAAAATCACAGTAAATTAATCATATAAAAAAATATATATATATAAATAAGAAAATAGAGACCATTCTTAACGTACAAAATCGAAGTCATTATTATCCTTTATTATGGTTTATTGTAGTTTTCTTGAGTTTTGTCTTTAGAGGAGAATGGAGCAGCAACCCCAGCCAGGCAAAGCAGGGGGGCGTCGACCCCTCCATCCCCCCCCACCCAACCCCCAACCCCCCTACACACCGCAACTAACTCTGCTTGTGGGAGGAGGAGGAGGAGGAGGAGAAGGGGGAGGAGGAGAAGTAGCCAGAACGCAAATGCCTCCTTTCTCTCTCTCTCTGTCCCCTCTTCCTCTTCCTCCTTACCTACTTCTACATGCATAATTGCGTTTTCTTTCCTTTCCATTTCCCGTTTTTTATTAGACTAACGCAGCGGAGGAATGTGGGTAACTTACTTGTTCTGGGGAAAACTATTTATTTTTATTTCATTTTTATTTACCGTGTGTTTTCTCCTCGTCCAGAATCCCTGACACTCATAATCGCCTGTTGTCAAAGGGGAAAGTGAGGGGATAAGAACATTTACATTGAGTTACATGAAGGAAACACAGAATGAAAGGACCTTTTTCAAATATTTTTCAATCCACGAGTTGTAGTTTCAGAAACGTTTCTATGGAAATTGAAAAGCCGCTGGTCAATATATTTTATTTCTTCTACTTTGCGATAAAAAATAAAATTGACCAAAAGGATATATTTGATGTGAGGTTAAGTTAGGTGAGGTTAGGTTAGGTTAGGTTAGGTTAGGTTAGGTTAGGTTAGGTTAGGTTAGGTTAGGTTAGGTTAGGTTAGGTTAGGTTAGGGTACAATAAGTTAAGGGACGGAAAGGGAAGATAAGGGGAAGCAAAGGGAGGGGGAGGGATGAAAGTAAAGGGAAGTCTTATAATTAGATCAGATAGAAAAGACAGGCAGTGCACAACCACGTTTCACCAAGCTGGCCTTAGTGCACTGACCGACCGCCCCCCTTCCCCCCACACCTTTTTTTCCCCTCACTACCCTCCCTTCCCTTCCCTTTCTTGCTTCCCTTCCTTCAAACTTTACTCTCTCCCATTTTCTTCTCTCCCTCCTACTCTTTCCTCTTTTCCCTTCTTCATCCATTCTTTCCTCCCTCCAACCCTGCCTCTCTTTCTCTTTTTCCTTCTCCCCTCCCTTTCTTTCTTTCTTCCCTCCCTCTTTCCCTCTTTCCTCCCTCCCTCCCTTTCTCACCTTTTTCCTTCCTCTCTCCAACTCTTCCTCTCTTTCTCTTTTCCTTCCTCCTTCCCTTTCTTTCTCTCCTTTCTTTCTCTCCTTTCCTCCCTTCTTTCCTCCCCTCTCTCTCCAAACCAACGCGGAAATCAAGGCAAATGCAGATATGAAATAAAAAGTCAAAATGGTGACAGTAATAATATTCAGGACCAAATACTGACTGGCAATTCTAAGTGAGAGGGGATATCATTAGGAATCACCCCCTCCGCCCCCCCCCACCCCACACACACACACACACACAGCAAAAGGAAAAGAGTGAGGCGTGGAAAAACTGGATAAAGCGCAAGAGACAGATGAGACAATATGAAAAGAAAATTGTGTTCAAGAAAATTTAAATATAGTTATTATATATAAAATGAATACATTGAAGAAGGAAATAAAAAGTAAAAAAAAAGGGGAAAAATACAAAAATTAAGCAGCAATCATACCTTGCAAACCTGAGGGAAAGCTGCTTATGTTTCCCCTCTACTGACGAGGCTGCAGGAGGGGAGAAGAGGGAGAAAAGGGGAAAAAACGGGAAATGAGGGGAAAAGAAGGAATATAGATGGGAAAAGAGAGAAGAGAGAGGAAAAGAGAGGGGAGAAGAGAGGAAGAG
>JAPQNM010000034.1:2550214-2565214 GCA_029783475.1 Metacarcinus magister
AATGAATGAATGAATGAATGAATGAAGAAAGGAGAGTGTCAATAAAGCACTTACATCTAACTCATATTTGCACGACAGACATCAAAGAGTGAATCCAAATTTACAGACAGAATACAAGATACAAAGATTTTCTCTATTACATGCTATCAAAATGTACAAAGGTTAAATTTTGGATTTAATTGGCTAAAAGGATCAATACTCTATGTGACACACTTCTAGAAATAAAAAAAATAAAATAAAATATATATATATTAAAAAACGGATATAGAATGAAAGAAAAAAAAATGGAATATAGTTTATTCTTTTTCATCTACCTCTCTGTCAAGGGATTTCTGTTTGTGTGTTTGTCTATTTATGTTTATGTCTATTTGTCTGTCTATCTGTCTGTATGTATGTATGTATGTATATATGTCTGTCTGTCAATTTATCTTTTTTTGTTTCTGTTCAACTGTCTAGTCTCTCTCTCTCTCTCTCTCTCTCTCTCTCTCTCTCTCTCTCTCTCTCTCTCTCTCTCTCTCTCTCTCTCTCTCTCTCTCTCTCTCTCTCTTTCTCAGCTCACAACTATAAATGGACATCAAGTTAAATCACGACTATATCATTAAATAATTCACATCAAAGCAGTACGACAACGTTTCCTTGCACACACCTGGCAGCACACACACACACACACACGACATCCCTATACATTTAACTCGTAGGAATGTAGGTGTTTACTGATGAGAGAGAGAGAGAGAGAGAGAGAGAGAGAGAGAGAGAGAGAGAGAGAGAGAGAGAGAGAGAGAGAGAGAGAGAGAGATACAGTTATGGTTATTGGTTATTGTCTCAGAGCAATAATCGTACGTCTGGCAGCATCTGAGGCAATTGTCATACGTCCGGCAGCGCTGCTTGTTCGTCATCAAAATATTTCCCTATTGATGTTTGCCGCTGAAAATAAGTATGAAAAGTGACTCGTGGGCGTCCCTTATTGGCTGGAGAGAGAGAGAGAGAGAGAGAGAGAGAGAGAGAGAGAGAGAGAGAGAGAGAGAGAGAGAGAGAGAGAGAGAGAGAGAGAGAGAGAGAGAGAGTGTTTATAATCAGCTGTCAACCTATTTCCATATTCTTTTTGAAGTCTTTGTTTATCTTGTCTCTAATCATTATTATTTATTGATATTGCACGAATGAGGGAATCAATAATAATAATGATGATAATAATAATAATAATAATAATAATAATAAGGATGATAATAATGATAAACAAGAAAAGGAAAAAAGAAGAAAAAAAAGTATAATGAGCGAAAGCGAGATGAGCAGATGTGTGTGTGTGTGTGTGTGTGTGTGTGTGTGTGTGTGTGTGTGTGTGTGTGTGTGTGTGTGTGTGTGTGAACGAGCGTTATACAAGAATGGGAGGCAAATATAATCAGAGTGGTGGGGAGGAGAGAGAGAGAGAGAGAGAGAGAGAGAGAGAGAGAGAGAGAGAGAGAGAGAGAGAGAGAGAGAGAGAGAGAGAGAGAGAGAGAGAGAGAGAGAGAGAATATATCAGTACTGTTGTTGTTATTGTTATTACTATTATTATCATTATCATCATTATCATTATTTTTATCATTGTCCTTACTATTATCTCTATCACAATTACTTTCGTTCAGTCGTATGGTTTGGTTAACGCGTTCAGCTTACAACCCAAAAGTCTGAGGTTCGAACCCTGGCTTGGTTGAGTGAGGCAATGAGTGACTCCAGCCTCGCTCCACCACCAATGTTGCCTCATGAAGCTCCAATGATTTCTTTCACAATTAGTCGTAGGAGTAAACATCATTATTCCGTTTAGTTTAACAAGTCTGAGTCATTCGTTACCTTCACAATGACTAAAATATAATCATCTTACTACACCATTAAAAGTGTTTATCTTTTCAGTCCATTGTTTCCTATACAAGTTCGAATCTGTTTTCAAATGTCTCGTAAGGTTGAAAGGAAAAAGTTGTCTTCACTATAAAAAAAAAGACTTTACGTAAATCAGATTAGCTCCGATTTGTGGTGGAGGCTTGTGCAGTACGACAAAATAATAACATCACTCAGGCAACAAGTAATTTAAACTCCACCAGCAGGGCAAACAAGGCTACACGTGGCATTCTAACACTTTTTCTCCCTCTACACAAACCCATATTCTCTATAAAAAGTCTACATGATATTGTAAATTTAAAATACTGTCAGTTGCCAGCATATTTGTATCATACATCAGTCTATAAAAAAAAAAAACACGTCAGTATATTTTTCACATACGATGAAATATTACAACAATTGTATTTTTAACACAACACAGATTAATTCCATAACAAAAGAATGGACAGCTGTAATAGTGAACTCCAGTTATAACGTATCATACAATCACCATCTAACTACGTCATACATAACATTACATAACAAAACAATGTGTGTGTGTGTGTGTGTGTGTGTGTGTGTGTGTGTGTGTGTGTGTGTGTGTGTGTGTGTGTGTGTGTGTGTGTGTTGATCACTGTCACGGAAAATAAATAACGGATCTTCCAGAGACAACAACGGTAACTTAAACAAGGAAAATGTACCCTTCCAATTTAGTTAGGTACAATACGTAGGTCAAGGAGTTAGGTTAGGTTTCAACTCGACAGGAGTGAAAGGCCAGAAATCCTGCTTAGAAGTGGACACTGGCATCGCTTCTTATATCTGCATCATTAAGTATGGCTGTCATGACCGGCTGTCGGCTGTCACTCGCACACTATACATACATACTAACAGGCCATTCTGTCTGACATAAGTACTTCAACACATCCAAATCAGCAAGTATGTAAGAGTGTGATATCCGCGTGTCTGTGTGTGTGTGTGTGTATGTGTGTGTGTGTGTGTGTGTAGGGGGGGGAGGGAGGGTGTAAGCAGCTGGTATATTAAAATGACTCGTATTATCCTTGTTATCATTAATAGTTTTTATTTAATTCATTTATTTAATTTTTTTTTACATTAAAAGAGTACTGGCTAAATGACAACAAAAATACGTAAAAAAAAACAAAAAATGCCAATTGTCGCCAAACCCACGAAAAAAAAAAAAATAAATAAATAAAATAAATAAATAAAATCACCGAGATGATGTTACTGAAATATAAAAAAAAATGGGAAACACACACTAGTTAATTATCAGTTTTCCCCACGACAATGTTACCCCAACGTTCTCTCTTTTGCCCCTTAGTACACACCCTTTACCCCTTAACACCATTACCCACTAACACACTAACACCCTCAACACCCACGTTTCCTTCAAGTCTCCCCTTTAAGGAAAACGAGGAGAACGGAGAGGAAGCCCGACTCTCGTTTTCTTTAAGGCGTCACTGTAGAAACCCTGATTTTCTTTCCTCCTCCTCTGTGACCTGTGTTTTTTTGGAGGCATTGGCGTGACCTGCCTTGACCTGACCTCTCCCATCCTGTCGCTGCCACACGCTTCGTAGTTCGCGCTGAACTGTGTCGGTGGCCTCTGTGACGGTCTGTGTGTGTGTGTATGTGTGTGTGTGTGAGTGTGTGTGCAGAGTGGTACAGGGCACACACACGTCCACATGTACGCTTACAGTATATTTTTGTTCAATGTCACAAACAGTCATAGACTACGTACATGTGCGTCTGTGTATGTCTAGTGTCTGTTGGTTACGTCACACACACACACACACACACACACACACACACACACACATACACTCTCTCTCTCTCTCTCTCTCTCTCTCTCTCTCTCTCTCTCTCTCTCTCTCTCTCTCTCTCTCTCTCTCTCTCTCTCTCTCTCTCTCGTCTATATTTATCGCCCTCACTCTGCACACACACACACAAACGCGCGCACGCACACGCACACACACACACACACACACACACACACACACACACACACACACACACACACACACACACACACACACACCCCTACAGAGGCCATCTTTGCAGCCTGGCCTGGCTTGCCGCCGCGTGGGTGAGGCAGTGTGCGAGGTGATGGTGGAGGTGACGTGTCGCCTCCTCCTGTGCCCTCTGCTGCCCCTTTCCCTGCCCCCTTTGCTTCTCCTCTCCCACCTCCTCCTTGCCCTCTGCCTTGCCTGGCTGCTGGGCGGCGCGTGACGTTGTGCCTCCACAGAGGACGCTGTCGGGCGAGAAGTACCTCCTGCCGCTGCCTGGCCGACAACGACGCTCGGGCCGACAGGAGCTGCTCTACACCTCGCTGCTGCCGTCTGCTGGCCCCACCAAGCTGCCCTTCCACGAGGCCACCAACGGCGACCTCGACGACCGCAGCAGGTCCTCCAGGGCAGAGTCCATCTGGAGTGACGTGGACGCCACGTCCGTTAACCTATCCCGCCGTGGCACCCGAGACCTGGACGCCATGTCATCACGTCGAGGCTCCACGTCGTGCATCGTGGCCGAAGACGGGGACCAGGACCACCCCAACGTCATCTTCCGTCGCCCCACCAAGGACGAGAAGGAGGAGTGTGGCGCAGACTACAGCCCCGTGGTGCCCTTCAAACCAGTGGTGCTTGACGACGTAAGCGACTCGGCGCCACTCTGCCGCTCAGACACCGTTGCCAAACTCTTGGACAAATACTCCAATTTTTCAGTGAGGCGAGAATTCGGTCCCGGTGCGCGCGCTGCCAACGCCCGCAAAGAGAAGGCGCTAGAACCCAACGGCGTGTCTGAAAAACGGTCTGGCAGGAAAAGTAAGCGTGCAGACCGTGGTGAGCGTGTGGGCAAGGATGGGTACAGTGCGTCCGAGCGTGCCTTGCTGCCCACCAAGACCAAGAGTAGAAGTAAAGATGAGCCCCTGGCCATCACCTTCCCCAGGGATCGGTCACGCTCCACCACGCCGCTCTCCTTCAGGGACTCGCTCACTCAGCCGAGGGAAGTGTCGAGCCTCGCTAAGAGTGACTTGAAGCGTGACCGTAATGACTTCAGCATCAACGGCCTCGCCGAGCTGGAGCGTGAGTTGGACGCCATCCCGCGACGCAACACTCGCGTCTCTAAGATCCTCGAGGACGACGAGGAAGACGACGACAACAAGCCCATCCTGCCCATCCCGAGGAGGAAGTACAAGCCGTCGGTGCTGGACGATCTGGACGACCCTGACGCGGCAAGCATCACGCCCCTCCAGAGGTACAGGGAGCGGAAGGCGCGCGACGGTGGGAGGGAACCTTCAGTACAGGACTCCAGGGCAGGCAGTGTGTTGAGGGAAGGCAGTGTGTTGAGGGAGGGCAGTGTGCCGCCCACCCCCGCCCTCGGGGGCATCACCCCCAGGGTTGGGGGCGGATACGGGGGCGGCGGCGGTTATGGCGGGGGTGGCTATGGTGGGGGTGGATATGGTGGGGGAGGGTATGGTGGTGGTGGGTATGGTGGTGGTGGATATGGTGGGGGTGGGTATGGTGGGGGTGGGTATGGTGGGGGTGGGTATAGTGGGGGTGGGTATGGTGGGGGTGGGTATGGTGGAGGTTATGGTGGCTATGGAGGTTATGGTGGGGGAGGGTATGGTGGAGGCATGGGAGGGTATAGGAATGGGGGTTATGGTGGTGGGGGTTATGGTGGTGGGTACGGTGATGGGTATGGTAGGGGGTATGGCGGGGGTTATGGTGGGGGTTATGACAGAGGGTATGGTGGTTACGGCGGAACTTATGGCGGTGGTTATGGCCGCGGCAATGGTGGGGGGTATGGTGGGGGGTATGGTGGGGGGGGAGGGTATGGACGAGGCGGGCCCGGTGAGGGTTATGGGGGGGGAGGCAGCTTTGCGAGTCGGTACTTGGGGGGCGGCGGCCCCGACATGGCCCCAAGGTTCGGTGGTGGGGGAAGCGTTGGGTACGGCGCCCCCCCGCCCCCTGGGAACGCCTCCACCTTTGGAGCCTCAGCGGGCATCGGTGCCACACCAGTGCCTGGCACCACGCCCTCCTTCGGTGCCTCACCCGCCCTCGGAGCGTCTTCCGCCCCCGCCAGAGGCCTCGGGGGCGCCCACTTGCCGGCGTCGTCCCCACGGTCACCTTACGATGATGATGACACGCGGAGCAGCAGGGCACGACGCAGCGTCACGCCCTTGGACGACGACCGTTCCTTTGCCAAGCAGATCGCTAACCAGTACAAGGCCGGCCCCGCACAACGGTCCACCTGCCCGGCCGTCAACCGCATCCTTGGCAACATCAACGACAACGACGACGACCTGGACGCTGGTGACGACGACACAAACGCCGACGTCGATGACCTGTCGTCCGAGGAGTCGTAGCCGCACCAACACTATAAATACATCAGCCCGGGGAAGCCCGCGGCGCCCCACCGTGGCCTTGCGTGGGCCAGTGACGCACCTCCAGGGGGCGCCACACCCCCGCGCGGGCCTCTAACACTTGCACAAGGCCGCTGCAACACCTTTGTGACGCTGTTACGCTGAGTCGCCGCCGTGACTGGCGGGCGAGTCACAGCCTTGACCCGCGACTCAAGACTCACGAACACGATCACAATGATTACCGATAATGACGAACAAATTCCATGTTAAATCTCACACTAATGTCCTACTAATGATTTTTTATGATATTCTGATACTGTGTAGGAGTAACGGAAGTAATGTTAAGTTTGTAAACAACACTAATCTAAGTTATGATTGTTACGTCACCTGTCAACTGTTACCACTTGTTATCTGTTGTCATGATCACCTTCACGCTGCCCTTCACCTTCCCTCCACACTGACCTGTCCTCACCTTCACATCCCCCCGCCCCCCCCCCCCACCCCATTTTCTACACCTCCCTTCTGATGCTTAAGTTACAAGTTCCATCACGTGGAAAGACACTCGATTTATAGTTATATTTTAGTGCGTGTGTCACCCAGCACCTGATTGGCTCCCGCTGCCATGACGTCATCGGGGTAACACTACTCCCATTGGCTAAGGCAGCGATGACGTCACCAGCGTGTGGAAGGTCATGCCACCGTTGTTTTTAATATTATTTTGGACCTTACAACCTCATAGTTATTATTTGCTCCTGTTTCCCCTTCCATCTGTAGCATTAAGTGTTTACATATCACCGTGAGGAGAGTAAGGCGAGGCAGGGGGCGTGGTCTTGCTGGGCAGGGGGCGTGGCCTTGCTGCTACACCCACTAATCACATTCATCCATATCCGTTCTTCAACCAATCACAGACAAGGACGAATACATAAAGATATAAATAGATAAGAATTAATGTGAAGGTAAATGATCAGTAAATGAACCGGAATATATAGATGAATTAATATAAATGATTAGTTCAATAAACATATTTTTTGGATAAACAATACATGAAAAAGAAAGCAAGTGAGAAAATGTGAGAAAATAGAGATAGAGAAAGAAAGAAAGAAAGAAAAAATATGGCCGCCCTCCAGCAAGACAACGCCCATAAATAAAACGTACATGTCCGTCCCTAATGTAAAGCGTGTACGTATGTGTGCGTCAGTGTGTGTGTGTGTGTGTGTGTCTATGTGTACCTCCTCAGAACATGTACGTTTCGGGGAGATGCATGTATGTGTGTGTGTGTGTGTGTGTGTGTGTGTGTGTGTGTGTGTGTGTGTGTGTGTGTGTGTGTGTGTGTGTGTGTGTGTGTGTGTGTGCACCTGGCGTACATACACACGTGGTCTTCTTTGTATACACTCATGAAGTTTGGTGTAAAATTTTTCATTATTAATTAAAATATATGAGTCTGGGGTGAACGTTTTCTTACCACAACAGAAAACGGGAAACTAATCGAAAGAAAATGGGTCACGTGTTGTTTGTTCCCTGAGGAAAAAATGGGGAATGGCATTACATCAAAAAGTAAAGAAAGAAAAAAAGAAAGAAAGAAAGAAAGAAAGACAAAAAGAAAGAAAGAAAATATTGCACGTGTCATTGAGAAAGAAAATGGGAAGCGTAAAACTTAATTAATAGAAAATGGATCCTTCCTTCTCAACTTACTGACCTATGACTAAAAAAAGAGAGAGAGAGAGAGAGAGAGAGAGAGAGAGAGAGAGAGAGAGAGAGAGAGAGAGAGAGAGAGAGTCATAGAGGAAAACAGAACAAATATAAACACTTGAAAAGATAATGATGATAATAATAATAATAATAATAATAATAATAATAATAATAATAATAATAATAATGATAAAAAACAATAAAAACAAAAAAAAGTAGAAGAAAAGAAAACAGAAAAAAAAGATATGAATAAAAAAGAAAGAAAAAAAATCCTTATCCACTTTCTACAAGCATTCCTTTCTTCCTTCATTTATACACATTCCAAAAAACTTGAAAAAAAAGAAAAAAACTAGTCCTTTCAAACAATTATAACAAACAAACAAACAAACGAGACGGCGAGACAGCATCGAGGCCACACCTGAGCTTCATTAAAACAGGTAAGTCATTAATAACAGGTAAGTGTATTGTGTCAGTTTGTACAAGTCATTACCTCACCATTGCAACAGTATGTGTGGGTGTTTGTGCGAGAGAGAGAGAGAGAGAGAGAGAGAGAGAGAGAGAGAGAGAGAGAGAGAGAGAGAGAGAGAGAGAGAGAGAGAGAGAGAGAGAGAGAGAGAGAGAGAGAGAGAGAGAGACTTAAAGTGAGAGAGTGAGAGGATGCAACCTAAAAATATTCTTCTGCATCAACAAAAACCACCACCACCACCACCACCACCACCACTACTACCACACCAGTCACCAAAACCACCACCACCACCACCACCACCAGTAGTAGCAGCACCAGTAGTAGAGAAGAAGAAGGAAGCGAAGAAGGATCATGATTGGTGGATGGAGGAGATGGAGGAGGGAGGAAAAGGAGAGAAGGAAGGCACCACCACCACCACCACCGCCTCCACCACCACCACCACCATCTTGACCTACCTGGCTGATGGCAATTACACACCTGAGGATGATGACGGTCTTGAAGTTGTTTCAGGACAAATTTTGACCTTAGTGGATAAGTCAAGTCCGTTTAAGTAAGTAAAGTGTGTGTTGGGAGAGAGAGAGAGAGAGAGAGAGAGAGAGAGAGAGAGAGAGAGAGAGAGAGAGAGAGAGAGAGAGAGAGAGAGAGAGAGAGAGAGAGAATACAGATTACAGAGTTGAAGAGCAACCCTTACAAGGTCTAATATTACAAAGAAACACGATAAAGCTCATTTTCCATTAAACTGTAAAGACACACACACACACACACACACACACACACACACACACACTTGGCCCATTACTTTTCATTATCTATATAAATGATTTGGATTCCGGGATTAGTAGCAACATTAGTAAGCTTGCGGATCAAGAAGCTATGATATTACAGGGTGAGCTAAACACAATGCATGAATGGGCGGTCAAATGGCAGATGGATTTTAATATTAACAAGTGTAGTACATTTCACGTAGGTAGACTCACACAGGAAATAGATATACCCTTGACGGAGTAGATATAAGTAAATCAAATTCGGAAAAAGACTTAGGAGTGTTGGTAAGTCAAGACCTGAGACCTAGAGAGCAGTGTATTAGTGCCAGGAACAGAGCTAACAGAGTACTGGGTTTCATCACCAGGAACGTAAGTAATAGATCAGCACATGTAATACTAAGACTTTACTTAGCGTTAGTTAGACCTCATTTAGATTATGCTGTGCAGTTCTGGTCTACATACTATAGAATGGATATAGATAATCTAGAAGCAGTACAAAGAAGGATGACTAAAATGATTCAGGGGACAGGGAACCTAACATACAAGGATAGATTAAAACACCTCAATCTATGCTCTATATAAACACGTAGGGTAAGGTTAGGTGCACAGGAGCTGCCTTGTGTAGGTGAACTGGCCTCTTGCAGCCTCCTTATTTTCTTATGGTCACCCACACATCCACCCAAAACACACACACACACATATACTCACACCCATCCTTACACGCCTACACCCACGCCCACAGACGCCCACGCCTTGAGGTAGACAACGGCTCCACCACACAGCTGCTTGACAATTCTGCCGCCAAACACAAGATGGCCATCAGACCGAAGAGGAACCACCCCGACCCACGCTGGCGAGGACAAGACCAAGGGGAGGAAAGGTAGGTCAGGGGAAGGAAAGGTAGGTCAAGAGAAGGAAAGGTAAGTCAGAGGAAGGAAAGGTAGGTCAGGGGTAGGAAAGGTAGGTCAGGGGAAGAAAAATCAGGGAGAGGAAAGGTCAGGGAGAGGAAAGGTCACAGTGAGAGGGATGAAGAGATGCTGGAAGGGTAAGGAAGAAGTTCAGAGAGGAAAGGAGAAGCAGGAAGAGATGCTAATAGGTTAGGAGAGGGAAGGAGAGGGAAGGAAAGGGAGAGAGGGAGGGAGAGAGAGGGAGGCTATGTAAGTCAGGGGGATTAAGGGAGGTGGTGCAGAGAGGGAGATAAGTGAGGGGAGATGAGTGAGGGTTTAAGGGAGATAACTAAAGGGAGATTACAGTGTCAGGGAGGCATGAGGAAGCGAGGGAGATAAGGAGGTGTGGAGAGTGGTGGTAACAGGGAGATAAAGGGGAATTCAAGGGGAAATAGAGGGGGAAAGGGGTGTGTCATAGGTAAGAGGTAAGGATGAGGGGAAAGGGGTAAGGAAAAATAGGTGAAGTACAAGGTTAGAACAGAAGAGGGGAAAAGAGCATTATGAGGGGGGTGAGGTGAGGTGAGGTGAGGTGAGGGGAGGGGAGGGGAGTGAGGGGAGGGGAGGAAGGTGAAAGCTAACTTGAGGGGAAACTGAAGGGAAGGAAGAGAGGAGGAGGAAAGTTAAGAGTGAGTAGAGGAGACAGGAAGAGAATGGAAAGTTAAGATAAAAGGAAGAGGAGGAGGAGGAGGAGAAATTTAGAGGATTGAAGATGAAAGGAAGACAAGGATGAAGGAAGGGAAGGAGGAGAAGAAGAAAAAAATCAGAAGAATGGAAGATGAGAAGAAGGTAAAGATGGGAGAGGAAGAAAGGAAAAGAATTAGCAGAGATAACAATATTATGGGAGATGGAGAGAAGAGGAGAAGAGAGGGAATGAGAAAAGGAGGAAGAATGACAAAAAACTGAAAATGGAAGATAAGAGACAGGAAATAATAGAAGGAAGGAGGAGAGAAGGAGAGAAAATGTAACTAACTTTAAGACACAATAAGTAAAGAAAAAATAAATAGTAACAGTAGTAGTAGTAATAGCTTTTAAAATTGAAAAAAAAAAAAAAACCATCACTACCACAAATTCACTTTCTTCACCACCACCACCACAATCACCACCACCACTAAAACCACATTATTCCACAGATGGGTGATGCGAGACGAGGACACAGGTAAGGAAGGTCTCGTACCCTCACGTCTCCTCACCCAACACTCTGAGACTACCACCACCTCCCTCCGCTCGTCCTTGAAGCGTACAGTGCAGCAGATCGCCCTGGAGGAGCCCTTAGAGGTGAAGCAGAATCTAGTCAAGGAGATTAGAGAATACAAGTCAAGAAAACTATCGAATAAACAGCTTCTTGGTCCCTCCCCTGAAGATGAGGCCAGAGCTAAGAGGACGTGAGTGATGGGTGATGGGTAGGAATGGGTGTTAATGGGGAAATGGGTAATGGGGGAAGAATGGGTGATGGAGATAGGAATGGGGAATAGGGATGGTGAGGATTAAGGGAGGAGTGGGTAATGCATGGGGATTAATGGGGGGTAATGGGTGAGGAATGGGGAACAAGGATGGTGGGGAATAGGAGGAGGAGGAGGAGGAGGAGGAGGAGGAGGAGGAGGAGGAGGAGGAGGAGGAGGAGGAGGAGGAGGAGGAGGAGAAGGAGATGGAGGAGGAGGAGGAAGACAAATTATAATCATTCACATAGGTGTTTAACTTTCTGTCATTTTCACCACCACCACCACCACCACCACCACCACCACCACCACTCCACCACAGGGCAACCATCCGTGAGTTGGTGGAGACCGAGGACGAGTTTGTGAAGGACCTGCAGTTCGTAATGGGAAACTATTACAATTTGTTGGACCAGAACTCAACGCCAAGAGCAATTCGAGACCAGAAGGAACTGATCTTTAACAATTTCAAGTTCATTGCAGAATTCCATCAAAAGTAAGTGACAGGAAATAGATAGATAGATAGATAGATAGAGATAGAAATAGATAAATAGAAATAGAGCGAGAGAGCAAAGAAAATGAAAAAAAAAACTGAAATAATGTAACTAACAAAATCTTATTGGCTTAACTTTCCTCGCTCGTTTCCGCTCTTCCCTTTACCAGTCCTTAACCCTTTCCTCCCTTCCCCTTAATCATCCCTTAGCCAGGCCAACCCTAATGAGACAGGTAATCAAAACTTACCTGGTTACCTAAGGGGAAAGACAATTACCTGATTTCCTCTTATTAATGTAGGAAGCTGAAGGATTTGACAGTGAAGAGTTATGAATAAGAAAAGGGGAAAGGGGGAATGTGTGTGTGTGTGTGTGTGTGTGTGTGTGTGTGTGTGTGTGTGTGTGTGTGTGTGTGTGTGTGTGTGAGGGGAAAAAATAAGGATAGAGCCCCATTTTTTCCCCTCTTTGTCTGGGTAAGGGGAAAGAATGTGTTTTAAGGGTTGAGTGAGTCCTGTAGGATCGTCGTGGTGCCCTTAGGGAATCCTGCATCCTTCTCTTTTTATGGTAGAGGGGAAACCAGACGTATATTCCCATTTCCCCTCATTCTCTCTCCCCATCTGTCTCCCCTTTTTCCCTCCATCTCTCGCTTTTTTTTTTCTCTCCCTTTTTTTCTTCACTAATCTTCTTCCCCTTACTCTTCTCTCCCTTTCCCCTTTTTCTTCTTATTTTTTTCTTCTTTCACTCTTATCTTCTCTCCTTTCTCTTCTTATCTCCTTTTCTGTTGATCTTTTTATCCTCTCTCAAGTTCTTCTCTCTCTTTATCCTCTTTCTGTTCTCCTCCTCCTTTCCCCTCTCTTCCCTCTTCTCTTCTATCCTCCTCTCTTCCCTTCCTTTTTTTCACCTTACATTGCATTTCCTTTCTTCCTTCCCCTTCCTCCTCCTCATCTTTCCCCTCACTTGCCCCCCCTTTCCCCTCCCCCCTCCCCCAACATGCCCTTACACTCCCCTTCTCCCTTCAGTGTTCTCATCGAAGGGGTCAAATACCACGCCGAGGTCCCCACCATGATTGGACGAACCTTCCTACGCCTGGTGAGTGATTGGCTGAAATCCTGTGACGTCGTATACCTCTCAGCCAATAGGATGAGAGATTGATCGCTATTCTCTGAAGTCATGAATTTTTGCACCAATAGGAAGTCAGATTTTTTTGTTGGTGTTAAAAATGTATTTGTGAAAAAACAACAACAACGTAATTTGAGTTTAATTGAGTTTTTTTATTGTTTGTTTTGTATTTCTCTATCTGTGTGTGTGTGTCTGTCTGCCTGTCTGTCTGTCTGTCTGCCTGTCTGTATGTATGTCTGTCTGTCTGTCTGTCTGTCTCAGCAAAACAAACTACATTGAGTGTCAAGTTTTGGGTAATAATTAACACACGTTATTGAGGTTAAATTGCCCATGTATCTTTTTCCTCTCTCTCTCTCTCTCTCTCTCTCTCTCTCTCTCTCTCTCTCTCTCACTCTCTCTCTCTCTCTCTCTCTCTCTCTCTCTCTCTCTTCTTGTTCTTCTTCTTCTTCGTCCATATTTATCTATTTCTATTTCTTTTTCTTTCTTCTTCTTGTTTTTATTTTCATATTTTTTGCTTCATTTTTATCTTTTTCTTTCTCTTTTTTTTCTGCTTCCTTCTCTTCTTCTTCTTCTTCTTCTTCTTCTTACATCGCCCATCATAAAGCTGTGTTATTTCCTCCCTTCACCTGTTCCTTCGTCTGTATTGCCACACTGGTTAGTAGATTGTGACCTCTTCAAAGGCTTATCAGTTGTTTTTTTTTCCTTATTTTCTTTTTACCTTTTAGTTTAAATTTTCTTCTTCTTCTTCTTCTTCATTGTCTTCTTGTTGTTGTTCTTCTTCGTTTACGTCATCGTTATTTTCGGTTTTTCAATTTCATATCTATAGCTTTTTTTTCTTATATTTTTGAATTCATGCAAGATTTTATTTATCAGAAGCAAAAGAGAAAAAAAACCTATTAAATGCTTGTTAATTTCATTTTTTCCCCCTCTTCCTATACAAGATAAATTTTTTCCAAAGTTTTTCTATGCATTTTTAATTATTTTGCATTCTTATATAATTCATTCATCGATCTGAATCATTAATCTCCTTATAAACCTTAATATATACCTTTCATCTACAAAATATTCACACAACATCATTATTCCCACATACCGGTCATTATATAATACGTTTCCAATATACATCCACTTATTACCACCATATCATTCTTAAACAAATAAATTCAAACATCTATTAATCTATTCATTCATACACTAATCCATCTATCTACCCTTCCCTCTTACTTACACTCAATCCTGCAAATCATTTCATCACTTTCCTCACCTATTTCCATATCTTCTCATTTTCTTACTTGACTGCTATTCTTGGCGTTAAAATGGCGTGTACTTATGTTTGTTTTGGTTGTGTCTGTGTGTTTCAGGAGCGAGACTTTGACCGTCACGCTGAGTACTGCACCAACGAACCTTTGGCGCAAGAGTTTCTGGAGAACAGCCTCACCGTGAAGGAGTTTTTTGAGGTAAGTCTCGGTGTGTGTGTATGGGGGTGTGGAGGTGGTGTTGGGGTAGGGGAATCGTGTTGGGGTGGGGGAGAGGTGTTGGGGTGTGAGAGGGGTGTGTTTGTTGGGTCTCAAAGCTGTTCATTCTATTTCTCTCTCTTTCTCTCTCTCTCTCTCTCTCTCTCTCTCTCTCTCTCTCTCTCTCTCTCTCTCTCTCTCTCTCTCTCTCTCTCTCTCTCTCTCTCTCTCTCTCTCCTCTCTCTCATACACACGATATATTTTAGTCAAGGCCGAATAACCCTAATTAAATCCATGTGTGTGTGTGTGTGTGTGTGTGTGTGTGTGTGTGTGTGTGTGTGTGTGTGTGTGTGTGTGTGTGTGTGTGTGTGTGTGTGTGTGTGTGTGTGTGTGTGTGTTTTCAGAAATTAATGC
>JAPQNM010000034.1:2570214-2580214 GCA_029783475.1 Metacarcinus magister
GGGTGAGGGGAGGGCACAGCTTGGCACCTTGGGCAATGGCAGTGTGTGGGTAGGCGTCCAGCACTCTGCATACACGTCCCTCTCTGCTCTGCTCTAGGTACGCACACACACACACACACACACACACACACACACATACTCATAGAAAACGAGATACAGCTGAAAATATCCTACAAGTGAACCAGAAGTGTAGTGTGAATATCTCTCTCTCTCTCTCTCTCTCTCTCTCTCTCTCTCTCTCTCTCTCTCTCTCTCTCTCTCTCTCTCTCTCTCTCTCTCTCTCTCTCTCTCTCTCTCTCTCAAGTGCCGTGAAGGTTACAAAAAGAAAATGGGAAGAGGTAACATGATATGATTAGAAGAAAAAAATGAGAAAATGATAAGGATAACTATTTCAAAAGAGGAGGAAGAGGAGGAGGAGGAGGAGGAGGAGGAGGAGGAGGAATAAGAAGAAGGAGAACAAACCAGACGATATAATAAGAAAAAGGAAAATGAAAGCAATGAATGAATCAATGAAAGACGAACAGAGGGAATGAGAGATAAGGAAGAAGAAGAAAGAAGAGAAGAGAAAGAATGAAGAAAAAGAAGAAGAAAACACACTGATAAACAAGAGGAATAAGAAACAAAACGAATGACTGAAAGAATAGAAAGAAAAACTACAAATGCAAAAATAAAAAAAGACAAAATTTTGAATAATTATTTATCAGGTTAACTACGGAAGGTGAAACAATAGTGATTAGGTGAAACAACAGTGATTGGGTGGAACAGTGATTAGATAAAGGAAAGATTAGGTGAAACAGTGATTAGGTGAAACAATGATTAGATAAAACAGTGATTAGGTTAGGTTAGGTTAGGTTAAACAGTAATTTGTGTAGCGTCCTTAGAGAGCATGATTCACTGCCACACTCCTGTTGTCGTCACTGTTTTCTTGGCGTGTTGGGTGGATTCGAGACATTAGTGTGTAGTGAGTCACACAGACGAAGGCGGTGTAGGTGGTGTAGGTGGTGGTGGTGGTGGGGGGGGTGGTGGTGGTGGTGGTGGTGGTGGAATAGGGCAAGGACGAATGAGAGGAGAAGGAAGTAGAAGAAGAAGAAGAAGGAGGAGAAGGAAATGAAGGAAATGAAGGAGGAGTAGGAGGAGGAGGAGGAGGAGGAGTAGGAGGAGGAGTAGGAGGAGGAGGAGGAGGAGGAGGAGGAGGAGGAGGAGGAGAAGGAGGAGGAGGAGGAGGAGTAGGAGGAGGAGGAGTAGAAGAAAAAGAAAAAGAAGAAGATAATGATGATGATGATGATGATGATGAAGAC
Organism: Metacarcinus magister; assembly: GCA_029783475.1. NCBI lineage: Eukaryota > Metazoa > Arthropoda > Malacostraca > Decapoda > Cancridae > Metacarcinus > Metacarcinus magister. The sequence continues at coordinate 2,571,513 of JAPQNM010000034.1, forward strand.
AAGAAGAAAAAATAAGAAAATAAACAGAGAAATCAAGGAATAAAAAAGAATATCAGAACAAAATAATGAGTACAAAATGAAAACAAAATGTAGATATGCTAGTTTTTTGTCATGCAAATTAAAACTGGCAAGAGATTTCCGTAGAATTTACAACCAAAAAAAACGAGAGAGAGAGAGAGAGAGAGAGAGAGAGAGAGAGAGAGAGAGAGAGAGAGAGAGAGAGAGAGAGAGAGAGAGAGAGAGAGAGAGAGAGAGAGAGAGAGAGAGAGAGAGAGAGAGAGAGAGGAGGGTCCACAAGAACATAAAGAACACCTGTTATTAATACACTCACCTGTTTGTTACGAGTGTTATGCAACGTTAAATCATTCGTCATTCGTTATAAGGTTAATAATTTTTTCATTCGTAATACTTGTCCACTTATTACGTTCGTATGTCTGAAGGAAGTGTTGTTCGTAACTTACTTTGAACATAATTACGAATTCACTTAAAATTACGAAAAAAAAATATACTAAACTAAATCAAAATAAATAAATAAAATGTTTGAGGATCGTTTGAAAATGGAAAGTAGAATGAAAGGTTTTTATTCCCCTTCATTCCTTTCATATTTCTTAAAGACACGAAGAATGGGATGCAACACAAATACAATCACAAGTATAATTCACCAGAGTACAAACTAGCCAAGCTCTGATGTAGTTATTCCCTCACTGTACCTGAAACACATCATTTATCTACATTTCCTACAATACATCGACACCAACACTGCAATACACGAGGCACCCAGCTCCATCTTCCTCGTCCTCTATCTCTAAATCATGAAACAGTAACAGTAACTTCACCTAACACAAAACAAAGACATATTCACAATAACCTTGACGTGCACTTGAGACAAGTGCTTGAGAGTAATATTAATAGTACTCGTTCACTTGTTTGTTTACCGTGACCTTGAATAATTAATCAGTGCAATGGGTTCAAACTTCAAACAATTCCGTATAACCTTGAATATCCGCTTTCCGGGTTACATTACATACAAATTGAAATGGTTAATCTAGACGTAAATGACATAATGAGTTGAATTTCACAGCTGCATTGTAAAAAAATAAATAATAAATACATAAATAAATAAAACGTGACAGCTGCATCAAACACACTAGTATCGTCATATAAGTGTACAAGTGTATATATTTAGTACATTTCCACCTTGCTTTCCGTGGCTCTCTCTCTCTCTCTCTCTCTCTCTCTCTCTCTCTCTCTCTCTCTCTCTCTCTCTCTCTCTCTCTCTCTCTCTCTCTGTCTTTGAATCAGCATCAGTAGTTTGTCATTAACACTGTGATTAACTACAAAGCCAAAGTTATATCCCCTCGTATCATATTTTTTTTAGCAATACAAAGGAGCCAAGTTTGAATTAATTAACCTCATTTGTTATCACCTGGCCCGGAGTTCGAAACCAAAACACTATAATTATGAACCAAGTGCCTTACCATTACACCACACACAGTTACATAAAATTTGGGAATAATACAAGCATACGTAACCAATCTTTAATTAGCTTGTCTTAATTAAGTCGTGGAAGCCATCAGCGAGGGAGTAATTAAGTTATTTGAAGACACAATACTCAACGCTTTCTTAAAGTGTGTAATTAAGGAAAAGGATGAAAAGTTAATTTGCAGGTAAGAAATTCAATACCAGGAGGATAATTACATCTCTCTCTCTCTCTCTCTCTCTCTCTCTCTCTCTCTCTCTCTCTCTCTCTCTCTCTCTCTCTCTCTCTCTCTCTCTCTCTCTCTCTCTCTCTCTCTCTCTGTGTGTCTTAATTTCTTCCCATTACTCTAATTGCAATATAATAATTTAATTCCCACAAATTCCTTTCTTGCCCACTCTCTCTCTCTCTCTCTCTCTCTCTCTCTCTCTCTCTCTCTCTCTCTCTCTCTCTCTCTCTCTCTCTCTCTCTCTCTCTCTCTCTCTCTCTCTCTCTCTCTCACATTTATCCTGTCATATTCCATTTGCCTCATTGAATTTGTTTATTTATCCTCCTCATCTTCATCCTCCTCCTCCACCTCCTTCTCTTCCTCTTCCTCTTCCTCCTCTTCTTCCTCCTCCTCCTCCTTCTCTTCCTCTTCCTCCTCTTCTTCCTCTTCCTCATTCCATATTTTCTCTTCCTCTGTTTTTATCACTTTCTTTTCTCTTTCTTATCGTCTGTTTATTTCCTCCTTCACCTCATATAAACGAGAGAGAGAGAGAGAGAGAGAGAGAGAGAGAGAGAGAGAGAGAGAGAGAGAGAGAGAGAGAGAGAGAGAGAGAGAGAGAGGGAGAGAGAGAGAGAGAGTGTGTGTGTGTCTCATAAAACTCCTTCATGAGACAGTGATTCATGTACACACACAGTCAGCCACCTGTGTACGTTATCAAACACTTACATGTACGTAAATACAAGCCTTGACACGTACACGAACGCTGCTTACACACTAATTCCCCATTTATCAATTTATTTGTTTATTCATTATTGTTTTTTTTATCCATTAATGTCTTTTCTTAATCGAAGGAGAAAAGAATATTTTTAAAAACAAAAAAATATTGCTTATTCATATTATTTTTATTCCAACTTTGTAACGCAAGAATTCATTACAATAATAACTTTTTCATCTTAACTGATAGATAACTAAACATTATTATTTTTCTCTCTCTCTCATGCATGTTTGATTTTTACTTTTATATCTGTTTGACTGAGTGTATAAGTGTATAAGTGTGTGCGTGTGCGTGTGCGTGTGCGTGTGTGTGTACTCTCATCCTCAATCCATTAACATACAGTCCATCTTAAAAACACACTATAAAAAAAATAAATAAAATAAAAACTTTTATGATAAGCAAACACGCAGCAAACACGTAAAGAAAACGTGATAAGGAGAGAGTCATGGCAGGGATGACTTTTCCATTACAAAGGACAGGTAGTAGACGACCCTTGCCGGCTTATATTTGAAGTTAATTAGTTGGACGAACGGTAGGTGAGGGAAGGCAGGTAGAGAGAGATGGGAGGGGAGGGGAGAGGAGAGGAAGGGAAGAGGAAGGGGAGAGGAAGAGGAAGGGGAAGGATAAGAAGGGGAGGAAAGATGATGAGAAGCCAACTTGGTCCTTCCATTTGCAAGCTGTCACCTTATCTTTTCAATTATTATTATTATTATTATTATCATTATTATTATTATTATAATTAACATTGTTGTTGTTGTTGTTGTTGTTTTCTTTAAAATAGTTTAGTTTGTCTAAATTTCTGTCGTGAGAGAGAGAGAGAGAGAGAGAGAGAGAGAGAGAGAGAGAGAGAGAGAGAGAGAGAGAGAGAGAGAGAGAGAGAGAGAGAGAGAGAGAGAGAGAGAGAGAGAGAGAGAGAGAGAGAGAGAGAGAGAGAGTGTGTGTGTTGGGAGCCAGATATTAAAACAAGCAAATAGACATAATAAGAAATAAAAAGACAATAAATAGAATGTAAAGAATAAACATGAACTAGAAAAAAATAATAATAATAATAATAATAATAATAAAGCGAAAACGTAAAATAAAAAGGAAACGAAGACGAAAAAGAAGAAAAAAAGAAAAGAAAATGAAAAAGAGAAACCTAAAACGGAAGAGAAAATGAAAAAAAAATGAAAATGAGAAACAAGGAGAAAAAAAAAAACGAAAAACAAAAAGGAAAAGAAAAAGATAAAGAAGAAGATGAAGAAGAAAAAAAAGAAGAAAAAGAAGAAGAATCAAAACCAAATACCAACAGCCTCAGATAACGTATGATACAAACTTGTCATCAGAGGAAGTGGCCAACCCGCAGCTACTCAATGGAGGGGAAGGGGGGAAGGGGGGGAGGGGGGAAAGGGGGAAGGGGGAAAGGGTGGAAGGGGAAAGGGGGTAAGGGGTAACCCAGGTAGTCAGCCAGAGGTGTCACGTTACCTGTCTCTAAATTGGTGTGTGTGTGTGTGTGTGTGTGTGTGTGTGTGTGTGTGTGTGTGTGTGTGTGTGTGTGTGTGTGTGTGTGTGTGTGTGTGTGTGTGTGTGTGTACGTGGAGCTGCCAAGAAGGTTTCGTTCGTCCTTGCCACAAGTTAGAAGCAAAGGTCAATGGCTGGCGATACAGTACATGCTGACCTTCATACCGGCCTTACCTTACCTTACCTTACCTTACCTTACCCAACCTTACCTTACCTTACCTAACCCTACCTAACCTAACCTAACCTAACCTAACCTAACCTAACCTTACCTAACCTAACCCTAACCTAACCTAACCTAACCTAACCTAACCTAGCCTTACCTAACCCTACCTAACCTAACCTTACCTAACCTAACCTAACCTAACCTAGCCTTACCTAACCCTACCTAACCTAACCTAACCTAACCTAACCTAACCTAACCTAACCTAACCTAACCTAACCTAACCTAACCTAACCTAACCTTACCTTACCCAACCTAACCTAACCTAACCTAAACCTAACCTAACCTTACCTTACCTTACCTTACCCAACCTAACCTAACCTAACCTAGCTTACCTAACCTAACCTAATTTACCTGACCTTACCACACCTGAACCTGTGTCTCACCTTATCTTATCTGTACACAAATTAATTAATCAAATCCTTCATTTTCACCTTTTTAATTTCCAGGTGACAACACAACAAAATAAGTTGAATAAAACCCTTTCCTTCTTTCTGACGTAAAGCTAAATAGTTTATTATTTTTTCTCTTGTTTTTCATGTAGAGAATATGTCTCTTATATTATTTTCTCTCTCTTCCTCACTCTCTTTCCCTTTCTTCTTTTTGTTTTATCCTAAGTGTGTTCGTATGTGTTGTTGTAACGTTAGCCGAAGTCAGTGTCAGGGGAAGGTTTCAAACACGTCCTTACTGGGTTTACGCCAAATAGTTTGAGGATTCGAGCGAGGGAAAAAGAAGAGGAGGAGGAGGAGGACGAGGAGGAGGAAGAGGAGGAGGAGGAGGAGGAGGAGGAGGAGGAGGAGGAGGAGGAGGAGGAGGAGGAGGAGGAGGAAGAGGAAGTAAAAGGAAAGAGAGATGATCGTGCAACAAAATACCAACAAATAATAATAATAATAATAATAATGATAATAATAATAATGATAATAATTCATAAGTAGGTCAGAGGGTCATTGGCAGCGGAAGCAGAGTAAAAGGAATGAAGAATGAGAGAGAGAGAGAGAGAGAGAGAGAGAGAGAGAGAGAGAGAGAGAGAGAGAGAGAGAGAGAGAGAGAGAGAGAGAGAGAGAGAGAGAATGGGGACAAGGAAGGAAGTAAGAGGGAGAGGGAAAATAATAATAAAATATAAAGAAAAATAAGAAAATAGATATTACACTTCCACTCGCGTTATAAATACTTAACATTCCACTTACACTCTCTTCATCCACTTCCTGATGTGAATGAAGTGAATTTTAACTCCACCTGTAACATAACACCTGTCCCCCCCCTCCCCCCCTTTGCACCTCTCTCTCTCTCTCTCTCTCTCTCTCTCTCTCTCTCTCTCTCTCTCTCTCTCTCTCTCTCTCTCTCTCTCTCTCTCTTTCTCACATACACTATTGAAACATCACTACACAGTCCCTCAATTGGCAACACTGTACAGATATAGATACAGGTGTGCAAAGGTGAGAGAAAGTCGAAAGTATTTTTATCTCTTTCGTATAACACAGGAAATACTCGACACATTTTTTTATCTTTCTTCAATTTTTTTTTTTTCATATCCGTTTTATCACTCGTATGGATGATGAATGTAAAGTAATCATTTATTATCAAGGTAATTAGTTTTGTCATGATACCTGGTTCATTAGGGACGTATGTGTTTAATTAATGAATTCAAAGGTTACTGTCCTAAATAACGCACACACACACACACACACACACGCTCCCCGCACACAGACAGACACAAACATTGATAAAAAAATATTAAAAAAAGTAAAATTCTGAAAATATGGCACATTTTCCCCATGTTTTCCTTCGTTAAGTCAAGAATCTTATACTTTTTTCCATTGAATGCCACACAACACACACTTAATTGGAGGTAACTTGATGAGGTTGGGTGAAGGGAGGTTATCAATTAGTGCAATCAACAACAACCTTTACGTCCGGAAGTATATAAAGGTGATAATTGACCTTCCTCTCGTTAATTATATACTAAACCACACATACTCTGCAGCTATTTCCTTGTTTTTTTACGTTTGAATATTATACGAAAAAAAAACTACTACTACTACTACTACATAAGAAAGATTATATTATCATTACACAATAAAAAATTAATACAACTATAAAACACTATTACATCATTAGACATTTATACTATTTTACTATCATGCTATTACCCAACAAATATTAAATTACAAAAATATAAACGCCAATAGTACACAAATTCTGCAAAACCAAAATAGAATTACAGTATAACATAATAAAAATAAATAAATATATATACATCATACTAGTTTCCCCTTACGTTTAATGACCTTACCTGGGATGATCTTGTCACAGGTAAGGACGAGAAGCTTAACGAGACTCACAATAAGGAAGTAATTATAGTGTCTTATCTTACAACCTTGATATTACTTACGATAAGACAGGAATGTGCCACAGAAAGAAAGAGAGAAAGAAAGAAAGATATTATTGTTCGGCTGTGAGATAGATAGATAGATAGATAAGGAGAGAGAAGAGAGAGAGAGACAGGAAACAGGTGAACAAACAAACAGAAAGACAGGTGGAGATAAAAAATAAATAAATAAATAAATAAATAAATAAAAAAATACAAACACACAAACAAGATATTAAAACAACAAATAAAACGAAGTAATAAAAAAAATATATAAAAATGAAAAACACGAGGAACCAATTCTTGAAAATAAGTCAAATAAAAACAGAAAAAAACACGTAATAAAGAGAGAGAGAGAGAGAGAGAGAGAGAGAGAGAGAGAGAGAGAGAGAGAGAGAGAGAGAGAGAGATAAAGAGAGAGAGAGAGAGAGAGAGAGAGTAAGCAAGAGACTTTCAACAGCAGTAGAGCAATAACAGAAAAAAAAAGGAAAAAAGCCAGAGGACTAAATACCACACCCACACACACACACACACACACACACACACACACACACACACACACCCACATACACATTTAGCACACACCCCAATGGAATGTTTGTACCTGCTCATCTGTCAAACGTACTTTCTGTAACACTAACCCCTATTTAACCTACTTCCTTCCCCTACACCTATAACCAAAGGGCGGATGTAGGGGAGGTGGGGGGCTGAGGGGGATGTAGGGGAGGTGGGGGGCTGAGGGGGTGTATGACAGGTGGAACTAATCTCTCTATATCCACCTCATCCACTTTTGCAACTCCCACTAAATTCACGTCACAATGTTTGAGGATTTTCTAGGTAAGGTGTGGTTAGGTTTACCTGTGTGGGATTGTGTTGATGGTGGTGGTGATAGGTAAAGGAGGGTAAGGGAAGGGAAGGGAAGGAAAAGGGAAGGTATGGGAAGGAATGGGAAGGTATGGGAAGGTAAGGTAAGGGAAGGTAAGGGAAGGGAAGGTAAGGAAAGGGAAGGGAAGGTAAGGGAAGGTATGGGAAGGGAAGGTAATGGAAGGTAAGGTAAGGTAAGGGAAGGGAAGGTAAGGGAAGGGAAGGGAAGGGAAGGTAAGGGAAGGGAAGGTAAGGTAAGGTAAGGTAAGGGAAGGGAAGGGAAGGGAAGGGAAGGGAAGGGAAGGGAAGGTAAGGTAAGGGAAGGTAAGGTAAGGGAAGGTAAGGGAAGGATGCACCAGGGAATTGACATCACATTAAATTGAATTACATAACATTACAATAAATTACATTACCAAACAAACAATGCTACGTAACTATCTTCACGTCCTGAATAGTTGGACCTCATCTAGACTGACCTACACGTGACCTGACCTAACCTAACGTGACCTATCTTAACCTATCATTACCTCAGTATTATAGGAAATGTTCATGATATTTATTGAACTTTTCCTAACTTGACCTTATCTAGTACGACTGAAATGTAAGCTGACCTGACCTGACCTGACTTGATTTAAGGTGTTAGTGGTTTCTCCTCCACACTGCCTCACCTGGTTTTGTTCTCTCTCCCCCCCCTCCCCCACAGGACCACAGCCAAGGAATAGGTGACGACAAAAGGATTCAGGAACATCTCAAGCTTCCTATTCAGAGGCTTAACGACTACCAGCTCCTACTCAAGGTAACTACTACTACTATTACTACTACTACTACTACTACCACCACCACCACCACCATGCAAACTCAATTCACTCACTAACATACACAAAAAAATGACAACACAAAAATTGATTAAACAAATTAAACTAGCTAAAAATCAATCAATCAATCAATTTATCAATCTATCTATCTATCCATCCATGTATTTATCTATCTATCTATCTATCCATCCATGTATTTATTGATCTATCTATCTATCTATCTAATTATCTCTATCTATCTATGTCTCCCTACCTTCCTAACCCTTTTTTTCAACCCTTCAGGAGCTGGTGAAGTACAGCGCCAAGCTTGGTGACGACACAGCTGACCTCCAGAAAGCTCATGAGTTGATGCAAACGATCCCCCAGCGGGCTACCGACGCTAAGTTTATCAATTCGATCGAAGGGTTCAAGGGAAACTTATACAAACTTGGAAGACTTGTACGACACGTGAGTATACTAGTGTTATTGTTATTGT
>JAPQNM010000034.1:2582714-2615214 GCA_029783475.1 Metacarcinus magister
CTCTCTCTCTCTCTCTCTCTCTCTCTCTCTCTCTCATTCATTGATTCAATTGCAATCAGTGTGTCAATAGCATCACACCCACACACGCCCACGCACACACACACACACACACACACCCTTCACCCTTACACACCCACCCTAACACTTTCTCTCCTTCACCCTTACAGTTGCCGGAGACATCCCTAGGCAGCCTTGATCACCCTAAGAGCCTTGAGTTCATCCACATCGAACCTCAGTCTCACCCTAACTTCCCCATCCACATCGAGGCTCGAACCCCGGAGATCCGAGACTCGTGGCTGACAGGTGTAGAAGAGTACGTCGTCGACACAGGTAAGGTTAATTAATGAGGGTCTGTCCAGGTGTTACGTATTGATGATGTTGATGATACTGTTGTTATTGGTGGTATTGTTGGTGTTGGTATTGTTATTATTACTATTGCTATTACTATTATTACTACTACTACTGTTACTTCAATTATAAATGTAGTAGTAGTAGTAGTAGTAGTAGTAAAGCATTCTGTCAAAACTAGTTAATTCATTACAAAGAATTAATCTGAAATCAATATCTCTCATTTTATTTTCCTACACAAAAAAAGCACGAATTCAAAAAAATCTAAACTATTAAAAAAAACAGGAAAATATTTTAGTCTACCCAAATATAAAAACAAAACGTATAAAGACACAAAATGCCTTGCAAGTGCGATGCGTTTTCTTTAACATGAGGAGAAGATAGAGGTATTAGCGGCAACCCAGGGTCCCGTTTTCTTTAGAGGGTCACAAGCGTAATGTATGTGACCCTGATGACCTGCTGGGAAGATGATTGGCTCCTGGCTAGCAGATCCAGGAATGACCTCTGGAATCTGTGTCTCTAAGGAGCAGACAAAATTTACTCTCTCTCTCTCTATCTTTAAGTCTCTCTAAGTCTTTCTAAGTCTCTAAGTGGTCTCCTTTCTCCCTCTCTTCAGCATCCGTCGAGGACCTACTCTTTGACGACGAACTAAGAGTCGTATCTGAAGAGGCTGACGAGGACGACCCAAGAGCGTCCTCGCCACTCCCTGAAATCCAAGAGTTCCAGGACTTACCAGAGGACAAGTCTTTGGAGCCGAAGAAAGCAAAGAAGGAAGAGGAGAAGAAGATAAAGGAGGAGAAGGAGGTTAAAGTCGAAGTAAAAGAAGAAGTAGAAGAAGACGACTTTTGGGCTCAGTTCGAGTCTGTGGAACCCAAAAGGAAGTCTGGCAAGGAGTTACTAGAGCAGGTAGACGAGGAAATACATAATGAGCAGAGTCAAACTATCATAACCACTACCACTACTACCACCACAAGCCAGGAACCTACATTACCCCCCACCACCAATACCACCACTACTACCACTACCACCCCACCACCACCATCACCTCCTCCACCCGGCGATAAGGTAAGACAAGAAGTTTCGTTGTTTCGTTACGTGCAGTTTTTTCCTCTTTGGCGAAGTTACGATTTGAATCACTGGAGGAGGATAAGAAGCGATGCGTTGATGTATAGAAAACGGAGGGTAAGGAGGGATGACTTGCGTGGAGGTGAAGTTAGGGATGGAGGAAGGAACCATTGTGGATTTGGAAGTAAAGAAAAAGAGAGAAAGAAAAGGGAGGGTTATATTATTTTGGTTGGTTTTCTTTCTCAATATATTTCGTATTATTTGTTTGTCAAGAAGAAATCTCGTTGTGGTCGAAATGTTTGTTGTTATTTGCGTTCAATATTTTGATTAACATTTCAAATCAGTACATTTTCTTTATCTTTTTTAATATGTTGTTCTAGTGGAAATGAGTCACAATTAAAATTCAGTTGTTACATTTGACTGATATGAATTTAATAAGCTACTAATGATATTACTGCATATGTTACAAGTTTAATATCTAGAACTGAATAATACAATAACGTAATGCATATTCAACGAAGGACGAAAACTGTGTACATTTTACATTCTTATATATTTTTCACTTTGACGACTTCAGTAAAACATTTGTATAGATAACATAACATAACATAACATAACATAGAGAAAAAGATGAATTAAAACATATCTTTACTTGAATCTATCTGGGACAAACAGGATGTATTTACAGGTTTTTTTTCTCTTTTTTTTTCTCTCTCTCTCTCTCCACGATTGTTTCCTTCCTCTCCTTCTCCCTCCCTCTCTTCTTCCTCCTCCTCCCTCTCTTCCTCAAGTCATCTTCAGAATAGACGAACATCTTTTAACTTTTAAGAAGAGAAACAAAACGAGAACTAAAGAAACAATTAAGAAAAGCAGCCGAGCATGACATTTCCCGGTTTTTGTTTTGTTTCATGATCGTTTTCTTTGTTCCTTCGACTTCCGTTTTCTGTGGAACTGTTTCCTGATGCGTCGTTTTCTTTCGGGGTAACTTTAATTTATATTTTTCTACTTCTATTATTTTATTTCAATTTACTATCTCTGTTTTCTGTCATGTTTTTTCTTCTCCTTCCTTGATTAACTTTTATAATCGCATTTTTATCCTATCTTCTTTTTTTTTCTTTCTTCGTTAAATTTCCATCTTGAACGCGATTCCTGGATATCGATTTTTTTTTTTAAAGTCTTCCGGACATACATACATACATACATGTGCGTGCTCTTTCGTATTTACATAGAAGAGAAGAAAAAAAACGTACATTAAATTTTCTATGAACTACTGATACTGAAAATTGAGCAAGAAAATGAGTAATGATGAAGTTTGAATATTAATAATTTCCTAGAACAATGAAAATACTTACATGGAATCATATTAGGAGCGAAATATATAATGATAACACTTTTGGATATTACAAAGGAAATAAAAATAAGGCGAAACAAAATGAAAATCTGAAGCAAAAATTGAATTACGAAACAAAACTATCAGGTTAAATGGAAAACATTATTATTATATACAAAAGTTCAATATGATTCTACATAAATAGTTTGAAGAAATGGTACATGAAAATCTTAGAAAAAAAACAACTTATGATTTCAAAATAAAAATAGAAAAACAGCGATACATACACAGTCTGACGGAAAAAATAATAATAAAAATGATGAAGAAAATAAGAAGAAAATCAGAGCCAGACTAAAATTGGAACTTCTGACAAAAAAAAAGAAGATAAATATAGATAATAGTAATAATAATAATAATAAAACAGCAAGCATTCAAAACAAACACTTCATCACATAAGGTGTTTGATGCTGTTTATTTTCATCGTGTAAAACTATAATGAAATAAAGGCATTTGAGGTTGTAAAAGAAGAAAAAATATAAATATGTAAATAATAATGTGTTAAAGAATGCATGAATGAATGAATGAATGAATGAGCGACAGAAGAAAATGTGAGTGTGTGTGAAAATGAAAATGAAAAACAAAAGATGGAGAAGATGACAAGAAGAAAAGCAAGCGGAAAATAATACACACACACACACACACACACACACACACACACACACACACACACACACACACACACACACACACACACACACACACACTTATACAATTCACCAATGAATAAACATGAACAATATGATGAATAATGATGAAATATTAATATAACATGTGAAGGAAGTGAAACAAAGTGATGGTGTCTCATATAATAATAATAATAATAATAATAATAATACGTTTGAGATCGTCATTATTATCATTATTATTATCATCATCATCAAAGCGATTGAAAAATACATCAAAAATACAGAATGAATACAGGGGAAATAACCTTATGCCAAACCCCATCACTTTGCATTTCACTCTCACCTTCTCACAACACCTCCACACACCTGTACTTTATTAGCATTAACTCTAACATTAACACACCTAAATGGCTTATAAGTATCACTAAAACAAATTAAAAAAAAATAAAATAAAATAAAAAATATTCTAGTAGTGGACAGTTACTTAGAATCCACTTTATATCCACTTTACATCCACGTTATCCACACACTACTAGTCCGTGGGCGCGGGTGTAGCCTAATCCGCGGCCACCACACCGAACACACGCCTCCTTACGCGCTACACTTCTACAGGAGAGAAGACTAAAGGTGACCACTGGGGAGGACTTTTGGATACAAGTAGAGGAAGACCTACCAGAGGAGGAGGAGGAGGAGGAAGAAGAGGAGGATTACAAGAGGTCTGAGTTTGAGGGATTCGAGCGAGGTAACCGTTTATGGTCTGGTAAAGGTGTGTCTGAAGGGCCAGGAGACTGTAGAGGCTTTAGGGAAGAGGAGGACCTTGAAGACACTGACGAAGGGCTTCTTGAGCGATGGTTTGAGGGCGAGACGCAAGTGAAGAATGTGACGCGCGAGTCGGTGGTTCACGAGACGACTAACAAAGCTCCGAAACTAAAGATATTGGGTTCTGAAGTTTCATCCGCGTTGCTGAGACCTAAACATACCGTTCCTTTCATTGACGAGGAGAACGAGGACGAGGACGAAGATAAACTCGGGTTCCCTTACAGACGAGGCCCACCATCGCCTTACCCTCCTGACGAATCACCTGACGAAGCACTAATCGACAGGTGGTTTGAGTCAGACGTGCCAACGACCCCTCAGCCTCCAGCCACAGGAGAGGAACGACCTGAAGACGACTACTGGGGCCCTAACAACAACCTCCTCCTGCCCCTGATACCTGACCGTGACCCCTACACGCCCCTGGGAGGGAGTGCCAGTGAGGAGGTCCTGAGTGACACCCTCAAGGAACACACGCCTGAAGAAGAAGAAGAAGCAGCAGCAGAAGAGGATGTATGGCCAGTGAGACTCGCCGCCTCCCCTCTGCCTCCTAACCCAGAGATCGTAATAGACTTGTGTCCTGAGACTACTGAAGGGAACACACACCCCATCCAACGCCCTCACCGGGTAATAACTGTGCCTGAGAACACTCCTGAAGGCGTAACTAACGTGGGCGAAGGACAGGTTTCTAAGGGCTTCAAGAGTGACCGCGAGGTGTCACACTTCCATCCACAACCGAAGGGCGACCCCCAAGAGGAAAAGGAATTCGATATTTTTGGAGGAGGAACTAAAGCACTGTCTGGGGCCTTGACATTCGACACCCCGGAGCCCCCCGCCCCACGCCACCCCAGGAAGGAAGACGCGAAGGGCGATAAGGAGAACAAGGAAAGTGTTGACAGGTGGAAAAAGGAGGAGGGAGGAGGGAGGGAAACTTGGGAAATCGTCGTAATGTCTTTTCCCCTCCCCTCCCCTCCCCTCATATCCCCTCCCCATTGCTTCCCCCTCATACATCTCCCTTTCTCTCCCTCTCTCTCCCTCCTCCTTCTATTTCTCCTCCAGTAGTTGCGTCTCACCTTTCCCCTCCCTGCCCCTGCCCCCCTCACCCCCCGACCAGGCCCTTCATAGATGACTGATGGCCTGATGGAAAGGGAACGCTAAAAAAAGGGAAAGGAAACGAAATTTTGACTTAGAGGGTAATTAAGAGGAAATGACATTGTTCCTCCTCTTCCTCTTTTAATTCACGTAATTTATGTATAATGAATGCATGAAGAAAAATCCATAAATCTAATAACTGAACGATAACAAATTGGAAAAAAAAAGTCGAAAATTAAGAAAAAAGGAAATGGATGAGAGAGGTGTGAGGGGAAAAAAAGGGGGTCAAGGATGGGGAAGTGTGGGGAAGTAAAGAGGGGAAAAAATGCCACAATTCCCCTCTGTGTGTAGTATTTGAAGTGTTGTTTATTTGTTTGTTTGTCTTCGTCGTCAAGAGATGCAAAGAGTCTTCACTGACCTTTAAGTAACCCTCTTTTCACCCCCCTTCCTCCTCCTCCTCCTCCTCCTCCTTTTCCTCTTCCTCTTCCTTTTCAACTTTCTTTTATGTCATTTATCCTTGGCACTTTTTTTCTTGTCATTCTTTTTTTTCTTCATTATATTGTTCCTCCTCCTCCTCTTTCTTCTTCTTCTCCTCCTCCTCCATCTTCTCTTCTTTCTCTTCCTCCTCCATCTTCTCTTCTTTCTCTTCCTCTTCCTTCTACTTCTTTCTTGCTCTTGCTATTATTCTTTAATCAATCTTCTTCTTCTTCTTCTTTTTTCTTCCTCTTCCTCTTCTTCTTCTTAATCACTTTCTTCTCCTCTTTCTTTCCTTGTTGTCTTCTTCCTCCTTCTGCCAGGTTATATTTATCATCTTCTTCCCTGCTCTTCTATCTCTTCTTTTTCGTCGCTTCTTTTCTTTCTCTTCCTCTTCCTCCTCCTCCTCCTCCTCCTCCTCCTCCTCCTCCTCCTCCTCCTCCTCCTCCTCCTCCTCCTCCTCCTCCTCCTCCTCCTCCTCCTCCTCCTCTCCATCCTTTCTATTCAATCATATGATATTTTTCCAAGGAGTTTCAAGAATAAAAATAATAATAATAGTAATAATAATAATAATAGTAATAATAATAATAATAATAATAATAATAATAATAATAAATGGTTAATTGATACTCTTCGCATCTCATTAGTTCTTTCATCATAATTATGGTAGTATTAGTATTAGAATTAACAGTGGTATTACTATTATTATTACTATTATTATTATCATTATTATTAGTAGTAGTAGTAATAGTAGTAGTAGTAGTAGTAGTAGTAGTAGTAGTAGAGGTAGTGATCTTTAAAAATGGATCTGAGTAATTAGTTGGCTAGAATAATTACTAATTGCATTAATTGACTGTGGTAATTGTAGTGGTGACGGTGGCCTCTTAATTATTGCTAAATTCCTTTCATAATAATTGTCTTATCTATGGGTGGGGGTGAGTGGGGGGGAGGGGGGAGGGGGAGGGGTCAGTGGGGCAAGTTACTAATTAGTTTGACAGTATTGTATTTACTTTTTCAACACACACACACGCACACACGCACACACACACACACACACACACACACACACACACACACACACACACACACAAAGGCACCATTAATTATCCCTTGACGTGCACACCTGTCCAATGAAAGCCTTTAATCACCTGTTTTGTGGAGCAGGTAAGCGAACCTTTCACCTGAGCTCATCAAGGTGCGATGGATGGCTGGGAGAGGTGGAAAAAATTAACGCAAGGTGACGGAAACAGGTCAACCCAGGGAGAGGCGTAGATAGGAAGGACCAGATGAAAGGGGAAACAAGAAGAAGAATGAGAGGAAATGAGATAACTAATGACAAATGATGATGAAAATAGGGAAAATTAGGTGATGTAAAATATAAAGAAAAAAATATTGAGCAAGGGAAGGAAAGGAGGAAATTAAGGAAATAATGTAAAAAATACAATTCGAGTTAAACTACAAAATTATAATATATGGGAATTTTGAAAAAGTGAGAGGGAAGAAAGGATAATTAAGGTAGGGGGGCAAGGGGGGGGTGTAGGGTAGTGAAAGGAAGCTGTGTTATAACAAAGCATTACCAGGTGTGTGATGAAAGATAGGTAATGACTCTCAGGTGTAATTAACGTAAAAATCTATCTTAATGAGGAGCCAGAACCTTACCTGTCCTATACGTGTTTGGTACTAATTAAACAATGTATATTTACCTGTGTATGTATGTATGTATGTATGTATGTACGTGTTACCTGTACTACTTGTATGCTTTTTGGTACAGGTGTATACGCATGTAATATATGTATGTATGCTTATGTATGTATGTATGTATGTGTATGTATGTATGTATGTGTATGTATGTGTTAAATTAATTCATAGTGTTAATTCATGAGTCAACAGGATTATTTTGTAGAATAGAGGAGACTAAACGCCTGTCTGTCTGCCATCTTTGAACGCCATTCCAGACTGTGTAGCAAACAAACAAACAAACAAACAAACAAGAAGACAAACAGAAAAGTGAACAAACAAACAAACAGGCGAATGCATGTTACTTTCATAAAAAAAAATAATAATAATAATAAAAAAAACAGAAAACTACCTAAAAAACATTATTCATGTCTTCAAATTGCGATTCAAACATTTTTTTTTCTAAATTACAAAAAGAAAGAAAGAAAAAACACTAGAAAATATAACAGAAAACAGATTAAGATCACATATTTTTTTTCCATTCATACATTTTTTGATTTTCTACATATTCCTAAACCCATCCCAAAAATATGTCCCTACATTATATATAAATAATAATAAAAAAAAGAAAAAAAGAATAGGCCTACAGACAAACAAATAACAATAATAATAATAATGTAGCAATAACAACAACAATAATAATAATAATAATAATAACAATAATAATAGTAATAATCTTATGTTTCTCTTAATCTATTCAAGAGATTATTTTGTTATAGGTTTAGAAAGATAATTAATTTTATAGGTTTAGAAAAATAATTAATGATAAGTCACAAAAAAATACAACAAAACAGAATTACTAATAGATAATCTCAAGGTTACTTAGACAATAATAATAAAACTAAATAATCTAAATATCTTGTTTGATGTGATAGAAAAAAGATAGATAGATAGATAGATATATTATAATAGATGAATGTAATAGAGAAAGTGTGATAGATAGATAGATAGATAAAGATGATAATAAGAGCCATGGATAAAGGTGTTAAAAGGTGGATGAGTGGATGGATTGGTAAGGATGATGGGGCAAAGATTGGTTAAGTGGATGTGGCAAAGATTGGGATTAGATGTTTGGGTGATTATTCTATTATTGGTTATTTCAATTGTTTATCTGTTTGCTTATCTGTATGTCTTTTGATGTTCATATCTTTATTTTTCTTCTCATTTTATTTTTTATTCTTGCCTTTCTTTCTTTCCTTCTTTTTCTTTCTTCTCCCTTTCTTAATTTATTCCTATTTGTCACTGTCCTTTATCCCATCTTTATCTTCCTACCTTTCTCATTTTCTTCCTTTCTAACTTACTTTATTTCTATCTTTCTTTCTTTCTGCCTATATTTTTTTCTTTAGCTTTTCCTTCCTTTCTTTCTTTCTCGTTTTCTTTTCTCTTGAAATTTCTTTTCTCATTTTTCGTGGCTCAGTTTTTTCTCTCCGTCTTTCTGTCTCTGTTCATTTGTTCATTGGTTTATTTTGTGGCAAGGGAACAAGAGTCAAACAAACAAACACACACACACACACACACACACACACACACGCACACGCACACGCACACACACACACACACACACACACACACACACACACACACACACACACACTTCAAAACATTCTCAATACAATTACAACATTATCATTGCAATCCATTATTTATCTACGTGTAATATATTAATCATACAAAATATTAATTAACTTTGTATCATCAATTTAAAATATTCACATCAACGTCTGTCTCTCAATTGGATATCATTATTTTTATAGAGAAGAAGATTAATGGAATTACAAGAGGAATAATAATTAAAACACAAAGGAGATGGAAGTGAGCAAAGAGGCAATGCGTAGTTTGATGTGTATACCTAACTTACCTTTAATTAACAGTACATAGCATGTTTCGAACGCCATCTGTTTACTATAACGGCAAATACAGGCAAAATATACACTAGGAATAAATGATTTTGTGATGAATTTAACATTACGTAACAAATATATATGAAAAATAAGACATTCAATTTTTTCAAGAATCAATGGACATATGAAAATAATGCTTCCTTCTTGAAATGTCTGAAAGGTTGGATTTTGATAACCAGAACAACGAAGGGTAAAAATATACGTTCTGTGTCTTCTTTTGTGGGTGTAATCTTCTTATCAATGACGCAGAAAGAGTTGGAAGGGCAAACAGATTAAACAGTGAAAGAAAATGTATAAATCCTATTACTCGCCATTCAACGTGTCTTCCTCACAAAGCAGCTGTACAGTAGTAACCTTAGACACCAACTTCCCTCATTACGTGTATAAGAATAGCAAGTTACGTTGTTGTGAGTATTCCTTGATAATTCTACTTTATTATATAACAAAAAACGTCGACTTTGTTTTGGTAGACTGCAACAAATTAATACTATGGTAATTATAAATAACCAATCTTAATTACTATAATAAGAAGTCAGTAAATCAATTAGAAAACTAGTTAGTTATATATTATACGTTATTTTGAAAGTAAGCTTCATGGAATTCTAGGATTTCTTTCATTAATATTACCTGTAAATTTCATGTTTTTTAAGATATATAACAAATACTTTCCAAAGGGTATTCCAGGATTTTCGATGGAAGATTTTTTTTCCCCCAGCATTTCAAAATATTTTAAACTTACGAAGGTAGGATTCCTGAAATAAATGATGAAAAATAACAATACTGATAACGGCTCTTTGAAGGAATATAAATACCAGAATTATTTTTTTTTATATATAGAGTTGACGAGCGAAAACAACGCCAATATGAAAGTAAATAGATAAATAAAAGAAACTAAAACAATAAATAAATACATACACCCACAATACGTTGCCATATCAACACACACACACACACACACACACACACACACACACACACACACACACACACACACACACACACACACACACACACACACACATCAAACCTTGCCATATTGTTCTGCATCATCCCTAACACTGTTGCCACATCCACACCAAAATAAAAAACAAAAAACAAATGTATTTACCGAAAAAAAATTATTTGGTATAGATTTCAAAACTTTGATTTTTATTCTAATTTACTTATTATTATTTATCTACTTTACCATTCTCCTTTGACACATTTATCCATGGCAATAAAAGAGAAAATGAGAGAGAGAGAGAGAGAGAGAGAGAGAGAGAGAGAGAGAGAGAGAGAGAGAGAGAGAGAGAGAGAGAGAGAGAGAGAGAGAGAGAGAGAGAGAGAGAGAGAGAGAGAGAGAGAATGAAGAAGAGAAAACTTATATACTGAAAGACAAACAATCTTCAGGAGGTGAATCGAAAGGAGGAAGAAGAGAGAAAAGCCAAAGAAGAGAAACAGGAGCAAGAGGAAAAAGAGAAGAAAGAAAAAGAAGCGAAGGAGAAGCAGGAAAAAGAAGCTAAAGAAAGGAAGGACAAGGAAGAAAAGCTAAGAAAAGAGAAAGAGGAAAAGGAGAGAAAGGAAAAAGAAGAAAAGGAAAGAAAGGAACAAGAAAAATTAAAGAAAGAAAAAGAAGAAAAAGAGAAAAAGGAGCAAGAAGAAAAACTTAGAAGAGAGAAAGAAGAAAAAGAAAGGAAAGAAAAGGAAGAGAAAGAGAGGAAAGAGAAAGAGGAAAAGCTAAGAAAAGAGAAAGAAGAGAAGGAGAAAAAGGCGAAAGAAGAGAAGTTAAGGAAAGAGAAAGAAGAGAAAGATAGAAAAGAAAAAGAAGAGAAAGAGAGGAAGGAGAAAGAGGAAAAGGAAAGACTAAGAAAGGAGAAAGAAGAGAAAGAGAAGAAAGAGAAAGAAGAGAAACTAAGAAAGGAAAAAGAAGAGAAAGAAAAGAAAGAGAAAGAAGAGAAACTAAGAAAGGAAAAAGAAGAGAAAGAAAAGAAAGAGAAAGAAGAGAAACTAAGAAAGGAAAAAGAAGAGAAAGAAAAGAAAGAGAAAGAAGAGAAACTAAAGAAGGAGAAAGAAGAAAAAGAGAGGAAAGAAAAAGAAGAGAAGGAAAGACTAAGAAAAGAGAAAGAAGAGAAAGAGAAGAAGGAGAAAGAAGAGAAACTAAGAAAGGAAAAAGAAGAGAAAGAGAAACTAAGAAAGGAGAAAGAAGAGAAAGAAAAGAAGGAGAATGAAGAGAAACTAAGAAAGGAAAAGGAAGAGAAAGAAAAGAAAGAGAAAGAAGAGAAACTAAAGAAGGAGAAAGAAGAGAAAGAAAAGAAAGAAAAAGAGGAGAAGGAAAGACTAAAGAAGGAAAAAGAAGAGAAAGAGAAGAAAGAGAAAGAAGAGAAGGAGCGACTAAGACAAGAGAAAGAAGAGAAAGAGAAGAAAGAAAAGGAAGAGAAACTTAAGAAAGAGAAAGAAGAGAAACTAAAGAAAGAAAAAGAAGAGCAAGAAAAGAAAGAGAAAGAAGAGAAACTAAAGAAAGAGAAAGAAGAGAAGGAGCGACTAAGACAAGAGAAAGAAGAGAAAGAGAAGAAGGAGAAAGAAGAGAAACTAAAGAAAGAGAAAGAAGAGAAAGAAAAGAAAGAGAAAGAAGAGAAACTAAAGAAAGAGAAAGAAGAGAAGGAGCGACTAAGACAAGAGAAAGAAGAGAAAGAGAAGAAGGAGAAAGAAGAGAAACTAAAGAAAGAGAAAGAAGAGAAAGAAAAGAAAGAGAAAGAAGAGAAACTAAAGAAAGAAAAGGAAGAGAAAGAAAAGAAAGAGAAAGAAGAGAAACTAAAGAAAGAAAAAGAAGAAAAAGAGAGGAAAGAAAAAGAAGAGAAGGAAAGACTAAGAAAAGAGAAAGAAGAGAAAGAAAAGAAGGAGAAAGAAGAGAAACTAAAGAAGGAGAAAGAAGAGAAAGAGAAGAAAGAGAAAGAAGAGAAGGAGCGACTAAGACAAGAGAAAGAAGAGAAAGAGAAGAAAGAAAAGGAAGAGAAACTTAAGAAAGAGAAAGAAGAGAAACTAAAGAAAGAAAAAGAAGAGCAAGAAAAGAAAGAGAAAGAAGAGAAACTAAGAAAGGAAAAGGAAGAGAAAGAGAAGAAAGAGAAAGAAGAGAAACTAAAGAAAGAAAAAGAAGAGAAAGAAAAGAAAGAGAAAGAAGAGAAACTAAAGAAAGAAAAAGAAGAGAAAGAAAAGAAAGAGAAAGAAGAGAAACTAAAGAAAGAAAAAGAAGAGAAAGAAAAGAAAGAGAAAGAAGAGAAACTAAAGAAAGAAAAAGAAGAGAAAGAAAAGAAAGAGAAAGAAGAGAAACTAAAGAAAGAAAAAGAAGAGAAAGAAAAGAAAGAGAAAGAAGAGAAACTAAAGAAAGAGAAAGAAGAGAAAGAAAAGAAAGAGAAAGAAGAGAAACTAAGAAAGGAAAAGGAAGAGAAAGAAAAGAAAGAGAAAGAAGAGAAACTAAGAAAGGAAAAGGAAGAGAAAGAGAAGAAAGAGAAAGAAGAGAAACTAAGAAAGGAAAAGGAAGAGAAAGAGAAGAAGGAGAAAGAAGAGAAACTAAAGAAGGAGAAAGAAGAAAAAGAGAGGAAAGAAAAAGAAGAGAAGGAAAGACTAAGAAAAGAGAAAGAAGAGAAAGAAAAGAAGGAGAAAGAAGAGAAACTAAGAAAGGAAAAAGAAGAGAAAGAGAAGAAAGAGAAAGAAGAGAAACTAAAGAAAGAAAAAGAAGAGCAAGAAAAGAAAGAGAAAGAAGAGAAACTAAGAAAGGAAAAGGAAGAGAAAGAGAAGAAAGAGAAAGAAGAGAAACTAAAGAAAGAAAAGGAAGAGAAACTTAAGAAAGAGAAAGAAGAGAAAGAGAAGAAGGAGAAAGAAGAGAAGCTAAGGAAGGAGAAAGAAGAGAAAGAAAAGAAAGAAAAAGAGGAGAAGGAAAGACTACGTAAGGAGAAAGAAGAGAAAGAGAAGGAAGAGAAACTAAAGAAAGAAAAAGAAGAGAAAGAAAGGAAGGCGAAGGAAGAGAAAGAGAAGAAGGAGAAAGAAGAGAAAGAGAAGAAGTTAAGAGAAGAGAAAGAAAGGAAGGAGAAAGAAGAGAAACTAAAACAGGAAAAAGAAGAGAAACTAAAGAAGGAAAAGGAAGAGAAAGAGAAGAAGTTAAGAGAAGAGAAAGAAAGGAAGGAGAAAGAAGAGAAACTAAAACAGGAAAAAGAAGAGAAACTAAAGAAGGAGAAAGAAGAGAAAGAAAAGAAGGAAAAAGAAGAAAAAGAAAGGAAAGAGAAAGAAGAGAAACTAAAGAAGGAGAAAGAAGAGAAAGAGAAGAAGGAGAAAGAAGAGAAACTAAAGAAGGAAAAAGAAGAAAAAGAAAGGAAAGAGAAAAGAAGAGAAACTAAAGAAGGAGAAAGAAGAGAAAGAGAAGAAGGAGAAAGAAGAGAAAGAAAGACTGAAAAAGGAGAAAGAAGGAAAAGAGAAGAAGGAAAAAGAAGAGAAAGAAAGACTAAAGAAGGAGAAAGAAGCTAAAGAAAAGAAAGAGAAAGAAGACAAACTTAGAAAGGAAAAGGAAGAGAAAGAGAAGAAGGCATCAGAAGAGAAAGAAAGAAAGAAAAAAGAAACGAAAGATAAGAAGGAAGAAAAGGTAAAAAGAGACATGAATGGAACATGTCTGCATCCTGTTCACCCTTGTCCTATTCTGCGTTTTGTTGAATTATTTTTGGTTTTATTTTCACCCTGTCTTTACCTGATTTACGTCTATTCATTTACTCTTCCACACCTGTGACAAAACTACAGCACTTTTTTGGGTATAACTGGCCCGTTACAACTATACTCTTATACGTACTACATCACATTAATATAAACTACAGAAAGCAGATTAACTTCATTCCATTTATTTATATCTAGACACAGTTTGATTTCTAAATGATAATCTAAATAAATGAAAATCTCTCTTAGTGACACCTTTTAGATTCATTTAGTTGGGCAGCACAGACTATATTTACCTAATTATAAACCTACAGGTATTCTAGTGTCTGTCCTTATGTATTCTTACCATGTAGACGGGCCAGTCAGACCACTACTTCCTTATTTACACCACTACCGCCAACTGTCCTTGTACTGAATCCCACCGCTGCCACCAACATGTCACTACACCTCAGCTGTCTGTCTATACTACTACTACTCCTACCACCTCCTCCTCCTTCCACGTCACCCTCTGTGCTATGGATGTAACTTGATGCTGTATGTTATCAACTCATTACACACAAGAAAAGACATGAAATCAATAAAAAGCAGTTATATTTTTTATAGTTTACGTTTTTGCTAATGGTATGGTATCGAAAAAGTGATTGAATCGTAAAATCTGGCAACAATTTCCATCTATAGCTTGCAACACCGTATTTTTTTGCTAATAATAATAATAATAATAATAAATACAACCTTCTAACAGTGTGATGATTCTCTCTTCCCTTCTACGGCAACTACTTGTATTCGAGGTGCGCGACCCCCGTTTTCTTCCTCCCGTTTCCGTTGTTTCGTTTATTTTTCTTCCGTTTTCTCGCATTTCGCATTCCGTTGACCTTATTATTATTATGTTGACGTTCTTAACCGTGAGGACGATGCTGTAATCTCTCCGGTATATTCCGTCACTCTCGTTTTCTGTGTGGTTGAGGCAAAGGCTTCGACCGGCTTCTGTTTTCTTTGAGTGACTAACGCTGAAGCAAGGGACACTTAACTGGTCTTTGTCCGTCTGTGTTCTAGCTTACTGACATTAGTATTGCGAATTATATTTGTTCCACATACATGACACAGACGGTTATTCACTCTTTCTCTCTTTCTCTCTCTCTCTCTCTCTCTCTCTCTCTCTCTCTCTCTCTCTCTCTCTCTCTCTCTCTCTCTCTCTCTCTCTCTCTCTCTCTCTCTTACACACCCACACACCCACACAAACACACACACACACACACCTTGCCTGTCTCTATCCCTGCCCTGCCACCTCCCCGGCCTCTAACAAGACATCATACACTAACAAGGACAACATCACGCTCATAGATGGCGCTGCTGGCACCCTTAACACGTGTGATCTAATTTGTGTTGACTTTTCTGTTATTTTTGTTTTTGTTGTTGTTGTTGTTGTTATTATTGTTGTTGTTGTTTCCTTTAATGGAATATCTTCAGGTAACGGAGATCTGAAAGGCAGGTGCACTGATGTTTTTTCACTACTACTACTACTACTACTACTACTACTACTACTACTACTACTACTATTACTATTACTACTACTACTACTACTACTACTAATGCTACTACTACTACTACTACTACTACTACTACTACTACTACTACTACTACTACTACTACTACTACTACTACTACTACTACTACTACTACTACTATTATTACTACTACTGTTATTAGACGTTCTCAAAGACAAGATTCAACAAAATTCTTACTTTTCCCTAACTTTCA
This sequence comes from Metacarcinus magister, assembly GCA_029783475.1. Taxonomy (NCBI): domain Eukaryota; kingdom Metazoa; phylum Arthropoda; class Malacostraca; order Decapoda; family Cancridae; genus Metacarcinus; species Metacarcinus magister. Next base: position 2,598,596 of record JAPQNM010000034.1, read on the forward strand.
ATGGTTAAGTTTATTAGAAAGAACTTGTGAGTGTTTGTTTCCATCTTCAAAAGTCTCCCCTTACAAATTGTACAGGAGACGACAGGAATATTGTTTTCCTGAACCCCACTATTTTCAATCACAAAATAAAGACCTCTTGATTCTAGTTACAATTGGTCTCAGTCTTTCTAAGGTAATAAAGTAAAAAATATAATAATGGAATTTTATTTGCTTGATTAGAAGGAGGGTTGATGTTGTTTTTTTCAACTCATAACAAAATTATTCTTCCACTAATTGATTTAAGAAATTTCCAAATTCCACTGATGAATATTACTTTAACAATTTACTGAATTTGTATATACATAAAACTTCATCGAGTTTTCATACTACTACTACTACTACTACTACTACTACTACTACTACTACTACTACTACTACTACTACTAGTACTACTACTACTACTACTACCTAACAGTAGCTTACACAATAGACCAATCATAACGTTCTTCCTTGGGCTTGTAAAAGACACATCAAAGACACCTTATACGTAATCATACCTTCAGTAGACAAAAAATAAAAAAGAAAGAAAAAGAGATATCACAACACCTCCTTTCCATCATCTTTAACACACTTCCCCAAACAAGTTAGCAGACAACGCCCCAGGGAAGAAAACTCATTAATACCTACACTAAAACATCACACAACACATTACCGATTAAATGGGAGACTAATATAGATTTACCTTCTTTCCTCCCTTTCAACAACAGGCTTCAGGTCGACCCAAGGTAGTGTTGCCGAAGCCTGAGGAAGTTGAGGAGAAACCTAAGCCCGCTAAGACCTCCAGGAGTGCCGCCAAGATGGAGGAACCAACCAGCCCAAGTAAGTCCAATTGAATTTAGTTGACACTCACCTGAAAGAAAGACAGAAAGAAAATGGGTGTTAGTTGATTATATTGTTTTTCTTTATCCTGAGAAGTGTGTGTGTGTGTGTGTGTGTGTGTGTGTGTGTGTGTGTGGTGTGTGTGTACTTTTCATTCACTCTCCTTTTTCTCCCTCAGCGCCCACCACCCCGGGAGGAACGCCCAAACCTGTGTTTACCACGACTTTGAAAGGAGATGTTGTTGAACGTAAGTATGTGAGGCGTGATGCTCCTCCTCCTCCTCCTCTTCTTTTCATTCCTACCCTTCTTCCTCCTACTTCCTTGATGCCTCCTCCTCCTCCTCCTCCTCCTCCTCCTCCTAAGGGTCAATATATCTGTTGCTGTTTGTTTCCATTTTTGTTATTCCTTTGCATACTATTTGTCGTGATAGTTTAGTGTACAGACAAACATACATGCAAACAATGTGTTGTATTGTTTACTATATAGAGCCAAACACATGTTCCATTTGTGTATATTGTATGTGTTTTAGTGTGTGTGTTTTAGTGTGTGTGTGGGTGTGTGTGTGTGTGTGTGTGGGTGTGGGTGTGGGTGTGGGTGTGTGTGTGTGGGTGTGTGTGTGTGTGTGTGTGTGTGTGTGTGTGTGTGTGTGTGTGTGTGTGTGTGTGTGCTCGTCTAAATTCTTCTCATTCTTAAGTCTCTTACCGATCCCACAAAGTGTAATTACCATCCCCTCTCTCCTTACCCTTTCCCCTCTTTACCTCCTCCAAACTTCACCCTTAACTTACCTCACCCTCATCACCTTCCCTCCTCCAAACTCTCCTCTTCCCCTTGCATTCCTCTATCTACCCTTGTTCCCTTCTTTTTATCAGCCCTTGTCCATCCTCCACCTCTCCTCTCCACCCCTCCACCAATCCTCCGAGCAGTCTTACCAATCCGCATGCCATTTCAGGATTAGTTACCCTTCCGGACACAGGAGAATTGGTAACACTCACCGTAATTGAACGTACGTACACTTAACTCCACCCTATACATTCCATTTTCTATACATGCTGACTGGACTGAAAATGGGGCACACTTAATGTATATAAAGGCGTCTCATAAAGCTATTCGTTTTCTATTTAATGCTGGAAGGTTGAAAATTGTTACGCGTCCCTTTTTGTATCTCGTCCCATTTTCTGTTCATGTTCTTTGCGGTGGCTTCTGTAAAGTTGGTAATGTTTGTTAGTGTTGGTGTGAACGCCTCTTCCGTTTTCTTTCAAAGGCTTCTGTTGTGTAACGCGTTTTCTGATACACTTTTAGTTGATGGAATTGAAGGTAAACAGCCGGTGTATCACGTTGTATAAACAAATGTATAATGTTGTATAATTTTGGAAGCCTCATTTTCTTTTTCATTCTTCCGTTGTTAATAATACAGCAGCAGCAGCAGCAGCAGTATATGTATTTTAGTGTTACGTATGCCTGTAGATTGATGCATAACATTCCTTTTTATATATCTTTTTGTAGTATGTTTGTAGACAACACATCAACACTATTATTTAAATTTTTTCCACAATCTATAATAAACGTTTAACAAAAGAATACTTACACATATATCTTTTTCATTATCATTTTCTTTCTTTTTTTATTATATTCATTAATTAATTATTTGTTTACAATTCATAAATGTATAACAAACAACACAACCCAATCATGTCTGTTTTTTCTGCTTTCTTTTTTAAATGTGAAAACAAAAACAAAAAAATAAAACAGAACAAAACACAAACATTACGTAAATCAACACGAATGTAACGTTTCCATCACTGTCAAACACACACACACACACACACACACACACACACACACACACACACACACACACACACACACACACACACACACACACACGTTCTCACCCTCAAGGTCACCAACCCTGACCCCATTTTTCTATGCAGCCGGAGATGATGTTGGGTTCGTGTGTGAGGTGACCCATCCCTTGCCTTACTTCGTCACCTGGCTAAAAGATAACAAGCCACTCGATGATAAGCTGGCAGACCGCATCCAACAACAAGACACCGGCAGCCAGCACGCCCTCAAGGTACTCATTAGGGGTAATTAGGGTTGCTTCTAATCCCCTCATGGTTGTTAGGGGTGTTTAATGTTATTTTAAGTAGACTTTGGTGGTTCTTTGGTTAATTGGGTGGATGTAAGGCAGTGTTTGTTCTCTTTTTATTGATGCTGTTGATGAAATTAGTTTGGGTTTCCTTAATCACTAACTACCGTATTCCTAATTGCTTTCTTAATCGTTAATTCGTGTGGTTATTTTAATATTCGTTTACGCTATATTATAAGGCTTCTACCTGTTGTAATTAATGAGCTCACGGTGGCCTTTTACCTGGGCAGCTCACGGACAGGTAATTAATCACAGGTGAATGGCCAGGAAGGTGTTGTGTGTTAAACAAAGGTACACGCCCATTTACCTGCTTATTCACTTACTATTTTTGGAAGAGAGAAAAAAATTGATAAAGGTTTAGAATACTTAATGTTAAAAACCGTCAGATACTTTATAAATATGTGTCTGGTGAAATTGGTAAAAAAATATTATGATGTTTTTTTCTCTATTTCATTTGATTTATTGCTTCTATTATTTATTATTCGTTTCGTTAGACTAATAATTCCATTTGCTAATATGCTAGTTTTTTTTTATTTTTTTGTTTTTTATTATTTTATTTTATTTAGTTTTTTTTATCATTTATTTATTATTCATTTACTGAGGTATTTTAATCACTTACTTTTTCAATTAACACCACAAGTTATAATAAGACAAGAAGACTCACATCGCATCACTCCATCCAAACGGTAATAATAACATCAACATCATAAAATAACTCAACGTCACACTTAATCAATTCTACCACATCTTCCTAATACTTACTATACACTATTAACGAATTCATATTTATATTCTTCACTCCTCTCATTTTTCATTCTTCCTACTTTCCACTCCTTTTATTTTCTATGTATCTCCTTGTCCACGCTCTGTCTCTCTTTCTCTCTTTCTCTTTTTCTCTTTCTCTGTCTCTCTCTCTCTCTCTCTACCTTCGATATAACACTACCTACACCACACCATTTCAACACCACCCACACCACACACCTACCTCTCACTACACCTTTATAACCACACCACCACCACCACCACCACCATCACACCCCTTCAACATCACACCTACGTAACACCATGTTCAACCACACCACCACTAACACTGCCTCACGTGCCTCACCTCACCACCACCTGCTTCCACCTGGCGTGTTGGTACAGTGATCCACCTGTTCCACCTTTTCCACTTGGTCTTCCACGTGTACTAGTCATTACCTTTCCACCTCAAGGTCACAGCTCTTCTATCCCTCTCTCTCCCAGATGACAGTCGAAGGAACCAAGCACTCACTCAAGGTACAATGAGACACCCCACTGCAACTTCCCTCCCCCAGAGAGAGAAACTTCCCTCCCTAGAAAGAAACATCCCTCCCATAGAGACAGCTCCCTCCCCCAGAGAGAAAATTTCCTCCACCAAAGAGAGAACGTTCCCTCCCATAGAGAAACAGACAGTTCCCTCCCCAGAAAGAGAGTTCCCTCCCCAGAGAGAAAGTTTCCTCCCCCTGAATGAAATTTCCCCCTCAAGAAATTTTTCCCTCTCTAGGTAGATTTTTTCCCTCCCCATAGAGTTTCCTCCCTCCATAGTATTTTTTTCCGCCCGAGATTTTGCTGACTGTGATGCATCTTTTTTTTTTTTTTTATCATATATATACTTTTTTCCCCCCTTCAACAGCGTGATTTTCCTCCTCCCTGCCTCCCCTTGCATTGCTATTTTCCCCCATGCACTGATTTATTTCCCTCCCTGGCGAGAGAACACAAAAAATCCCCCCATAGAAAGTTTCCCCTCAGCACGATATGAAAGCATGAACTAAAGTGGTTTTTTTTCCTACCATGAACATTTTCCTCCGCAGCATTATGAAAATTTCCAGCACTTTTTTCTTTTTTTTAGTAGACTTTTTTTCCTGCTTGGAGATGGAAAAAAAATCTTCCCTTTAAAATAAGTTTCCTGTACAGATAAGTTTTTTCTCCATCGGTAAGTGAAAGTTGAGGGGAGAAAGGAGAGGGGAAAGGAGGGGAAAGGAGGGGAAAGGAGGGGAAAAGGGAACACGTAGGGAGAGAGGGAGGGAGAGAGAGAGAGAGAGAGAGAGAGAGAGAGAGAGAGAGAGAGAGAGAGAGAGAGAGAGAGAGAGAGAGAGAGAATGAATAGGTTTGGTCATGGGAAATATTACTTCTTCAAACTTGAAAAAAAATTGAAGATAAACTAATAAAAATCCATTTCCTCCTCTTCCTCCTCCTCTTTCTTCCTTTCCTTATCTATATTCCATTCTTTTCTTTCCTCATCCCTACTATCTCCCAACTTTCTTTCCTTCCTTCCTTCCTCCCATCCTATCCTTCTACACTTCTCTCCATCCTTCTCTTCACTCTTCCCTACACTCTTCCCTCTGCCCTTTCCTTCCCTCCCTCCTCAGGTACTAAACTGCAGGAAGGATGACTCAGGAATCTACACAGCCAAGGCCACAGATGAAGTTAACGCCACCGCCACCTGCTCCGCCCAGCTACTTGTACATGACTGTGAGTACCTCGACTGGGGGATTGATTAGGGGAGTGATAGGGAGTGATTAGGGAGTGATTCGTCAATATATCAACAACAAACAATAAAATCCTACAGTTAGCAAAGGATTCAAAGGATGTACAAGTCACAATAAACAAAACTAAACTAAACCAAATATGATTCATGATAACAATTTGCAACGAAAACATATTGGATTTCAACATGACCTAACCTTTCTCTCTCTCTCTCTCTTTTTCTTACCCTCCTTAATACTCCTCTTCCTCAATCCTTCCTCTACCTAACCATTCTCTTCCTCACCCTCCTCTCCCCCCCAAACAGTTACGGAGGAAGAGAGGGCCAAACGCATTGCTGAGAAGAGTCCCTTTTTCCTGGTCAAGATGAAACCCACTGAGGTGATTGAGAACACGAACCTCTCCTACACCATCCACGTGAAGGGAGACCCGATGCCGGAGAACGTGCAATTGTAAGTACCTGGGTGTGTGTGTGTGTGTGTGTGTGTGTGTGTGTGTGTGTGTGTGTGTGTGTGTGTGTGTGAAAGAGAAAGAGAGAGAGAGAGAGAGAGAGAGAGAGGTAGGTTGCTGTAAGAGTTTGCAAGAGTCTTATGTTCCTTTACCTGACGTGACGAAGGGAAAGGTGGAAGGCTCACCAGAGTGCTTTGATTTCCTCCTCCTCCTCCTCCTCCTCCTCCTCCTCCTCCTCCTCCTCCTCCTCCTCCTCCTCCTCCTCCTCCTCCTCCTCCTCCTCCTCCTCCTCCTCCTCCTCTTAGTGCTTCTCAACCTATATTTTTTCATCTCTCTTGCTTCCTCCTTCTAGTCTTCCGCCTCTATTCTCATTCTCCTCCTCCTCCTTCTCCTCCTTCTCCTCCTCCTCCTCCTCCTCCTTTCTCTCTGCTTTTTCCTTTTTCTGTATCAAAGTCTCTTCTTCTCGCTGTCATTTTCTTTCTGCTTCTTTACATTTTCTTTTATATTCTCTCTCCCTTCTCCTTTACATCGCAAATTTATCTTCCTCTTCTTCCTCTTCTTCTTCCTCTTCCTCCTCCTTCTTACCTTGTATCAATATATGTTTTTCTCCTCCACCTTCAATGCATCCACAACAATTTTCTCTCACTATCTCTTCCTCCTCTTTTACCTCCTCCTCCTCCTCCTCCTCCTCACAAATAACATCTCTTCCTCCTTTTCATAATTCTCATCTCCACTTCCTTCTCTTCCTCCACCTACAGCCTGAAGGACGACCAGGAGATAGTGGAGGACGAGAGGGTCAGAATCCACCGTGACCCTACAGTTGGTCACTACGAAATGCTCATCTCCCACGTGCAGAAGGAGGACGAGGGCGTGTACAAGTGTGTGGCGAGGAACAAGTACGGGAAGGCGGAGTGTGAGGCTCAGATGACTGTCAGTGGTGAGTTGAAGGAGGATTAACAGGCTTGGAATCGATGTGTAGGATTAAAAAAGGATTGGAATAGATATGTAAGAGGATTAAGAAAGGATTGGATTACACACCAATTACCCATTACCCATCCACTTATCATACTCACTACCCCTATCACCCATTACCCATTATTGACCCCCCCCATTACACCCTCATTTACCCTTCCAGACGAGCAGTTGGTGTACGAGTCCCTGAGTGGCAAGGGATCCCTGCTGGCGACTGGGGAGAAGGCTGAGTTCAAATGGTTCAGGGACGGTCAGGAGTTCGATCCCCTAGAGAGGTTCAACGTGATGTTCAAGGTGTGTGTGTGTGTGTGTGTGTGTGTGTGTGTGTGTGTGTGTGTGTGTGTGTGTGTGTGTGTGTGTGTGTGTGTGTGTGTGAGAAAGATGTACACTAAAATAAATAAAAATAAATAAAAAATTGATATAACACGCAAGAAAAGAAAGAGAAAAAAACCCAACTCCACCCCAAACACTATGACCATGACCTCATCTGACCCCTGCATGACCTTTGACCTCCAGGATGACGAGGACACGCTGGCCCTGGTCTTCCAAAACGTCACCCCCGAGGACGCTGGTCTCTATACCTGTGTGGCCTCGACCTCGTGTGGCAAGATCTCATGCTCTGCTGAACTCACTGTGGAGGGTAAGGAGGAGGAGGAGGAGGAGGAGGAGGAGGAGGAGGAGGAGGAGGAGGAGGAGGAGGAGGGAAGGAAAGTCTGTATGTATAAGCTTCAGCAAGGTCTTTTGGAGGGATGGAGAGAAGGAGGGAGACTGTTATGAATGCATGAATGAATGAAGGAATGAATGAAGGAAGGAAGGAAGGAAGGAAGGAAGGAAGGAAGGAAGGAAGGAAGGAAGGAAGGAAGGAAGGAAGGAAGGAAGGAAGGAAGGTAGGAAGAGGGAAGGGAAGAGTGACGGGAGATGTATGCATAGGTTGAATAAATGATTTTAAGGGAAGAAAGGAAAGGTAAAGGAAGAATGAAAAGGGAGGAGGAGATGAAGGATGAGGAGAAGGAGGAGGAGGAGGAGGAGGAGGAGGAGGAGGAGGAGGAGGAGGAGGAGGAGGAGGAGGAGGAGGAGGAGGATAACAGTGAATACTCAGGTAAAAAATGAGAAAGGGGGAGACAAACAAAAATAACACACACACACACACACACACACACACACACACACACACACACACACACACACACACACACACACACACACACACACACACACACACACAACAAAAACAAAACAAACAAAAAACAAAACAAAAATTCACCCCCACACCTATATATTCTTTGTGTTTTACCTCCCTCAGGCTCCATCAATCGCCTGCTTCGTGACCCTGAGCCGCCCAGCATCAAGGAGGAGATGACGGACACGACCGTTTCAGTGGGTGGGTCAGCGATGCTCGAGTGTAAGGTTGCAGGGTACCCGAAGCCCGAACTAACATGGTGAGTAGCAGTGTAGTGTAGTGGGACAGATGCAAACAATTTTTCATATGAATTGTGCAAAATGTGATACAAGCACTAATTTTGGCATGGTGGTTCCCAAGGGTCCACTCACCAAATCTGCCTGACGTGCCACTTGAAAATCCAAGATGGCGGCCATTTTTCAAGATGGCCGAAAATTTTTATTTAATATGTCCAAGTTATACCATTTACAGTATTCCAAGGCTTCTGAAAGTAGTAAAAATTGATCTGGCATCCTCAGAAACATAAAACTAGACACCAAGATCATTCAAATTCATCAACTACATACATTTCTATGGGAAAACATAACTTCGGAAGATCATTTTTCCAAAAACATGACTTTCTTCCTCATTTTCTCAAAAGCTATTAGAGATATTTGAAATATCACTGCAGCATCTGATAGACCTAATTAAACTCTCCAACTGTCATTATGAATATTATATCACAATTTGAATGATTTTTCTGTTATCCGCCCTATTATTATTATTATTATTAGTTGTTGTTGTTGTAGTAGGAAATGAATGAGTAAGTGAATGAATTAGTGAGTGAGTGAGTGAGTGAGTGAGTGAGTGAGTGAGTGAGTGAGTGAGTGAGTGAGTGAGTGAGTGAGTGAGTGAGAGAATAAATCAATAAGTCTGGTTGCACACATTTAATCTTATTGGAAATGATAGAAGAAAAAAAACCAGCTAAAATAAATAAACTTTAAATGTGACAGGGGAAAAAATACCTAAATGTAACTGGGATTAAAAGTAGAGAGAAAGAAATCATTAATGGAAATGCAAAATAAAGTCATTTGTAAGAAACCCCAATAACTAACTAAAAAAATAAATAAATAAATCGCTACAAAAAGAGAGAGAGAGAGAGAGAGAGAGAGAGAGAGAGAGAGAGAGAGAGAGAGAGAGAGAGAGAGAGAGAGAGAGAGAGAGAGAGTCAGTGCTATCAGGTTCGAAGCGTTTCATCTGATCGTGGCTTCACTCGAAGCTCACGGATTCAAACGAGCGTCCCTCATGTTGACTTTGGGGATTTCGTGTGTGTGTGTGTGTGTGTGTGTGTGTGTGTGTGTGTGTGTGTGTGTGTGTGTGTGTGTGTGTGTGTGTGTGTGTGTGTGTGTGTGTGTGGTATCACGTGCTTCACTATTCTTTATGCCACGTGAGAGTTGTTGTTATCTATCGGTGGACATGAAAATCCACAGGTAGGCAGAGGTAACTTCAGCGCCACCGACCCCCCCACAAAAGCAAGAGTGAATGATACGTGTCAATTTATTTATTTATTTTTTTCAACGCTATTGTTTTCTTGTTTTTTGTTTTTGTTTTTTATGGGTAAGTCAAGTTCTATTTTATTGCAGCAGTGAAGTGTTTGTTTGAGTGGTGGCCTAGCAACGTTATCCACACTCACATACGGTATCAAAGGGCTTGGTAAACACACACCTGGTTCAAGGCTTAGATTCTAGATAGGGGTCAGCCGGTATGGTATACATGGTGGCAGCAGTGGGATAGTGGGCGGTGGGCGGTGGGATGGTGGGCGGTGGTCGGTGGGATGGTGGGCGGTGAGATGGTGGGCGGTAAGTCGTTGGAGTAATGTTAGGTTCCTAGAGGCAGTGTTGTTGAACCTAATCTAACTTTTGGGGAGAATATCTAGTAACTTAAAAAACTATTGAGACTTTAGTATAACGTTTTTGTATAACCTGCATTGCTACTGAACACACATCCAACGTTGCATAAAGTAATGGTAATATATAAATAAACTCAAACATCAAAACATTCAAACATTAAGAATCGCATCAAAATTCAATGGTTTTAGAATCAAAATCCACTACGGAGCAACACTTAATCCACAAAGAATAACATGTAATCCATCGTTTCCACCAGCCTCTGTTATACATGCCTCACCTCATCCTTTGAGCGGAATATCTAGTTAATTGCACAAACACTATCTCTCTGTCTATTTCACTCCAACGATTACTGCAACGACCCAACCCCAACCACCCAACCTTTACTATCCCACTACTGCCACCATTATGTAGCCTGTTCACTACTGGCTACCATCTTACTCTATAACCAAGTGTGTTATAGTCTGCATTAAATCCTTTGATAGGGTCTATTTGTGATTTCAGGGTCTGGCAACAAGCGGGATTTGATTTTTTTTAGCCTATTTTTATTTGCCCTTGGCCAGATCCTTTTAATGTAGAAAGAAAAAAGAACTTAACATTCTTACATCCTTATCAAACACTTCACAGGACCAAGAACGGGTTGGACATCGAAACTGGCGGGAAAATGAAAGTTCTTTGGGAGGACGAAGAATCTGTTGCCTTGGTGATCAAGAATGTGGAGGAAAGGGACGCAGGTCTCTACCGTTTGTTGGCTGTCAATGACTTGGGCCAAGCAGACTCCAGCGCTAAGCTGGCTATTAGAGGTGAGTTAGGTGTACTGTGTGTGTGGAGGAAGGTAAAGGAAACGGATTGGATGCTGTAAAAGAGTGTTTCTGGGGGGGGAGTACATTGAAAAGGAAGGAGAGAAAAAGATGTGAAAGGTGAAGGAGAAGGTGAAGGAGGTGAAAGAGGTGAAAGAGTGCAAGAAAGAGGTCAAATATATGATGGAGTGGGTAGGAATGTGATATAAGGGATGTGAAGGTTAAGAAAGAGGGTGAAAGAAAGGAGGAAATTATGAGAGTGTGTATGCTGAAAGAGAGAAAAAAAAAGAGGAATAATTGGATAGTAAGAAAGTTAACAAGAGGATATGAAAGATTGAGTTTAATGGAAGAAAGGAAATGAAGAAAAAAGATAGAGAAAAGAGGGAAATGTGAGGGCAGAAAAACAGGATAAGGGAACGATGAGGAGAGAGAGAGAGAGAGAGAGAGAGAGAGAGAGAGAGAGAGAGAGAGAGAGAGAGAGAGAGAGAGAGAGAGAGAGAGAGAGAGAGAGAGAGAGAGTGAGAGAGAGAGAGAGAGGGTGAGTGAACTACAGGCTTAAACAAACGAATTGGATGACGTAGAAGGGGATTGGAGAGAGAGAGAGAGAGAGAGAGAGAGAGAGAGAGAGAGAGAGAGAGAGAGAGAGAGAGAGAGAGAGAGAGAGAGATTAAAAATCTTATTTAGTCTTAGTTTATGCAACACCCACACACACACACACACACACACACACACACATTAGGTTCTGTTATCTCAGGATGCCAGACAAACGAGATTATATTTACTTATTGGTTAAGCTAATGATATGTAAACCAACACCAAAATTGAGAGTACCTAACCACACTCACTCTCCCTCCCTTTCTTTCCCTCCCTTCCTCTCTCCCTCCCTTTCTTTCTCTCCCTCCCTTTCTTTCTCTCTCCCTTTCTTTCTCTCCCTTCCTATCTCTCCCTCCCATCCTCTCTCCCTCCCTTCCTCTCTCCCTCCCTTCCTCTCTCTCCCCTTCTCTCTGTCCATTCTTATCTCCCTTCCTATATCCCTCTGCCTTCCTCCCTTCCAATCTCCCTCCCCCTTTCTCTCTTTCCTTTCCTATCTCCCTTCCTCTCTCCCTCTGCCTCCCTCCCTCCCTCTGCCTTTCCTTTCCTCCCTCCCTCTCCTCTGTAGCTGGACCCAAGATCAAGAAGCTGAGGAAGGAGGTGCCTTGTGTTGTCGGTGATAACCTCGTGTATAGCATTGAGGTTGAAGGTGAACCGACTCCTCAAATCCATGTGTAAGTTGCTATTATTATTATTATTATTATTATTATTATTATTATTGTTATTGTTATTGTTATTGTTATTATTATTAGTTATTATTATTATTATTATTATTATTATTATTATTATTATTGTTATTATTATTGTTATTATTATTATTATTATTATTATTATTATTATTATTATTATTATTATTATTGTTATTATTATTGTTATTATTGTTTCGCCTTTTTTTCGTAGTTGACGTTCATGTATTGGTTTGCTATTTCCGTTTTCTTTCTTGGAGTGTTAGAAAACGTAGTGTTGTTGCTTGCTTGCTTCCATGATGCTGATTGGTTCATTACACTCTTTCGTTATTTACATTTTCTACGTTTATAATGTTCAATTGTTTCGCTTATTTATTGCAATATTGCTTCGATCATTTATTGTTATTGTATTGTTTATTATTTCCAACATTGGTTACTATATTATTTGAAAAATTTTCGTTCATAATAATTTCCTTGTGTTTTATCTTATTACTTCAATTCTCCTTCGCTCACCTGTTTCAATTCCTCTGGTTTTTTTCATATTTTTACTCGCTTCTGTCAATATTTACAATTATTTGGTTTCTCTTCACACGTTCCTTGAGCCACATCTTCACATCATCCTAAGACCATCATCACACATCACCTCTTTACCTTTCTAAGACTTGCAATGAGGCTTAACATCAGCATCCACTCGTAGGACTCCTCTCTAAAGGGACGCCAAAGGACATTTATTATTCCTATGGGAGTTCGGACAAAGGAGGAAAATCATACCTTCTACCACTATGCCATTTGGACTCAGGATGCACCAGCTATATTCCTGCGTCATTATAGTGAGAAGGACATACTAAAGAGTACTTATTAGGAATTCAAAGGTGAGAATATCAATAGCAAATAAAAAAAATTGTTTAATTAGCGAGATAATTAGGTACAGGTGAAGGTATACACAGGTGTTTTGAGATGATAGGTAATTCTATTGAATTAGAAGGTTATGTAAATTGATGAAAGACATATCTGTACTCGTAGATTGTAGTAGTAGTAGTTCAGTAGATAATGGTAGATAATGATAATAATAATAACAATTGTAGTAAATATGTACGCACCGAAGAGTGTATGTATGTATGTGTGTGTGTGTGTGTGTGTGTGTGTGTGTGTGTGTGTGTGTGTGTGTGTGTGTGTGTGTGTGTGTGTGTGTGTGTGTCAGACAAACACACACACAGACACACACACACACACACACACACACACACACACACACACACACACACACACACACGTTCAGCAATCTGTCCCTAACATTTTCTGGAAGAGATATTGAGAAAAATGTAAGAAAAGTGTAAGAAAAGATAGAAGATAGAAGGATTGAAATGGTCTTCCAGGAAATGATAAGGAAAAGAAAAATATTGCTAGACGGAGCGAGAGAGAGAGAGAGAGAGAGAGAGAGAGAGAGAGAGAGAGAGAGAGAGAGAGAGAGAGAGAGAGTGTGTGTTACCGTTGTCATGTATACGGTTAGTTCATATCAAACGAGTAAATAAAACTTTCTGCACTTTTCTCTTCCTCCATTCTCTATTTCGTATTTCTTCTTCATATTTTTCTTTTTTTGTTTTCTTCTTCTTTCTTTTATTTTCTGTCCTATGCTACGTCTTCATCACCAATTATCTAGTTCTTTTTCTTTCCCATCCTTATCGCATTTAATTACTTTACGAATATCAAAAAATTTCATCTCATAACGAATATTTTTTTTTCTCTCTCTCTCTCTCGCTCTCTCTGGTATATGTTCTAGTCAAGTTCAAATCTTATTCACAACTCTCCTTCCCCTTACCTCCCCTTAACATTGTCTCCCCATCAATATTTCCCCTCATTACTACGCTCCCCCTCGTGCCCTCACCCCAGAACCCTTGCAAACTCTCCTCACTGCCCTCCCCCACCTCCACGCCCCCCTCACCGCTCCCCTCACCCCCTCAACGCCCCCCTTTTCCCCTCTAGTATGGTGGACGGAAGACCTGTGGAGTCAACGGATCGGATGAAGCTTGAAAAGGTGAATGACAACCTCTGGACCCTCACTATCAAGGGGATGCTGGATGGGGACTGCGGGACCTACACGGTAAGGAGGGATTAAGTGGGGATTAGGTGGGGATTACATTGGGATTAGTTAGTCATCCTACCTATCCATCCATCCATCTAATCTATCTAATCCATCACCACACAGGTAGTCGCCGTGAACGATGTGGCTCAGGTATCAGACTTCTTCACCATCGCCCAAGATTCTGCCCCACAAATCACCCGGGACCTTGATCCTGAGACTGAAAAGAAGCTGCATATGGATGTCATTCTTGAGGTTCGAGCCACTGGAAGCCCACGACCAGACGCCAGATGGTGGGTACAGAGAGGAGGAAAGGGAGGATGTAAGGGAAAGGGAGGGAAGACGAGGGAAAGGGAGAGAAGGGAGGGAAGGGAGGTTTACTTGTTTACGTTGCTCCTTTAGCGTAGGAAAAAAATAGAAGAAAATACCTTTTGACATAAACACCTTCCCACCTGTGTAGTAATGAGCTCGTTAACTTGGATCAGGTAAGACATCTACCAAACACTTGCTCTTACTCCTACCTGGAAGTGTTGTGCTGTAAGGAAGGTCTCTTATATATCAAACGGTCTTGAGGTAGTAAACTTCGCGTCAAGTGTTTAACTAGTCCAATTTGTGAGCACTGTATCATTCTATCTATAAATAGTAGTCATAATCCCTCTGTATTAGAAGCCGAGAGAGAGAAAGTTGATACATCCCTGCACCTGGCCTAGTCTTAATCCCAGGAGATGGCGACCCTTCCAATTATCGGATTAACAGGTTCATGTTTTCTCAAAACTCCCTAGAGTCCTATATCACCTTTCCCGCAGGTGTTCACGAATACAGTGAATATCACTCCTTATCCCTTTTGACTCCTAAGGAATCTCTCAAGTCGGGATGGCAGTTCCTTATCCTTCATCCCTCGACCCAGCCAGGCTGCTATCAGATCCAAATCAGATCACCTTCAGACTCTGGCGAGATCAGTCATTCGGTCCTCTCAGTCACGACTTCAACTCAAACCTCTCTCGGCTACATCATATCAATCAGTCTGTATCAACAAATAAGACATAAGAAAACTCAACCTTGTGTTACCATTCCTGCCTTGTATTAGAGAAAACAATCATCAAAGAAGACTCTAATATAGCACTTTTCTAGACATCTTGTAAGGTACTGAATAGCTTGGTTTTCTCAGTAATGATTTATATCTTTTAATGTATTAGTTTATCTGCTATCCATGTATCTAATAATTCTTGTTTGTGTGTAAGTATATTAGTTTCTGTATTCTATTCAATATGTATCTATTCGTTTTCTTAATAGCAATCCTTATCTATTAGTCAGTTTATCTGCTATATCACAAAAATATCCACTTCTATCTATCAGAGTATCTATCTAACTATCCATTGGTTTTATATGTATCAATCTATCCGTCAATTGTATCTACTAAACATCTATCCATCTGTCAATATCTTTATCTATCTATCTATTAACTTATCCACTAACAATCTATTCACCTCAAAACATTCATCTAGCAGTCTAACAATCAAACTATCTATTACCTCATCCACTAACAATCCATTCACCTTTATCTATCAGCCTAACAATCCCACCCTGTATCTATCCTTTCATCCTTGTACTGTTGGCAGGTTTAAGTATGGTAAGGAGATCATGGCTGACGAAAGATTCAAGATGACCAGAGATGACACTTTCTACACTCTGAAGATAAGACGCGTGGAAAGGACTGACAAAGGAACCTACAAGTGTCTGGTGAGGAAGGGAAGGGAAGGGAAGGGAAGGGAAGGGAAGGGAAGGGAAGGGAAGGGAAGGGAAGGGAAGGGAAGGGAAGGGGACTATGAACCTTATATTACCTTTTAATTTTCTTTTCTTTGGGCTTAATATTTTTCGCATTTTTTTAATCATTATCATCTTCCTTCTACATTCCTTCAAATACCTTTCCGTTTGACAATGTAAGTATACCTCCATCACCTCCTCTTCCTCCTCTTCTTTCTCCTCCTCTTTCTCTTCCTCTTCCTCCTCCTCCTCCTTCCAACCCTCCACATCCCTTTCAGCGATAAAGTTTAAAGGCCCATCTATGTAAGCTCTGCATGGTCTATATTCCTATGTAAATCTATGCAAATCAAAGCCTTACGTAACCCTCACTGCCGCCCCTCCCCCTCTCTCTCTCTCTCTCTCTCTCTCTCTCTCTCTCTCTCTCTCTCTCTCTCTCTCTCTCTCTCTCTCTCTCTCTCTCTCTCTCATATCCTGTCTTTAGTCCACGTTTTCATCGCTTTCCTTCCTTCCTTCCTTCCTTCCTTCCTTCCTTCCTTCCTTCCTTCCTTCCTTCCTTCCTTCCTTCCTTCCTCCTCCTCCTCCATCATGTCCTCACCCACCTTGTCTTCCCCCAGCTCTCCAACACATGCGGCGAGGCCAGCACCCAAGGGGACCTCCTCGTGCGGGCTCCCCCAGACTTCGTCACGCCACTCAAGGAC
>JAPQNM010000034.1:2620214-2622714 GCA_029783475.1 Metacarcinus magister
AGAGTAAAGCGCGGGAAACTGCTACCTAAGAAGTCAGTTTCCTTTGATGAGTTTCCTGAAGTGATTGAGGACATTGCCCTTGAGGACATCGAACTCCCGAAGGGCAAGAAAGCGCTGCAGGAAAAGGACGTGACAGCCAAGAGCGCCAAGGGCAGTGCCGGGAAAACCGCGAAGGAGGCTGCCCCTAAGGAATGCCAAGACGCTGAAGGGGAAGCCCAGGCGGTGCAGGAGAGCCAGAGGAAGCTAAGTAGAGGCCGGGGTTCCCTCTCCCAAGACGCTGAAGAAGGTAAAAGACGAGGGAAGAGACGCCCTTCTTCCCCCAAACAAGGCACTAAAACATGTCCCGCTGGCTGCTTCTTCGTGTCCTAATCTGTAAGCCGGAAAGACGACCGCTTCCCTCAGCCTAGAAACACACACATAACATACACACACACACACACACACACACACACACACACACACACACACACACACACACACACACACACACACACACACACACACACACACACACACACACACACACACACACACACACACACACACACACACACACACACACACACACACACACACACACACACACACACAGTGGTTATGACTACGCCTGTTACCCGGCAAGGCATGGGTTCGAACCCTGCTCAGCTTGCTAAGGCTTTTTCACTGCCAGGGAGTGGTTACTGTTCCCCTTGAGCAAGAGGATGGTGTGTGAGAGGTCTCAGCCTTACCCATAGATCCGTCTTTATGAGCTCTGAGCTCTTTCGGGGAGGGTAATGGCTAACGATCACGAGTCCAGCACGTGATCCTCCAGACCATTACACATACATGCATGCACACAAAACACACATACACACACACACACACACACACACACACACACACACACACACACACACACACACACACACACACACAAGCACACCAGCGTCTGGATGCTAATTAGCCCCAACAACTCACCGTAGTCCACAGTGCCCCACAGTGAATGTACTACCAGGGACTTCAACGCACGCCACGCCACGCACGCACGCCACCTGAGGCCTAAACACCTCATAAAAATCAATTAACCTGTCTTGAAGCACCTTGAAAGTGACTCTTGCTCTCTTTCTCTCTCTTTTTTACTAGATTATCAAGATTAATAATACACATAAAAGTAAGGACACCGTGGGCTTTGAAGGCTTTTGTTCACCTCACACTTACAACAGGTAAAGAAGGTCGTGCCGCACGTAATTAGTCGTGTAATTAGCACCTTAATTAACACAGATGAGCATGCGAGAAGCTGCGGTCATTGTAGAAGCTCAAACAAAGAAAAGTTTCCCGCGAGATTATTATTTATGTTCCGTTTTTAATTTATTTTTTATCCTCTCTATCTCTTCCGTTATGGTTAATCGTTCAGTAGAAATGGCAATGTTGTGTTTTATTTTCATTTATTATTTGATTTGATTTTATTTTCATTTATTTTGTTTCTCAGTTTTTTTATTACTATTATTATTATTATTATTTCTATTTGGTTGCTTTGTTTATTTATTTTCTTATTGATGTTTTACTTGTTTCTACTTTTTTTTTTATTTATTTATTTATTTGCGTATCGTTTATTGTTTGATTTTTTTTTTTTTTCTTTCTATTATTTATCTTTTTCGTTGGGTCAATATTCATGTTTTTTTTCCTCCTCCCTATCTTTTTTTGTGATTACTTGATTGTATAACTTGCATCTGTGTTGTTTTAATCACCTCATAACACATGTGCACCTATCACACACACACACACACACACACACACACACACACACACACACACACACACACACACACACACACACACACACACACACACACACACACACACCTGTTCATCACGATCACCACCTCCACACCTGCTCATGTCACCCACCTTACACACACCTGTCATCATGCATACATCTAATCACAGATGTGTCAGTTGCAACACCTGCCCGACTGGCCTGAGTAATTGCCTGGATTACTGCCTCAGCCGCTAATTAATTACTAATCCTAAATAATGTTGCTTCAAGGTAATTTCGTAAGTAATCAAGCTTCAATGTTGCTTTAAATAAACATGAAAGTAAATATCCTAAATAAATTAAATATGAAAATAATAACAATAATAATAACAACAACAACAACAACAACAACAATAATAATAATAATAATAATAATAATAATAATAATAATAATGATAATTCTCTGTTTTTTGTTGTATCAGTGTTGCCAAATGAACGCTTCATTCACCTTACTCGTTATTAAGTATAAAGTTAAATGTTTATTCCCCTTTAAGAAATGGTAACACTGTAATACCTTTAATCACCTCGTTTATCTATTTGTTCCTCTTATACTTCCTTTGTCCTTCTTCGTTTTCCTTCCATACAATACACAAGGGTCGTGATAAATTCCTTTGTCTTAAAAGTTGTAAAAATGTAATTATCAATCGTTCTTCCTCCTTCTTTCACTTAATTTTGAACTCAATATTTATTAATTGGGTTTTAGTT
>JAPQNM010000034.1:2632714-2660214 GCA_029783475.1 Metacarcinus magister
ATATATTTATATATATATATATATATATATATATATATATATATATATACATATATATATATATATATATATATATATATATATATATTATATATATATATATATATATATATATATATATATTTATATATATATATATATATATATATATATATATTTATATATATATATATATATATATATATATATATACATATATATATATATATATATATATATATATATATATATATACATACATATATATATATATATATATATATATATATATATATACATATAAATATATATATATATATATATATATATATATATATATATATATATATAGAGAGAGAGAGAGAGAGAGAGAGAGAGAGAGACAGAGAGAAAATGAGGAGGAAAGTCATGTTTTTATATAAATATTAAGTTTCATTTTACTGCGTAATTATAAGTCATAGAACAAATATTCATAATGACAGTTGTACAGTTTAATTAGGTGTATCAGAGGCTGCAATGATATTTCCAATATCTCTAATAGCTTTCGGAAAAATGAGGAGGAAATTCATGTTATTATATAAATATAAAGTTTAATTTTACTGCGTAATTATTAGTCATAGAACGAATATTCATAATATCAGTTTTACAGTTTAATTAGGTGTATCAGATGCTGCAATGATATTTCCAATATCTTTAATAGCTTTCGAGAAAATGAGGAGGAAATTCATATTTTTATATAAATATTAGGTTTCATTTTACTGCGTAATTATTAGTCATAGAACAAATATTCATAATGACAGTTGTACAGTTTAATTAGGTGTATCAGATCCTACAATCATATTTCCAATATCTCTAATAGCTTTCGGGAAAATGAGGAGGAAAGTCATGTTTTTATATAAATATTAAGTTTCATTTTACTGCATAATTATTAGTCATAGAACAAATATTCATAATCACAGTTGTACAGTTTAATTAGATGTATCAGATGCTGCAATGATATTTCCAATATTTCTAATAGCTTTCGGGAAAATGAGGAGGAAAGTCATGTTTTTATATAAATATTAAGTTTCATTTTACTGCGTAATTATTAGTCATAGAACAAATATTAATAATGACAGTTGAAGAGTTTAATTAGGTGTATCAGATGCTGCAGTGATATATCCAATATCTCTAATAGCTTTCGAGAAAATGAGGAGGAAAGTCATGTTTTTAAATAAATATTAAATTTAATTTTACTGCGTAATTGTTAGTCATAGAACAAATATTCATAATGACAGTGGTACAGTTTAATTTGGTGTATCAGATGCTGCAATGATATTTCCAATATCTCTAATAGCTTTCGAGAAAATGAGGAGGAAAGTCATGTTTTTAAATAAATATTAAGTTTCATTTTACTGCGTAATTATTAGTCATAGAACAAATATTAATAATATCAGTTGTACAGTTTAGTTAGGTCTATCAGATGCTGCAATTATATTTCCAATATCTCTAATAGCTTTCAAGAAAATGACGAGGAAATTCATGGTATTATATAAAAATACGGTTTTATTTTACTGCGTAATTATTAGTCATAGAACAAATATTCATAATATAAGTTGTACAGTAGAATTAGGTGTATCAGATGATGCAATGATATTTCCAATATCTCTAATAGCTTTCGAGAAAACGAGGAAGAAAGCAATTTAAAAAAAAGTAAAATTCAGTATTTATTAGTACTAGTGAAAATATTCATAATGACAGTAGTAGATTTTAATTAGGTCTATCAGATGCTGCAATGATATTTCCAATATCTTTAATAGCTTTCGAGAAAATGAGGAGGAAAATCATGTTTTTATATAAATATTAAGTTTCATTTTACTGCGTAATTATTAGTCATACAACAAATATTCATAATGAGAGTTGTAGAGTTTAATTAGGTGTATCAGATGCTGCAATGATATTTCCAATATCTCTAATAGCTTTCGGGAAAATGAGGAGGAAAGTCATGTTTTTATATAAATATTAAGTTTCATTTTACTGCGTAATTATTAGTCATAGAACAAATATTCATAATTTCAGTTTTACAGTTTAATTAGGTTTATCAGATGCTGCAATGATATTTCCAATATCTCTAATAGATTTCGAGAAAATGAGGAGGAAATTCAGGTTTTTATAAAAATATTAAGTTTCATTTTACTGCGTAATTATTAGTCATAGAACAATTATTAATAATGACAGTTGTACAGTTTAATTAGGTGTATCAGATGCTGCAATGATATTTCCAATATCTCTAATAGATTCGGGAAAATGAGGAGGAAAGTCATGTTTTTATATAAATATTAAGTTTCATTTTACTGCGTAATTATTAGTCATAAAACAAATATTCATAATTACAGTTGTACAGTTTAATTAGGTGTATCAGAAGCAGCAATGATATTTCCAATATTTCTAATAGCTTTCGGGAAAATGACGAGTAAAGTCATGTTTTTATATAAATATTAAGTTTCATTTTACTGCGTAATCATTAGTCATATAACAAATATTCATAATTTCAGTTTTACAGTTTAATTAGGTCTATCAGATGCTGCAATGATATTTCCAATATCTCTAATAGATTTCGAGAAAATGAGGAGGAAATTCATGTTTTTATATAAATATTAAGTTTCATTTTATTGCATAATTATTAGTCATAGAACAAATATTAATAATGACAGTTGTACAGTTTAATTTGGTGTATCAGATGCTGCAATGATATTTCCAATATCTCTAATAGCTTTCGAGAAAATGAGGAGGAAAGTCATATTTTAAAATAAATATTAAGTTTTATTTTACTGCGTAATTATTAGTCATAGAACAAATATTCATAATATCAGTTGTACAGTTTAGTTAGGTCTATCAGATGCTGCAATTATATTTCCAATATCTCTAATAGCTTTCAAGAAAATGAGGAGGAAATTCATGTTATTATATAAAAATACGGTTTTATTTTACTGCGTAATTATTAGTCATAGAACAAATATTCATAATATCAGTTGTACAGTAGAATTAGGTGTATCAGATGATGCAATGATATTTCCAATATCTCTAATAGCTTTCGAGAAAACGAGGAAGAAAGCAATTTTTAAAAAAGTAAAATTCAGTATTTATTAGTACTAGTGAAAATATTCATAATGACAGTAGTAGATTTTAATTAGGTCTATCAGATGCTGCAATGATATTTCCAATATCTCTAATAGCTTTCGAGAAAATGAGGATGAAAATCATGTTTTTATATAAATATTAAGTTTCATTTTACTGCGTAATTATTAGTCATACAACAAATATTCATAATGAGAGTTGTACAGTTTAATTAGGTGTATCAGATGCTGCAATGATATTTCCAATATCTCTAATAGCTTTCGGGAAAATGAGGAGGAAAATCATGTTTTTATATATATATTAAGTTTCATTTTACTGCGTAATTATTAGTCATAGAACAAATATTCATAATTTCAGTTTTACAGTTTAATTAGGCTTATCAGATGCTGCAATGATATTTCCAATATCTCTAATAGATTTCGAGAAAATGAGGAGGAAATTCAGGTTTTTATAA
Organism: Metacarcinus magister; assembly: GCA_029783475.1. Taxonomy (NCBI): domain Eukaryota; kingdom Metazoa; phylum Arthropoda; class Malacostraca; order Decapoda; family Cancridae; genus Metacarcinus; species Metacarcinus magister. The sequence goes on from JAPQNM010000034.1 coordinate 2,636,265, forward strand.
AAATATTAAGTTTCATTTTACTGCGTAATTATTAGTCATAGAACAATTATTAATAATGACAGTTGTACAGTTTAATTAGGTGTATCAGATGCTGCAATGATATTTCCAATATCTCTAATAGATTCGGGAAAATGAGGAGGAAAGTCATGTTTTTATATAAATATTAAGTTTAATTTTACTGCGTAGTTATTAGTCATCAAACAAATATTCATAATTACAGTTGTACAGTTTAATTAGGTGTATCAGAAGCTGCAATGATATTTCCAATATTTTTAATAGCTTTCGGGAAAATGACGAGTAAAGTCATGTTTTTATATAAATATTAAGTTTCATTTTACTGCGTAATCATTAGTCATAGAACAAATATTCAGAATTTCAGTTTTACAGTTTAATTAGGTCTATCAGATGCTGCAATGATATTTCCAATATCTCTAATAGATTTCGAGAAAATGAGGAGGAAATTCATGTTTTTATATAAATATTAAGTTTCATTTTATTGCATAATTATTAGTCATAGAACAAATATTAATAATGACAATTCTACAGTTTAATTTGGTGTATCAGATGCTGCAATGATATTTCCAATATCTCTAATAGCTTTCGAGAAAATGAGGAGGAAAGTCATATTTTAAAATAAATATTAAGTTTTATTTTACTGCGTAATTATTAGTCATAGAACAAATATTCATAATATCAGTTGTACAGTTTAGTTAGGTCTATCAGATGCTGCAATTATATTTCCAATATCTCTAATAACTTTCAAGAAAATGAGGAGGAAATTCATGTTATTATATAAAAATACGGTTTTATTTTACTGCGTAATTATTAGTCATAGAACAAATATTCATAATATCAGTTGTACAGTAGAATTAGGTGTATCAGATGATGCAATGATATTTCCAATATCTCTAATAGCTTTCGAGAAAACGAGGAAGAAAGCAATTTAAAAAAAAGTAAAATTCAGTATTTATTAGTACTAGTGAAAATATTCATAATGACAGTAGTAGATTTTAATTAGGTCTATCAGATGCTGCAATGATATTTCCAATATCTCTAATAGCTTTCGAGAAAATGAGGAGGAAAATCATGTTTTTATATAAATATTAAGTTTCATTTTACTGCGTAATTATTAGTCATACAACAAATATTCATAATGAGAGTTGTACAGTTTAATTAGGTGTATCAGATGCTGCAATGATATTTCCAATATCTCTAATAGATTTCGAGAAAATGAGGAGGAAATTCAGGTTTTTATAATAATATTAAGTTTCATTTTACTGCGTAATTATTAGTCATAGAACAAATATTAATAATGACAGTTGTACAGTTTAATTAGGTGTATCAGATGCTGCAATGATATTTCCAATATCTCTAATAGCTTTCGGGAAAATGAGGAGGAAAGTCATGTTTTTATATAAATATTAAGTTTCATTTTACTGCGTAATTATTAGTCATAAAACAAATATTCATAATTATAGTTGTACAGTTTAATTAGGTGTATCAGAAGCTGCAATGATATTTCCAATATTTCTAATAGCTTTCGGGAAAATGACGAGTAAATCATGTTTTTATATAAATATTAAGTTTCATTTTACTGCGTAATCATTAGTCATAGAACAAATATTCATAATTTCAGTTTTACAGTTTAATTAGGTCTATCAGATGCTGCAATGATATTTCCAATATCTCTAATAGATTTCGAGAAAATGAGGAGGAAATTCATGTTTTTATATAAATATTAAGTTTCATTTTACTGCGTAATTATTAGTCATAGAACAAATATTAATAATGACAGTTGTACAGTTTAATTAGGTGTATCAGATGCTGCAATGATATTTCCAATATCTCTAATAGCTTTCGAGGAAATGAGGAGAAAAGTTATGTTTATATAAAAATATTAAGTTTCATTTTACTGAGTAATTATTAGTCATAGAACAAATATTAATAATGACAGTTGTACAGTTTAATTAGGTGTATCAGATGCTGTAATGATATTTCCAATATCTCTAATAGCTTTCGAGAAAATGAGGAGGAAAGTCATGTTTTTATATATATATTAAGTTTCATTTTACTGCGTAATTATTAATCATAGAACAAATATTCATAATTGCAGTTTTACAGTTTAATTAGGTCTATCAGATGCTGCAATGATATTTCCAATATCTCTAATAACTTTCGAGAAAATGAGGAGGAAATTCATGTTTTTATATAAATATTAAGTTTCATTTTACTGCGTAATTATTAGTCATAAATCAAATATTTATAATATCAGTTGTACAGTTTAGTTAGGTCTATCAGATGCTGCAATTATATTTCCAATATCTCTAATAGCTTTCAAGAAAATGACGAGGAAATTCATGTTATTATATAAAAATACGGTTTTATTTTACTGCGTAATTATTAGTCATAGAACAAATATTCATAATATCAGTTGTACAGTAGAATTAGGTGTATCAGATGATGCAATGATATATCCAATATCTCTAATAGCTTTCGAGAAAACGAGGAAGAAAGCAATTTAAAAAAAAGTAAAATTCAGTATTTATTAGTACTAGTGAAAATATTCATAATGACAGTAGTAGATTTTAATTAGGTCTATCAGATGCTGCAATGATATTTCCAATATCTCTAATAGCTTTCGAGAAAATGAGGAGGAAAATCATGTTTTTATATAAATATCAAGTTTCATTTTACTGCGTAATTATTAGTTATACAACAAATATTCATAATGAGAGTTGTACAGTTTAATTAGGTGTATCAGATGCTGCAATGATATTTCCAATATCTCTAATAGCTTTCGGGAAAATGAGGAGGAAAGTCATGTTTTTATATAAATATTAAGTTTCATTTTACTGCGTAATTATTAGTCATAGAACAAATATTCATAATTTCAGTTTTACAGTTTAATTAGGTTTATCAGATGCTGCAATGATATTTCCAATATCTCTAATAGATTTCGAGAAAATGAGGAGGAAATACAGGTTTTTATAAAAATATTAAGTTTCATTTTACTGCGTAATTATTAGTCATAGAACAAATATTAATAATGACAGTTGTACAGTTTAATTAGGTGTATCAGATGCTGCAATGATATTTCCAATATCTCTAATAGCTTTCGAGGAAATGAGGAGAAAAGTTATGTTTATATAAAAATATTAAGTTTCATTTTACTGAGTAATTATTAGTCATAGAACAAATATTCATAATGACAGTTGTACAGTTTAATTAGGTGTATCAGATACTGCAATGATATTTCCAATATCTCTAATAGCTTTCGAGATAATGAGGAGGAAAGTCATGTTTTAAATAAATATTAAGTTTCATTTTACTGCGTAATTATTAGTCATAGAACAAATATTCATAATATCAAATGTACAGTTTAATTAGGTGTATCAGATGCTGCAATGATATTTCCAATATCTCTAATAGCTTTCGAGAAAATGAGGAGGAAAGTCATGTTTTTAAATAAATATTAAGTTTAATTTTACTGCGTAATTATTAGTCAAAGAACAAAAATTCATAATGACAGTTGTACAATTTAATTAGGTGTATCAGATGCTGCAATGATATTTCCAATATCTCTGATAGCTTTCGGGAAAATGAGGAGGAAAGTCATGTTTTTAAATAAATATTAAGTTTCATTTTACTGCGTAATTATTAGTCATAAAACAAATATTCATAATGACAGTTGTACAGTTTAATTAGGTGTATCAGATGCTGAAATGATATTTCCAATATTTCTAATAGCTTTCGGGAAAATTAGGAGGAAAGTCATGTTTTTATATAAATATAAAGTGTTATTTTAATGCGTTATTATTAGTCATAGAACAAATATTCATAATATCAGTTGTACAGTTTAATTAGGTGTATCAGATGCTGCAATGATATTTCCAATATCTTTAATAGCTTTCGAGAAAATGAGGAGGAAATTCATGTTTTTAAATAAATATTAAGTTTCATTTTACTGCGTAATTATTAGTCATAGAACAAATATTCATAATGACAGTTGTATAGTTTATTTAGGTATATCAGAATCTGCAATGATATTTCCAATATCTCTAATAGCTTTCGGGAAAATGAGGAGGAAAGTCATGTTTTTATATAAATATTAAGTTTCATTTTACTGCGTAATTATTAGTCATAGAACAAATATTCATAATTACAGTTGTACAGTTTAATTAGGTGTATCAGATGCTGCAATGATATTTCCAATATTTCTAATAGCTTTCGGAAAAATGAGGAGGAAAGTCATGTTTTTATATAAATATTAAGTTTCATTTTACTGCGTAATTATTAGTCATAGAACAAATATTCATAATTTCAGTTTTACAGTTTAATTAGGTATATCAGATGCTGCAATGATATTTCCAATATCTCTAATAACTTTCGAGAAAATGAGGAAATTCATGTTTTTATATAAATATTAAGTTTCATTTTACTGCGTAATTATTAGTCATAGAACAAATATTAATAATGACAGTTGTACAGTTTAATTATGTCTATCAGATACTGCAATGATATTTCCAATATCTCTAATAGCTTTCGAGGAAATGAGAAAAGTTATGTTTATATAAAAATATTAAGTTTCATTTTACCGAGTTATTATTAGTCATAGAACAAATATTCATAATGACAGTAGTACAGTTTAATTAGGTGTATCAGATGCTGTAATGATATTTTCAATATCTCTAATAACTTTCGAGAAAATTTGAAAGAAAGTCATGTTTTTATATAAATATAAAGTTTAATTTTACTGCGTAATTATTAGTCATAAAACAAATATTCATAATTTCAGTTTTACAGTTTAATTAGGTCTATCAGATGCTGCAATGATATTTCCAATATCTCTAATAGCTTTCGGGAAAATGAGGAGGAATGTCATGTTTATATATAAATATTAAGTTTAATTTTTCTGCGTAATTATTAGTCATAGAACAAATATTCATAATGAGAGTTGTACAGTTTAATTAGGTGTATCAGATGCTGCAATCATATTTCCAATATCTCTAATAGCTTTCGGGAAAATGAGGAGGAAAATCATGTTTTTATATAAATATTAAGTTTCATTTTACTGCGTAATTATTAGTCATAGAACAAATATTCATAATCACAGTTGTACAGTTTAATTAGGTGTATCAGATGCTGCAATGATATTTCCAATATCTCTGATAGTTTTCGAGAAAATGAGGAGGAAAGTCATGTTTTTAAATAAATATTAAGTTTAATTTTACTGCGTAATTGTTAGTCATAGAACAAATATTCATAATGACAGTTGTACAGTTTAATTAGGTGTATCAGATGCTGCAATGATATTTCCAATATCTCTAATAGCTTTCGGGAAAATAAGGAGGAAATTCATGTTTTTAAATAAATATAGTTTCATTTTACTGCGTAATTATTAGTCATAGAAAAAATATTCATAATATCAGTTGTACAGTTTAATTAGGTGTATCAGCTGCTGCAATGATGTTTCCAGTATCTCTAATAGCTTTCGAGAAAATGAGGAGGAAAGTCATGTTTTTATATAAATATTAAGTTTTATTTTACTGCGTAATTATAAGTCATAGAACAAATATTCATAATGAGAGTTGTACAGAATAATTAGGTGTATCAGATGCTGCAATTATTTTTCCAATATCTCTAATAGCTTTCGAGAAAATGACGAGGAAAGTCATGTTTTTATATAAAAATACTGTTTTATTTTACTGCGTAATTATTAGTCATAGAACAAATATTCATAATATCAGTTTTACAGTTGAATTAGGTGTATCAGATGATGCAATGATATGTCCAATATCTCTAATAGCTTTCGAGAAAACGAGGAAGAAAGTAATTTTTAAAAAAGTAAAATTCAGTATTTATTAGTACTAGTGAAAATATTCATAATGACAGTAGTAGATTTTAATCAGGTCTATCAGATGCTGCAATGATATTTCCAATATCTCTAATAGCTTTCGAGAAAATGAGGAGGAATGTCACGTTTTTATATAAATATATAGTTTCATTTTAGTGCGTAATTATTAGTCATAGAACAAATATTCATAATGTCAAATTTACAGTTTAATTAGGTCTATCAGATGCTGCAGTGATATTTCCAATATCTCTAATAGCTTTCGAGAAAATGAGGAGGAAAATCATGTTTTTATATAAATATTAAGTTTCATTTTACTGCGTAATTTTTAGTCATAGAACAAATATTCATAATGAGAGTTGTACAGTTTAATTAGGTGTATCAGAACCTGCAATGATATTTCCAATATCTCTAATAGCTTTCGAGAAAATGAGGAGGAAAGTCATGTTTTTATATAAATATTAAGTTTCATTTTACTACGTAATTATTAGCCATAGAACAAATATTCATAATATCAGTTGTACAGTTTAATTAGGTGTATCAGATGCTGCAATGATATTTCCAATATTTCTAATAGCTTTCGAGAAAATGAGGAGGAAAGTCATGTTTTTAAATAAATATTAAGTTTAATTTTACTGCGTAATTATTAGTCATAGAACAAATATTCATAATATCAGTTTTACAGTTTAATTAGGTGTATCAGATGATGCAATGATATTTCCAATATCTCTAATAGCTTTCGGGAAAATGAGGAGGAATGTCATGTTTATATATAAATATTAAGTTTCATTTTACTGCGTAATTATTAGTCATAAAACAAATATTCATAATGACAGTTGTACAGTTTAATTAGGTGTATCAGATGTTGCAATGATATTTCCAATATTTCCAATATTTTCAATATCCAATATCTAATGCTAGCTAGAAGAGCCCGTCGCTGACGGCCGACGGAGCGACGGTTATATATTGCTGCCGGCGGTGTTTCCAAACCGCAGTTATCGTACCGTAAAATTATCTATTGAATATCACATAAATACTCATAAGAACGGTAATTCTGATACATAAGACAATAGAAATTTGTAAATTATGATAAAAGTTGTTACACTGGCCTATACTTATTGTCATCATACGTTTGGTATATGCATGGGAATGATATAAAGATCTTGGCACAGACGTCGTGCCGCAAACACAGGAGAGGGAGACGCTGCTGGCACATACGGTGTGCCGCAAGAACTGAATGGGTTAACCCCGTAATGCCTACAATGGAGTATGAATTTCCACACCTACTACTACCTATGTCCACCTATGATACTGTTACTTGGTGTTATGAAAGGAGTCATACAAATGCCAAGGTGTTGTCAATGGTATTCCCTCTGTTGCCGCGTACTGTAGTCTCTGATCGCAGGGAAAGTATACCAGGCTCTTCTTAACCAAAATACCTACAGCTCTAGCCTAAAAACAAGGATATCGCTTCTGTACGGGAGGCCGGGCTGGCAGGGAGGGAAGGAGGGAAGGAGGGAGAGAGAACGAGAAAGAGCGAGAGAAAGTGAGCGAGCTACATCAGGAAAGTTCTCGAACAATTAGAAAAACGAAAGAAAAAAAATTACCTTACTATAAATTTCTTTCTTACATACCTACAAACATACAAACAGAAACACACAAATACCTTATAATCCAAAGGGGGCGGCGTTCCCTCGGTGGATGTTCTGGTAGGGTGGTGGGGGCGCCGCGCCACACACACGTGACAGGGACGTGGAGAGATCCCTGCACGCCCTCTGCCCCCTGCCCGTCCCTGCCAAGACAAGGATGGGCAGGAGGCATGATGGCTACAGACTCCACGCCCCTGCCAGGCTGTGACGCAACGACCCTTGTAGTAGTAGTAGTAGTAGTAGTAGTAGTAGTAGTAGTAGTAGTAGTAGTAGTAGTAGTAGTAGTAGTAATAGTAGTAGTAGTAGTAGTAGTAGCAGTAGTAATAGTAGTAGTAGTAGTAGTAGTAGGAGTCTAATGGCGGCAGCTGTAATATAAGAACAATCACATTAATACCACAATCAGAGAGAGGGGAGGAGCAGTATATATATATATATATATATATATATATATATATATATATATATATATATATATATATATATATATATATATATATCCTGCAATGCTCCACTAATTGTTCTCTAAACCAAGCAAATAAAATAACAAATAAAAGTGTAATAATGTAAATAATTACCGATAAATTCGGTATTTTGGTTAGGAAGAGCCTGGTACACTTTCCCTGCGATCAGTGTTAAGGTTAGGGAGAGCCTGGTACAGATTCCAGGGGACTGTACATCCGCAGTGCTAACATGACCCCCTGGAAATGATATATATGAGGTGAAGACTGCCCTACTTCAAGCCCTTTGCTAGATGGGGTTAGGTCTATCACTCATTTTAATCACCCATTACTCATTCACCCATTTTTTCCCCCAGGTTGCAGTCGTGGCCAAGAGTCTGGTGGGTGATTGCGAGTCATCCGCCAACCTCACCCAGAAGAAAATGGAGTGTAGTTGGGTGGAGAGTCTTGATAACGTCACCCAAGGGCCTGAGGGTGAAGACGTCACTCTTACAGTCAAGGTCATGGGCTCACCCAGACCTAAGTTTGTATGGTGAGTATTGGTGGGTGGGTGTGGGTGTGGGTGGAGGGTGTGTGGGAGGGTGGGAAGGTTGTAGGGTGAGGGGAAGTGGGGAGGGAAATAGGTGTGTGTGTGTGTGTGTGTGTGTGTGTGTGAACATTACCCGCCCCCATTTCAACCCCCCAAAAAACAAACACACCACCCATTCAACCTCCTTCAACCCCCACAGGAGCAAAGACGGCGACGATGTAGAAGCCTCAGCCAAGTTTAAGATGGGCTCCAAGAAGACCTCCTATTGTGAAGCCACCGTCTCTCTCACCATCCTCGAGGCATCAGCAGTAGACTCCGGGCAGCTCAGACTCAAGTGTATGAATGAAGTCAACGAGATCAGCACTGAGACAGCCTTCATTGTGAGACGTAAGTAGTGATGGTGATGACTGTGGTGATTGTGGTGATTGCATTATTGTTATCCTTCCTATTTGTACTCTCCCTCACACCTCCTCCTCTTCGTCCCCACAGCTGAGAGGAGGAAGCCCAAGATCACCAAGAAACCAGAGGAGCTCAAGGTCATGGAGTTCCAGCCGGGTGTCTTCCAGGCTAAGATCATCGGTTTCCCCAAGCCTGAGGTCAAGTGGTGAGTTGACCTGACCTCCACCTTGACCTTGACCTCGCTTCCCTGGACCTTTACAACCAAACACAACCTTTATGACCTAAACAAGACCTGACACTAACTTTATAAGCTAAACATGATCAAAAATTAACTTTATGACCTAAGTATGACCTGAAATTAACCTTTGACCTCGTTTCCCAGGCTGAAGGATGGTCGCCAGATGTATCCTTCAGACGTGATCGACATTGGGGTCACGGCTGAGGGTCTGTACTACCTGGAGTTCAGAGGCGTGACAGAGGAGGACATGGGACGCTATACTGTCTCCGCCTCCAATGAACTGGGGGCCTGCGAGGCTGACACACAATTGAGCGTCGTCCGTGAGTCTCGTCCCCTTTTATACGTATACCCACCCTGTGACGTCATGACAGGTGGCACTTTTGATTGGTTAAGGTAGTAGTTGTTCTAGTTTGTGATTGGTGGATGCTGTGTCGACGCCGTGACGTCATGGGAATCCTAACTTGTCATTGGTTAAGAGGGTTGCAGTTTTTTTTTCCTGGTTTGTTAATGGGTTTTTTTGCAGTGATTTTATTATTTTTTTTATATTTCCACTCCCTTTCAATTCCCCTCTTCCTTAAACCCCTCACTTTTCTTTCCCCTTTATGATCATGAATGTCCCTTCACTTCCCACTGATGTTTACTTTCCCCCTTCAAGAAATATCCCTAAACTCTCCCCTTTTTGTCTTTCCACATCCCACAAAATAATCCTAAAACCTTCAACAGCTACACATACCTCACCTTTTCCCCTTACTCTCCCCTTGCATTCCCCTTAGTATAAAAAATAACCTTCCCTCACATCCCTAACCTAACCTTGAAAACATATACATGACTCTCCTCTTAGCATTACCTCTAACTGCCCCATAATCCCCAATCACTTCTGACTCCCCTCTGTTTCCCCTCAGCACCGCCCTCGAAGCCAGAGTTCCTGCAGAGCTTAAGATCAGTCAAGGCCATCAAGGGCTACCCCGTCAGGATGGAGGTCAAACTTGGAGGGTCACCGGTACCAGAAGTCCAATGGTGAGGGTCAAAAGTCACGGTAAAGAGGGGTAAAGAGGGGTAAAGAGGGGAAAAAGAGTTCTGTTTGTCAAAGAGGTTAATCACAGAGGGGAAAAAGGAGGTAAAAAAGATGTATATAAAAAAAATATATACTATGTAAGATCTAAAGAGAGGGGAAAAAAGGGGAAAAAGAGCAGTGTTTGTCAGAGGTTATTAATAGAGGGAAAAATAAGGTTGAAAGGATATATATGAAGGAGATAATAAGGGAGATTTAAAAAGGAGGAGAAAATAGAGGAATAAAGGCAGTATTGGTCTAAGTGGTTAATTTTAGAGGGGAAAAGAGAGTTAAAAGAATGTATAAGAAAGGAACACAAGAGAAGATATAAAATGAAGGGAAAAAAGGGGAAGGTGTAAAGGAAATTATTAGTTCAGGAAGGGTTAGAAAGGAGGTAGGGGAAAGAAAGAGGAAAAAAAGGGGAAGGAAGAATGAGTGGGATGAGAAGTTTACTACCACCACCATCACCATCACCACCATCATCACCACCACTAACACTGTCATCACCACCACAACCTCCTGTTTTTATTCTCTTCCTACACTTTCATCACCTGCACTTTCTCCTCTTCCTCCACCTCTTCCATCTCCTTCACTCCTTCATTCACTCTTCTATCACCTTCTTCATCACCACCTACACTCCTTCACCGCCTCCTTCACCCTGCACAGGTTGAAGGACGGGCAGCCGCTGGCCTTGGACGGCATTCACTACAAGCAGGTTGAAGGCCCCAACGGCTCTGTGTGTCTGCAGATCGACGCGGCCTCAGAAGGGGACACTGGGGAGATTACGTGTGTAGCCAAGAATCCTGAGGGCGATACCACCTCCTCGGCCAAGTTATCAGTGCTTGGTGAGTGTGTGGGCGTGTGGGGGAGGAGTGGGTGTGGGTGGGTTGGTGGAGTTGTGTGTGGGTGTGGGTGGGTGTTTCTTCTTCTTCATGTTCCTACTCTTCTTGTTTTTGCTCTTGTTGTTCTCTTTACTTTTTTTTTTCACTTCTCTCTTCTCCTCTTTTCTTTTCTTCTTTCAAGCTTTCTTCAGAGTGACACTTCAAATATTGCTAATATCGATTCTTCTTCTTCTTTTTCTTCTTTTTCGTTGCTTTGACATCTTTTTCATCTTCCATTCTTCTCAAGTTAAATCTGTCTAGCCATCCTCCTCCTCCTCCTCTTTCATAGTTTCCTTCATCTTCTTCCTCCTTCCTTCAAAACCCTCCATACTTGAAGGAAATTGTCCTTGAAGGCGCTATTCCTTCAAAAAGATTTTCCTCCATGTAAATTTCCCTCCTTCAGGTAAATTTTCTTCCTTCAGGTAAATTTCCCTCCTTCAGGTAAAAATAATAATAACTTTGGGGTTTTTTTTCCTGGACAAACAAATAGATAAATAAAACAAGAAAAGGATACAACTATAAGAGTGATACAAGAGGGGAAAGAAAAGACGAATTAGAGGGGAAATATTGAGGTGGAAACATACCTTTGTCATCAACTTTCTCTTTGTTTTCCCTTGTGAGACTTCCTAAGAGCCTTGAGTGCCTCGCAAAGTGCTCTCTCTCTCTCTCTCTCTCTCTCTCTCTCTCTCTCTCTCTCTCTCTCTCTCTCTCTCTCTCTCTCTCTCTCTCTCTCCCCTCTTCCCCTCAATCAAACACCTTTTCACCTCCTTTCTAGGCTTCACGAGGGAGGATGGTCAGCCAGACGGTCCTGCCAAGTTTACCGAAGGACTCAAGGATATATGTGCGGACGAGGGTGATATCCTTCGCCTTCCTGTAACCATGAAGGGAGGTCCTGTGCCCAACATGAAGTGGTATAAGGATGGCAAGGAAGTGAAGCTTGGGGATCGCGTTTTCTTTACCTACGATGGCGATACTGTAAGTTTTTGAAGGGTAGCTTGTCTATTTTCCGTTTTCTGTTTGGTTTATATTTTTTATTTTGTGATTGTATATAGATGTTTAATTTATGTTTTATTGATTAGGTTTATTTTTATTTTATTTTTTTTTAACCTATGGCGGAAATAATGTGAATGGCTTAGTTTATTTCCCGTTTTCTGTTTGTTCGTTGATTTTTTTTTCTTCTGTTTTTGAAAGGTTATTTAGGTGTTTATTTTATGTTTTATTAGTTAAGGTTATTATGTTTTATTTACTTATATATAGAAAGGATTGGATTAGTTAGGGGCAGCTTGTGTATTTTTATCTATCTATTTATTAATTTATTTATCTATTCATTTATTATGTCTTAAGAGAGGAAGTCAAGGGTTGATTTAGTGTAGTTTCATTATATTATTTTGTATGTATTAATCTATTTATTTATAAGTTCAATTTATATATTGTTTTTACCATCATCATTATTATTATCATCATTATCATCAACATTCTAATTATAATCATTCACTAATTCAACTTATTACTCCATTCATCATCATTATCAGTCTAATTATAACCAATATCACAAACTTTACTTATTCCTTTATTCTCATTCGTGTTTATGTGTTTATATTATCAAACTTTATGCTATTTTTGTTCTTTTGTAACGCTTTTTATCATTATTCTTCATTCCTTCATTCGCTTTATTCACTTTTCATTTTCTAATTTCCTTTCTTTTGTGTCCATTACAGAAACAGGTAAAAAAAAATGAAAACTCGTCCGTTGATAACCCATCTTCCGTTTTCTTTGGTGATGTCTTTTCCCATTTTCTTTTCTTTCCTTTATTTACGTTTTCTTTGATATTTTGAGTTGTATGTTTGATTTAGTTGCATGTTTGTTTGTTTTTTGTTTTTTTCTTTCTCCTTTAGTTATTTTTTTCTTATTATTATCTTTGATTTTCAATTTTTTTTTCCTTTTCTTTTCTTTCCATATTTTCTTTAATTATTAGTTGTATTTTCTTTTATTTGCACGTCTGTTTGTGTTTTTCTTTTGTTTTTCAGCTTTTTTTCTCCTTTAGTATTTTTCCTTTTTATTATCTTTAGTTATCATTCATTTATATTCCAATTTGCATTCCTTTTTTCTTGTCATGTTTTTTTTTATTTTCTATTACTGAGAAATTTGTGTAGCGAGTCTAGTCAGTTTTATTTATTTATTTATTTCGCTATATTTGTTATTACTATTGTTTTCACTCCTACGTTCAATAAATAATAATGTTTCTTCATTTTACACTTGTCATAATATCAACAATAATTATTCACTATTTTAAACTATAACTTATTCTTTACACTTTTACTGCAACTACACTTATTATTATTATTATTTATTTATTTTTACTGAACCGACTGTGTGTTTTCATTATTATTTTATTTAGTTTCTCTGTTCTTCTTATTTTTGTCTATTGTATTTCATTGTTTTACTTTATTCAGATACTTTCGTCTTCCTTTTTGTTATAATCATTTACTTTCTTCATTTTCTTTCTGCTTCACTTAACTTATTGCTTAATTCGTAATATTCTAAAATTTTCTCCTCTTTTTTGATCTTCATTTGGTTAAGTGTATTTTTTTGTGCAGTCTTCCCACGTATTCCGTTTTCTTTACGTTGTAACCTTATACCAGATCACGTTTTCTTTCCCCCTGAGATGAACACGCCACTGCCACGTTTTCTATGCGTATAACAGTTTTCTCTTTATTTCATCTCTGTATTTCATATTAATTCATTTCGTTAACGTATTATACATTTTGATATATTAGCCTCGATTCAATATATTTTTTTACCCTCTCTCTCTTTCAATATTATCATTCCTTTCCTTCCCTTCTCTTCCCTTCCCTTTAACCCTCACAACCCCTTCCCTCCCTTCCCCCTTTTCTTCTCCCCTTCTCTTTCCTTCCCTTCTCACAATCCCAACCCATCCCTTTCTTACCCATCCTTACCCTTCCATCCCATTTCTACCCTACCCATCCTTACCCTTCCTATACCTACCACCCCTTCCTTACCCTCACTTTCCCCTCCCCCTTCCAACCCTTACCTAATCACAACAACGAGTACATCCAACCTTCTTCGTCCCCTTCTTCAGGCCTTCTTGGAGATCAGACCAGCCAAGGGCACAGACTCGGGCATGTACAAGTGTATTATTGAGAACGACCACGGGAAAGCAGAGACCGAGTGTGAGGTGTCTATCAGAAAGTGCTTTGAACCACCTTCCTTCACCTCGACCTTCTGCAATCAATACAAGGTAAGCAGGAGGAGGGAGAGGAGGAGGAGGAGGAGGAGAGGAGGAGGAGGAGGAAGTGCAGGAGTAAAGGTTCTATCGATTTATTTATATTGAATGCGAGAATTAGATTAAAAAAATAAAAAATAAAAGTGTTGGAAGAGGCTTGACATATTTTTTTACAGATAAACGTAACATTATATATATATAAAAAAAAATAATTATATATCAAAATTAAAATTATACATGGAATATAATACAAAAAAAAAATGTAAGTAAGAGATGAAGGGAAAGAAAGAGGAGGAAGAGGAGGAGGAGGAGGAGGAAAAGTAAGGTTAGGGAGGGAGGGAGGGATTTTAGGGTTGAGTGAATGTGGTAAGGGGAAACTTGAAGGACATAGAGGAAATGAGTAGCAATTAGAGAGGAAGTAAGCGAAGGGAAACTTGAATGTGGGTAAAAAAAAATGGGAGGTCATTATATGTGTGTGTGGAGGTATGAGAAGAGGAATAAGAGAAGATGGAAAGATTAGAGAGAGAGAGAGAGAGAGAGAGAGAGAGAGAGAGAGAGAGAGAGAGAGAGAGAGAGAGAGAGAGAGAGAGAGAGAGAGAGAGAGAGAGAGAGAGAGAGAGAGAGAGAGAGAGAGAGAGAGATATGACCTTGCGCTGAGTGAGAATGAGGAGCAGGAAGTGATATCAGCGGTAATAAGAGGAGTTGAAGTGAAGGCAGGAGGAGGAGAAGGAGGAGGAGAAGGAGGAGGAGGAGGAGGAGGAAGAGGAAGAGGAAGAGGAGGAGGAGGAGGAGGAGGAGGAGGAGGAGGAGGAGGAGGAGGAGGGGGAAAGAATACATACTGAAAGACTGAAGTGTTTTCCTTTCGGTTTCACAAGATAAGTCACGTAGCCTTGACCAACAACCAAAAAAAAAATTGATAAAAATTGATAAAGGAAAAAATCTTTGCTTTCGTGTTAATTTCTCCGCAGAAAAATCATTCAAAAAACGAGTAATTAGCGATATACGACGCGTGACAGAGAGAGAGAGAGAGAGAGAGAGAGAGAGAGAGAGAGAGAGAGAGAGAGAGAGAGAGAGAGAGAGAGAGAGAGAGAGAGAGACGAATGAGGAAGCAAAATGGGAGAGGAAGTTTTGGGAGAGAGATCTTGAGTGAGGTGATGAGGAGGAGCAGATTGAGTTAGCCTAGGGGGTGGGAGGGGCGGGAGAGAGAAAGAGAGAGAGAGAGAGAGAGAGAGAGAGAGAGAGAGAGAGAGAGAGAGAGAGAGAGAGAGAGAGAGAGAGAGAGAGAGAGAGAGAGAGAGAGAATGTAAATAGCACAACCTGGAAGGCAAGATTTGTGATACTAAACAGGATATACAACGGAAAATAAATGTTAATATGTGTGATAGTTTGAAAAATGGAAAGTGGGAATGATAAAGTGTTACTACTACTACTACTACTACTACTACTACTACTACTACTACTACTACTACTACTACTACTACTACTACTACTACTACTACTACTACTACTACTCACCCAGCGACACCAGACTTGCTCTTTCACATACGTTCCTGAAATACACAAAAAAAATAATAAAAGGTATTAATTGGTATATATATTTACAAAAACTTATAGATACTTATAAAAAAAGACACTTGAATAATACCTAAAGGAAATATCTCATCATGTCTGTTCAAAAAGTTTATACGGAAGCTTAAAGGAAAAAATATATAGGGAAAAAAGGGGAAAAACGTCCACTATTACCTTAAAGAGACAGGAAATTGCGAGGTGATCTCTCTCTCTCTTTTTTTTTCTCTCTCTCTCTCTCTCCTCTCTCTCTCTCTCTCTCTCTCTCTCTCTCTCTCTCTCTCTCTCCTCTCTCTCTCTCTCTCTCTCTCTCTCTCTCTCTCTCTCTCTCACAGAACATTTGAGAAAGAAAATATTTGAATAAGTTAAGAGATTAGATCAATAAAATATATTCACTCATTCATTTTAAGTTAGCTGATGAAAAATAAATAAGTAGATATATGAATAAGGCAATAAATTAAATAGATAACAAGTATTACCCAAAAAAAAAAAAAAATGTTAAATGTATATCACCTTAAAATCAAAAAAAAATATATCCCTAAAAAAAATAATAAAAAAAAAAAATTAAACTAAAAATTAAAAAATCTTAAAATCCCTTAAAAAATCTTAAAAGTATCTAAAAAATCCTTAAAAAATCACAAAATAATCCTTTAATAATCACAAAATCACCTAAAAAATCTTAAAACCAAAAAAAAAATCACAAAATCACACACACAAAAAAAAAATAATAAATCCTTCAACCCTCATTAATAATCCGTTTCCTCCTTGCATCAGCTTCCAGGGACTGACGTTAAGATGGGGGTGAAGTACGACGGTCTGCCACTGCCGGAGATCACTTGGTACCACGATAAGGAGAAGCTGGAGAACGACGGGGAGAGGATCAGGATCAGGAAGGATGGTGAAGGACAGACACTTGTGATTAAGGACTGCACTTATAGCGACTCAGGAGTGTTCCGTGTTGTGGCCAAGAATAAAGAAGGTTCCGTGGAGTATAAGGCAGAGCTGTTTGTGTCTGATGATGTGTAAGTGTTGTGTGAGCTTGGGGTGTTTGGTTGAGGTTAGTGTGGGTTGGGGTTGTCTAGGGTGTTGTTTTATATATATATTTTTTTTTCTTCATTTTAGTTTCTGTTCTTTAAATTACCTTTTTCCGTCTTTTTTCGGTTTTCTTGTTCTTTTTTCCTATTTTTGTTTTTGTTTTCGTCTTGTGCTTATTGTTGTTGTTGTTGTTATTGTTGTTGTTGCTGTTTCTGAATCTTCGTCACATTCTTCATTGTCTTAATAACTTTATTTTTTTCTTATTATTATTATTTCCCTCATTTCCTTCTTTTCTTCTTTTCTTATGGTCTTCCTTTTCTTCCTTTTTTCCATTTTTCCTTTTTCACCACCACCACCTTCCTCTCCTTCTACAGAGACCCGAAGAGACGACCCGAGGCTCCGGTGTTCCTCAAGGTGATAGGAGACCAAGAGGTGTTTGAAGGCTCTAAGGCGCTCTTCAAGGCTATCGTGATGGGCCGACCAGAGCCTGAGTTCAGGTGGTACAAGGATGGTAGCCCGATCATATCCACGTGAGTAGAGGAGGAGGAGGAGGAGGAGGAGGAGGAGGAGGAGGAGGAGGAGGAGGAGGAGGAGGAGGAGGAGGAGGAGAGGAGGAGGAGAGGTGAAATATGCCTTTGAAGTGTGAAAAAGGTTATAATAGGTCAAAGAGGAGGAGGAGGAGGAGGACGAAGAGGAGGAGGAGGAGTGGAAGTGGTGATGACAGGACAATATGATGACAATAAGTACTACATCAAAGAAGACGAAGAGGAGAAAGAGGGGGAGGAGGAGGAGATTGTTCAGATTTTGATGACGGAAAGTACACACTAATATTTCTTACCATAATATAATTGTTGTTTTTATCGACATTACCTTCTTTCCTACATCTCCTATAACCTATCTTTCCAATCCCTCATGTATTGTACCTATCCTATCCTCTCCTTCCTATCTCCTACATCCTACTCTCCTATCCCCTTCTCTCTTACTTCTCCTCTAACCAAACACCTCTAATCCATCATTTTTCCTATTACCTATCCCTCATTTTTTCCTCTCTTCCCTAACATCCTTTTAATCATCATCTTACTCCTTCATCGCCTCCTACAGGAACCGCACCTTTGTTGAGAAGGATGCTGACGGGTTGATTCGTCTCTCCGTGCGTTACGTCTCACCTGAGGACGCTGGCTCGTATCAGCTCAAGGCGTGGAATGACCATGGCGAAGCGGCGTGCACGGGCAAGCTCATTTGTGAAAGTAAGTATATGTGTGTGTGAAGGGAGGGGGAGAGAGGGAGTAATCACCTAATCCCCTCTCCCCTTTCCCCTCTCCTCTGTCCCCTCTCCCCTCCTTAATCTCCTAAATACCAACGTCTACAGGTATGACCAACACTCCTCATTAACCTACCTGTATTGACCTACCTCATTAACCTACCTGTTCCCTACCTTTCCATTCACCTGTAGCAATTCATATATAAATCCTTCATTATAAACCAATCCTGTACATGTATCCACGTATCAAC
This sequence comes from Metacarcinus magister, assembly GCA_029783475.1. Taxonomy (NCBI): domain Eukaryota; kingdom Metazoa; phylum Arthropoda; class Malacostraca; order Decapoda; family Cancridae; genus Metacarcinus; species Metacarcinus magister. Next base: position 2,654,678 of record JAPQNM010000034.1, read on the forward strand.
TTCAATAACCTTTAAGTCATTCTATACAACATCCCACTATCAAATAATGTAATGTAACTGTCTAACTATTTATTATTTAACCTTCATTGGCACCCACAACCTTAACCTGACCTTACCTGACCTTACCTGACCTTACCAATTTACATATTTAACTCTCATTAGCACCCACAAACCTAATTTAACTTAACCTAACCAAACTTAACATATTCTTACATTACCTAACCTTACCGTACCTTACCTAACCTAACCTAACCTAACCTAACCTAACCTAACCTAACCTAACCTAACCTAACCTAACCTAACCTAACCTAACCTAACCTAACCTAACCTAACCTAACCTAACCTAACCTAACCTAACCTGACCTAACCTAACAACCTATCCACCTACCTTACCTTACCTAACCTAACCTAACCTAACCTAACCTAACCTAACCTAAACTAACCTAACCTAACCTAACAACCTATCCACCTAACCTAACCTAACCAATCCACACATATAACTCATCCACTCCTCCCTCTATCCCCAGCCTTGACCAGCCGTATGAAGAGGCCAGTGGGTGACGAATACCAAGGCTTTGACAAGATCCGCCGCTCAGGTGTGCCAGTACCCTTACCTGACCGTCCTATGATCAGTGCCTTGTCCGACCGGCGTGCCACTATCAGCTGGATGCCACACCTCGCCCCCCCACCCTGCCAGCCCTGCACCTACCTACTCGAAATGGCTGAGTATCCTGAAGGCGATTGGAACACCGTCAGGACAGGTAAGTTTGATTGAAAGGTGTGTTGGGATTCAGACAGGTAAGGTAATAAGGTATAGTTAATTGGACAGGTATAAAATGTGTGTTGAGAGTCAGAATAGGTAAGGTAATAAGGTATAGTTAATTGGACAGGTATAGAATGGGTGTGTTGAGGGTCAGGACAGGTAAGTTTATTGGACAGGTGTGTGTTGAGAATCAGACAGGTAAGTTTGAGTCACAGGTATGGTTAATTGGATAGGTGTGTGTTGTGGGGGAATGGGTGAAAGACAGGTATAATGGGTGACATAGGAGGAGAGAAGTGGGTGATGGGTGGGTGTTTCAGGTAATTGGACAGGTGTAAGAGACGGAGAAAGACTGCACAGGTAACATAATGACTAGTATATGTAAAATAGGCACAGGTAAAAATAGGTGAAAAAAAAACAACTAATTCTAAGTAATAATAATAATCAACATAAAATAAACATCAATGAAAACACAACATCAAGTAGGAATAAACAAAACAAAAATCCATACAAAAAATATCAATAAAAATAATAAATAATAATAAAAAAAAAACGAGTAACAAGACAAAAAAAAATAAATAAAAACTACAGGTGTATAAAAAAAATAATAATAATAAAAAACACAGGTAATCCAGGTTAATTAATCCCGCGCACACCTTCGCCAGGTATCCGCGGCTGCAGTACTGACGTGTCCACCCTGCTGCCTAAGAGTGACTACAGGTTCAGGGTGAGAGTGGCCAACAAACATGGCGTCTCAGAGCCTTCACCCTACGTGCAGACCTTCAGGTGAGAGAGAGAGAGAGAGAGAGAGAGAGAGAGAGAGAGAGAGAGAGAGAGAGAGAGAGAGAGAGAGAGAGAGAGAGAGAGAGAGAGAGAGAGAGAGAGAGAGAATCTATTATCTTTCTTCCTCCTTCATGAACAAATAATACAAAGAAGGAATGAAGGAAGAATAAAATCAAATAAAATTCTTAATACCTTCCTCCTTCACCCCCTCCTACAGACACAAGCTGGAACTACCACCCATCAGCTACGAGCCCTGGATGAACCCTAACTACGACTACAAGGGTGAAGGTCCTTACGTCCCCGAGGGCTTCAGGATCTCCAGGGACGCTAGGGGCAACTACTACGCCGCGCCTCGCTTCCTACGCCTTGACCATGACACTCAATACGGGATGCGAGGGTTCAATGCGTCTATCAAGTGGTATGCGTATGGGTATCCTCTCCCCAAGTTGCAGTTCTTCAAAAATGATCAGCCACTTAATGTTGGGAAGAAGGGGAGTCGGTACACTTACTCCCATGAAGCTACTGGCGCCATCTGTCTGTTTATTGATAGGTAAGGTGTGTGGGGGTGGGTGTATGGGTGTGTGTGGGTGTGAGGGTAATGGGTGGGTGTAAAGTGGTGATGGTGATGGTGATAGGGAAGGTGAAATACAGGTAATAGGTGAGAGTCAAGAAATAAGCAAGAGGAAATATAAGAAAATATGTAATTGGAAAGGCCTAATATAATTTTCTTTTCCTCCTCCTCCTCCTCCTCCTCCTCCTCCTCCTCCTCCTCCAGAATGGTCGAGTCTGACAGAGGAGCCTACGAGTGTATGGTCAGCAACGAATACGGAAGGTCAAGGCAAAGGATTAAGCTTGACCTCAGCGAATATCCTAGAGTCCTACAGCCCCTTGAGGAACTCCACCTCCGCGCCAACTCCTCCGGGAAGATCATGTGTAGGATCTCTGGGTATCCTGCGTGTGACGTGAAGTGGTACAGGGACTGGGAACCCTTGCCTTCATCCTTCAAGTTTAGGGTAAGCACGTAGGATGTGATTGAAGGATACGTAGGATAATTTTTTCTCTCTGACTACTTTGGGGAGTAAAAAATGGGAGATGAAACCAATTATAACGTTAATAAATGTACACGTCTTGAAAAAAATACCAACCCATGTTATTTGTAGTAAGTTTAACCCTTCTACAAGTAACCCACGCCCTCCACGCCCCTTCTACATATAACCCACGCCCTTCACGCCCCTACAGCCGTCCTTCCTGGAGCCTGACTGGTACGTGCTGACCATCAACGGCGCCTCGGTCAAGGACGCCGGGCTGTACTCCGTGGCCGCCGTCAACGTGGCCGGCAGTGTGCACTCCTCGGTCAGTTAAGGAGGAGTACAGAGGTGGTAGTTAAAAGGATGATAGCAATGGTGATGACTTGTGGTGGTGATGACTTGTGGTGGTGATGACTTGTGGTGGTGATGACTTGTGGTGGTGATGACTTGGGATGGTGAGACGGGAATGTAAGAATAGTGATGATAATGGGAATGGTGATGACTGGAATATAAGTGTAGTGATAGTGATGATGATCGGTAATTTCACCCCATAACTACCACTCTTCACCCCTTCTTCACCCCTGCATCACCCCTTCCCCCCTTCACCACCCCTTCTTCACCCCTTCAGTGCATGCTCCACGTTGAGGATGATGACATTGGCTTCTACTGGAGTGGGCCAAGTCTGGGGCGGCAAGTGACCTTCAACAGCCGACGTGGTGCCCTTGAGGACCACTACGATATTGGGGACGAGCTGGGACGAGGCACACAGGGCGTCTCCTACCATTGTGTTGAGCATCATACTGGTAAGGGAGGGTGGGGTTAGGTTAGGTTAGGTTAGGTTGGGTTGGGTTGGGTTGGGTTGGGTTGGGTTGGGTTGGGTTGGGTTGGGTTGGGTTGGGTTGGGTTGGGTTGGGTTAGGTTAGGTTAGGTTGGGGTGTGTTATTGATCTTGTCCTTGTTTTTTTTTGGGGGGGTTGGGTGGGTTGGGTGTCTTCTTCTTCTTCTTTTTTCCTTTTTTATTTTTCTTGTCTTGTTTTCTTTTGTCTTTTTCTATTTTGTTTTGTTTTTCTCTTTTTCTCTCTCCTTGTTCTTTTTTTCTTATTCATGTTCTTGTTCTTGTTCCTGTTTTTTTTTCTTTTCTTTTTTTGTGGGTATCATTTTTTTTTCTTTCTTTTTTTCTCTTTTTTCTTCATGTTCTTAACTTTTTTTTCTTCTTCCTTTTTCTTTAGTCACATCTAAGCTTTCTCAACCTGCTTTTTTTTTTATATCTATCTTCTTTTTATTATTACTTTTTTTTTACTTTCTCTTATCTTTCTTAAGCTTCTTGTGGTCCTCCTCCTCCTCCTTCTCCACATCCTCTTCTGTGATGCTATATTCATAAAACATAAATGACAATATAGAACAATTAATAACATCTCTTTCCCCTCACCCACACACACCCACACCCACACACACCCACACACACCCACACACACACACACACACAGGCCGTAACTTCACCGCCAAGAGCATGTGGGGCAAGGACAACTTCAAGACCTGGATGCGTAATGAGTTTGAGATGATGAATCAGATCAGCACGTGCAAGCAAGTGGTCAGACTCTACGACGCCTACGAGACCGTCAACAACATGGTTCTCGTCACTGAACTGTATCCTTTGGGGTCTTCATATAACCTAACCTAACCTAACCTAACCTAACCTAACCTAACCTACCCTAACCTAATCTAACCTAACCTAACCTAACCTAACCTAACCTAACCTAGCCTAACCTAACCTAACCTAACCTAACCTAACCTAACCTAACCTAACCTAACCTAGCCTAGCCTAACCTAACCTAGCCTTTAAAAAATCCCTATACCATAAATATATCCTATAATTCACGAAAACATCTATAAAAAATCACTTAAACCAAAATGTTCTCTAAAGCCTTCAAAAAAATCCCTATACCCTAAAATTTTCTTCCCTATCAACTTCAAAAAAATCCCTATACCCTAAAATTTTCTTCCCTATCAACTTCAAAAAAATCCCTATACCCTAAAATTTTCTTCCCTATCAACTACAAAAAAATCCCTATATCATAAAATTTTCTTCCTATCAACTTCAAAAAAATCCTTATACCCTAAAATTTTCTTCCCTAAAAACTTTAAAAATCCCTATACCATAAAATTTTCTTCCCTATCAACTTAAAAATCCCTATTCCCTCAAATTTCCTCCCTGTGTACTTTTCCTTGACTCTGGTGCTAGGTGTGGAGGCGGTGATCTGCTGGGCACCTTAATACAGCGTACGTACATCACTGAGTACGAGGTGTGCTGGTACGTAAGGCAGCTCCTCCTTGCCGTGGACCACATGCACGACCGTTGCGTGGCACACCTGGGCATCAACGTGAGTACAGGTGTTAATTAAGGTGTGGACAGGTGTAATAGGGGGAGGGAAGGTGTGTTATAGAGGTGAGTAGTAGTAGTAGTAGTAGTAGTAGTAGTAGTTGAAATAATGTATAATATTTTTTGTTATGTAAGAGGAATGTTATAAAACGAACTGTTATTCATTATATATTCTCTCTCTCTCTCTCTCTCTCTCTCTCTCTCTCTCTCTCTCTCTCTCTCTCTCTCTCTCTCTCTCTCTCTCTCTCTCTCTCTCTCTCTCTCGCAGGTGGGTGACATCCTTCTGGTTCGCCCCAACGGCATGGAGATAAAGTTGGGTGACCTTTCTCTATCACGTCACATCAGGATCCAGAATATCTATCCACTCGACTACGGTACGGCTCTCTCTCTCTCTCTCTTCTTCTTCTCTCTCTCTCTCATCCACTAACTTTTCTTTCACATCAACCTATCTCCATCACACCCCAACACCCCCACCCACCCCTTCGCACCTATTAATCAACGCCCACCTTTCCCACAAGCTGTTCAAGTCAAATGTGGTAACTCGGATGTCACAGAAGTAGAAATTAATCCGTTCTTCTTTGACACAG
>JAPQNM010000034.1:2670214-2697714 GCA_029783475.1 Metacarcinus magister
CAAAAATAAATATAAAAACAATAGTAATAATAATAATAAAAATGATGATAATAATAATAATAAATAATAATAAATAAATAAATAATAAGAGTCATCCATATATATTACATTAAGCAAAGAATGAAAAAAATAAACAATTAAAAATAAATATAACAAAAAAAATAGATATATACATACATAGATAAATACACACATAGATAGATACACACATAGATAGATACACACATAGATAGATAGATAGATAGATAAAAAAAAACTTAACCAATTGAGAACGTGAAGAAAACGCTACCAATTTAAATCGACCAATCCTGTACATGGACGATTGGACCAGTGTGTGTAGCAGCCAATCAGCGATCAGGACGAGGCCAGGGTAGTTCTGGCTGGCCAATCACAGAGGATTTAGCACTAGCTGAGAGAGAGAGAGAGAGAGAGAGAGAGAGAGAGAGAGAGAGAGAGAGAGAGAGAGAGAGAGAGAGAGAGAGAGAGAGAGAGAGAGAGAAGATAAGAGGAGAGAAGAGAAGATGATGATGATAATGTATATAAAAAAAAACACAAAACACAAAGAAGAAGAAGAAGAAGAAGAAGAAGATGAATCGTGACACTCCACAAAAAAAAGATAAGACAGAAAGAAAGACAAGAAGAAAGAAAGGAAGAAAGGAAGAAAGAAAGGAAGATAAACAGGATAAAAAAAAATAAACAAGGCAGAAATATATAAAAAAAATTATATATATACATACAAAAGAAAACAAAAACAAAACAAGCAAACAAAACAAGGAACCAAAACCAAAACCAAGATAATCACGAAGTTATAAAAGTAAACAAACAAACAAACAAACAAACAAACAAAAATAATCATCACACCACCACCACCACCACCACCACGAGGGGAAAAAAATCAAATGGCTGACAAGACAACGAACGACCCTCACTTTTTTCCCCTCTCCCCCTCCCCACTACACAGCTCAAGAGAGGGGAGAGGGAGAGGGGAAGGGGAGGGGAGCTTGTGGAGGTGTTGAGGGGATTAAAAGGGGGGTGTTGGGGAGAGGATTACTCCCCTTATCACCCCCTCCCTATTTCCCCTCATTCTTCCCCTCACCCCCAACCTGCTATCAAGGCTTCTGTTCATATATGGAAGCTGATAATGTGTAGGTTTTTTGATGTGTGTGTGTGTGTCTGTGTGTGTGTGTGTGTGTGTGTGTGTGTGTGTGTGTGTGTGTGTGTGTGTGTGTGTGTGTGTGTGTGTGTGTGATATTTTTTCCCCTCTCAATTGTTAGGTATTTTCAAATTTAATAGGGAGAGAGGAGCTTGAAGAAATAAATATAAAAATAAATATAAAAATAAATATAAAAATCACATTGTTCTAACTTTTTTCCAACGTGCGTCATATTGTTTTTCCAAAGACACAAAGGTTTGAAAATAAATAGATATAAAAAAAAAAAAAAATTAATAATAAAAAAATATAATTATTACATGAAATAAAAAGTTATTATATTCTCTTGTATCACTAGAGCAAGACACAAAGTTAAAATTATATTAAAAAAAATTATTATTATTATTACAAGAAAACAAAACTTCAATTCTATTACATATTCTTTTTATCATGACAATATTAGATTTTTTTTTCTCCCTCTACTTTTATTTACAATTTCCTTGCCTGATTATTATTTTCTTTTTTTCCTTTTCACATTATATTTTTTTTCCTTCTTGTTCAATAGTTTTAGGTGGCGATAAGGTCTCTCTCTCTCTCTCTCTCTCTCTCTCTCTCTCTCTCTCTCTCTCTCTCTCTCTCTCTCTCTCTCTCTCTCTCATCACCCCATCACCCCCATCACAGACTAACCCTTACCCATTACCTCCCCATTCCTAGGACATCACCCATTAGAATCACCTGTCTCTACCTACCTCACTCCATCCTTAATCCTTACACCCATTATTCACCCATTCACCCCCACTACCCCATAAAACGCCCCATTACATATTATTAAATACCTATCACACTACTATTGGTCTCATTCCACCCATTAACAACCCTTACAGCCCCATTACGCCCTACTCTCACCCATTAAGTCACTCATTATCCCCCATTGGCCGTATTACACCCATTAACTACTCATTACCTTAACTTATCTTCCATTAACTACCCATTACCACCCATCAACACCCATTAACTTACCATTACCCCATTAACCACTCATTAGTCACCCATTACCCACCTTAGTCACCCATTATCAACCGTTTCACCCCCATTAACTACTAACTACCAACCATTATTACCCATTAACACCCATTCACCCGATTACCACCCATCAAACCCCCATTCACACACACTAACCACCCATTCACCCCCATTATCACCCATTAACCCCCATTACCACCCATTACCACCCATTACAGATGATCCCCATTGTGCACGAGAGGCGTCGCTTCACCGATGTTATGGACGAGGAAATTGACGAGGACAGAAGGAAGAGGAGGATGATAGACAGGAAGACCGTCAGTTTTATAAGGGGACGGATGGAAACTTGTGCCCTCGACCTGCCACGACCCTGCAAGAATGAGGTGAGGGGAAGTGAGGGGAAGGTGAGGGGAAGGAAGGAGTGAGGGGAGGGTAGGGTAGGGTAGTAATGGGAAGGATTGGTAGGAACTGTTGAGAGAAAGTGGGTTAATGAGGTGAGGGGAAGTGAGGGGAAAAGTGAGGGGGGAAGTGAGGGGGAAATGAGGGGAAGGAATTGGTCAGAGGGAATTGTTTAGGGAAAGTAGAGTAATGGAGGGAGGGGAAAAGTGAGGGGAAATGAGGAGAGAAAAAAAAAGTGAGGGGAAAACTTTGGGTATATATCAGTAAGGGAAAAAAATAGATGAGTTAAGAAGGGGAAAGAATGTTTAATGAAGAGAATGAGTTTAAGTATGTGTGAAATAATTACTCTTCTCTTCCCACTCTCCCCTCTTCTTCCCACTCTCCCCTTTCCTCCCTCTCCTTTTCACACACACTCCCCTCTCCCTTTCCCCCAACTCTCTCCCCTCTCTCTTTCCTAAACACCCCCCCTTCTTTCCCTCACACTCCCTTCCTTCCTCCACTCCTTACCCACACTCCCTTATCTTCCCTCTTCCTACATTCCTTACACTCCTTCCTTCCTTAAACCACACCCTTACCCTACCCTACCACTACCCTACCCTTCTACAGGTCACCACACGATTGGCACTGACGGAGAGAGTGCGTGAGGTGAGGGAAGGTGCAACGCCCAACACAGCGCCCTTCCTTAGAGAGAAGCCTAGCACTACTGCCATCTCCGCGGGTTGTAAGCTGGACCTAACAGCGGCGGTGTCTGGCGTGCCCGAGCCTGGGGTGCAGTGGTACAAGTAAGTGAAAAGAAGGGAACTGAGGGGGAAAAGAGGGGGAATGAAGGGAAAAAGAGGGGAAATGAGGGGAAAAGGAGGAGGAAATTAGGGGGAAAAGAGGGGAATAAGAAGGGAAATTAGAGAAAAGTGGGAAAAGAGGAAATGAGGGGAATGGTAAGGGAATAGGGGAGGAAATGTGGGGAATAGTGAGGGAAATATTGGGAAAAGGAGAGGGGAGAGAGAGGGAAGGAGTGTGGTAGAGCGAGGATAAAAGGAAGAGAGACAAGGAAGAGAAGATAAGGAAGGGAGAGAAGAAAGAGAGAAGAAAGAGAAGACAGAGAAGGAAGCAAGGAAGCACACTGGAATTGAAAGATAAGAGGAAGAAATAAAAAAAATAAATAAATAAAATAGAATACAAACAATAATGAAAAATAAACACCACCACATACACATCTAAAACACACACACACACACACAAAAAAATAAATAAATAAATAAATAAATAAATGACTAAAAAAAACCACACCGCACTCCCCTAACTTTCTCCTTACTCCCCCCAACAGAAACGACGTTGTGATTCCAGCCGACTCACCCAGAATATCCATAACAACACAGGGCGGACGATCAACACTCAGCTTCAAACAGTGCAAGGAATTCGACACTGGCTTGTACAAGATAGTGGCTCGTAATGACGCCGGGCAGGTAACCCATAAATTCAGGCTGGTTCAAGGTCAAACGCCTGGATGCTGCGACACACCTGAGATCACGCAGGTCGGGGAGACGGAGATGTTAGTCCGCTGGAAATCACCTATTGATAACGGAGGCGCGAGGATTGTGTCTTATAACCTGGAGATGAAGATTAGTGGTGAGTGTTCATGTGGGTGTGTGTGGGTGTGGGTGTGAGTGTGTGTGTGTGTTGTTTTTTCTGTCTATATATCCATCTATCAATCTCTCAATCTCCTTCTTTTTCCTGTCTCCTCTCACACCTTCCCTCCCTCACTCTAACCCAACCCCAAAAAAATCAAAATAAAAACACCACTACTACTACCACCACCACCTCCTCCTCCTCCTCCTGCAGGTGAGACAAACTGGACCACTGTGGCAGAGAATTTTGACCACGAATTCTACAAATTGTCCAACCTTACGCCCAATACCACCTACTTCTATCGGGTGTCTGCCAAGAACTTTATCGGTTGGGGAGACGTATCGGCTGCCACCGCTGCCACTAAGACCCACGCCGTCGGTGAGTTGAGGGGAGAGTGAGGGGAAAGTGAGGGAAGTGAGGGGAAGTGAAGGGAAAGTGAGGAGAAAGTGAGGGAAAGTAAGGGGAGGTTAGGGGAAGTGAGGAGAGGTTAGGGAAAGTGAGGGGAAAGTGAGGGGAAAATTAAAGGCGAGGGGAGAAGACCATGAAAAGGGAAGGTGTAAGGGGAAACTGGTGAGGGGAGAATGAGGGGAAAGTGATTTGAAGATGAAGGTCAGTGAGGGTATAGGGAGTAAGGCGAAGAAGAGGGGATGAAAAGTCAGTGAAGGAAGGTGAGGGGAAAGTGACGAAGTGAAAACAAGGGGTAGGAAGTGTTTTGAAGTTGTTTAGTTAGCAGTGAGGGGAACTGAGGGTGAGACAGGATGAGGGGAAGGAAAGGGAAGGGGAGTGTAGATATGTTTATTTCTTTATATAAATGTAAGTATGACATGGATTGAAATAATTCTCTATCTCACTCCCCTCTCTCCCATTCTCTCACTTCCACACCCCATCACTTCCTTCCTCTCTCTTCCTCTCATCTACACATCCCATTTCCATCCCCTCTCTCCCCTTCCTATCCCTCCCTCTCACACACACACCTCACCTCCATCACCTCTCTCTCTCTCCCTCTCACAAACACATCTCATCCATTCTTTACCCTCACCCTCTCAACACCACCCGACACTTTCCTTCCCCTCTATCCTTTCCCCTCTACCCTTTCCCCTCTGCCCCTTCCCCTCTACACCTCCCCATCTACAGGTGTGACAGGTTCCCGCAAGGTGCAGGTGTCCCAACAGATGCTACAGCTACAGAAGCAGACAGAGAGCGGCAAGACCCCGGTTCAGTCCACAGAGCGAAGGGACATTGACTACAGCAAGGAGCTCGAGCCTGTTAAGATGAAGACAGGAGAGAATGCTGAACTGCAGGTAAAGTGTGTGTTTGTCTGTCTATCTGTGTGTGTGTTTGTCTGTCTATCTGTCTATCTATCTGTTTGTCTGTCTATCTGTCTATTTGTCTGTCTATCTATCTGTTTGTCTGTCTATCTGTGGGGTTTTTTTTTGGGGGGTGTTGGTGGGTCTGTTTGAATGTTTGTTTACTTGTATGTTTGTGTTTGTTTGTGGCAGTGTCTGTTTCTCTCTTTTTTTTTCTCTTTCAACACCACAACACAACACCCAAACACCCACACCCACCTAACACCCAAACATCCCAACCACCCCAACACACACAAAACACACCCCAACACCAACACACACCCACCTATTCCCCCCCCCCACATCCTCACCTACCCACCTTTCCCCCCCAGGTCAGGAAATACAATCCCGTGGCAGAGGTGACCCGAGGTAGATTTGGCACCATTGCTAAGTGTGTGCGGACCGACGATCACCGGACCTTCGTTCTCAAGGTCATGCAGAACAAGGACAGGGAAGCGCAGGTCACCCACGAGTACGAGGTGCACAGTAGCCTTAGACATGAGCGTATTGTGCAGCTTTATGAGGCTTACAGGTGAGTGTGAGTGTGAGTGTGAGTTGAGGTGAGGTGAGGTGAGGTGAGGTGAGGTGAGGGGAGGTGGAGTAAGGGGTGGGGGATAGAGTGGGGGGGTGGTAGGAAGGTAGGATAAAAAATTAAAAACAAAGGAAGGTTCTGCAAGGTATTTCAACAACAGGTGAGGGGGGAAAAAAATGCCAGGTGTAAAAATGAGGTTTATGTTAATTAATGAAAAGGAATGAAAAAAAAAAAAGAGTTGTCTACCTTGAATCCGTACAAGAGACAAGTGACAGGTGACAGGTGGGAATCATACGTTGATTAATTAATGAAAGGTGTGAGGAGTGAAAAATGGAGACAGAAAAAAAAAAAGAGTAAAAAAAATAATAAAGATAAATAGATATAGATAAATAGTTAAATAGATAGAATGCTGATAGACTACAGCCATCCAGGTGTAACTAACTGTAACACATCTTAATTACAGGTAAAGGGAGATAGAGTATGTAGGGTGTAAACTAACATACACAAAAATACAAAGGGTGAAATCTAGGGTGAGAAGCTACGAAAAGGGTGTATGTATGTAATTTAGGATAGAAGAGGAAGAGGAAGAGGAGAGACAGGTGAAGGGAGGGAGGGAGGGGAAGGAGGGAAGATTTGAGGAGAGGTAAGAGCAGTGTGGAATAAAGAGGGGAAAGGATATGCAAAGAGGGGAAAAAAGAGGGAAGAGGAGAGGTGTGAATGAAGGGAAATAATGAGAAGATGGAAGAAGGGATGTTAGGTTGTAGGGAAAAAATGTATGAGTAAAAAGGAGGAGGAAAAAATAATGGAAGGAGAGGAGGAACAAATAATGGAAGGAGAGGAGGAGGAGGAAGAGGAAAACTAGAATGCAAAATAAAAATGTATATATACTTTACGAAATAATAATAAAAAACACAATTAATAACACTTTTTTCTCTCTCTTTCTCTTCCTTCCTTCCTTTCTCTAATCATTCCTAACTTACATCCCAAACTACCTCTCTCTCTCTCTCTCTCTCTCTCTCTCTCTCTCTCTCTCTCTCTCTCTCTCTCTCTCTCTCTCTCTCTCTCTCTCAGCGTGGGAGCGTACACAGTGTTGGTGATGGAACCTTTAAGTGGCATGGACATCCTTACCTACCTGGCTTCACAATACCAATATTCTGAGCAACAGGTGTACATGGTCACTTGCCAGGTAAGTTGAACACCCTTACCCCTTTATCCCCATTTATCCCTCTCCCCTTTACCCCTATCCTCTACTCCCATCCCCTTATCTCCTACTCCCTTATCTCTATCCCTCTACCCGACCCTTTGAAGCCAAGTAACCTAACTCACCCTTGCCCCTTGCCCCTTCAGGTTGTGGACGCCCTTAGTTACCTTGGGTGGCGCGGGTGGTGCCATCTGGACGTGCAGCCTCATAACATTGTGGTGACGTCAACACGCACTTGTCACGTCAAACTGGTGGACTTTGGTGCGGCGCAGAAGGTGTCCAAACTTGGCGGTGATGTTACGGTGACGGGACACCTTGATTATACAGGTGACGGGGGAGGGCAGAGAGAGAGAGAGAGAGAGAGAGAGAGAGAGAGAGAGAGAGAGAGAGAGAGAGAGAGAGAGAGAGAGAGAGAGAGAGAGAGAGAGAGAGAGAGAGAGAGAGTGTGTATGTGTGTATGTGTATGCGAACGTATGTGGAATCAAAAACAAAACTTCGCCAACAATGACAATTAACCAAACAAAAAAAAAATAAATGACAAAAAAAACAGTAAAAAAAAAGATAAAAAATACACAAAAAAAAATATTACAGCGAAAACAAAAATAAACCCACACACACCCACACCCACACCCAAACACACCCATACTAACACCCTCTCTCCCCCTACAGCCCCCGAGATCGTGCTAGAGCAGAAGGCCCACCCAACCAGCGACGTGTGGTCCCTCGGCGCTGTGATCTACGTCCTCCTCGCCGGCAGGAGCGCCTTTGGGGGTGTGGACGAGGCAGACACTACTGAGAACATCCAATACGTGAGGTTCAAATGCGAACACCTTAACCCCGGCGTGAGTCAAGACGTTGTGAGGTTCTTGATGCTGATCTTCAAACGAGACCCCTGGTGAGTACTGCGGGAACTAACGATTGGGGTGGGGAGGGGTGGGTAGGGAGGGACGGGGGAGGGATGGTGTGAGGGATGATGGGGGGAATGGAGGAAGGAGGGATGGAAAGAGGGAGGGATGGAAAGAGGGAGGGATGGAGGGAGGAATAATGAAAGAAAGAGAAGAAAGGATAAGAAGGAAAAGAAATTAAAAACAAAAAGAAAAGGAGAAAGAAAAATCTGAGAGAGAGAGAGAGAGAGAGAGAGAGAGAGAGAGAGAGAGAGAGAGAGAGAGAGAGAGAGAGAGAGAGAGAGTCAGAGAGACTAGGCTAACAAATAAACAAGCATTTAAACCACATAATTATGCTCCCCTCCCCCTCTCTCCATCACCCCTCCCCCTCCGCCCCACACTCACTCATAGCCTATTCATAACATCGGATTGCAAGTCAAATTTTACTGCAACATTATTTTTTCTGTTAGTCTGTTTGTTATGATACACGAAACGAACAAACATATACATATTTTTTTTATCCAACGTGAATAGGCTTAGATAGGCCTAAAATAATCTGATCAAACGAGGCTATGAACTACCTCTCTCACTCTCTCACACGTCACGACCGCCGTTGTGACCACGGCGCCCATTTGATGCCGGTCCGACGCAGCGCCGTGGACGGCGTGCAGTGTACACGGCGCGCTATGGACGCGTTCACACTTGTCGACCTTTCACCGTCACGACTCGACGGTGACGTTATTATTTATAACATTTAAATCCATAATAACACATTATACACATTACTAGAATGCAAATAATGGTTTCAAAGTAGTATTAAGACAATGCACTTGGTATATAAAGATATAGCAATATTCACAATTACCAATATCAAAATTTCAATGACAATACAGAAATCAAAGATTAGTTAGTAGTATGTAAAGACTATATATTAGTTATAGCCTATTATAGATATTGAAAACATATTTAGTAATCTATCACCGGTCATTGATGCAACTGAAGGTGTGCGGCGCATGGTCACGGGTCAGGCCGTGGGTGCGCCGCGGTGTGGACGGTCTCAGTGAAAAGTCGACACGTGAAACGAGCCTAACACACACGTGTATATAAACACATCAACCAAAACAATGTCCACTCTAAATATGACATGAAAAACAAAACAAAAAACACAATTAAACAATGAAACACGAAGTATATGTATACGTCAAACATTCACACTTTCCTCCTCTGAAACACGCGCGTCCCTTGCCCCGCGCGCCTCGATGGCGTGTGTTGCGGTGACCGCCGAGGTGACTTACCCAAGATTTGACACACAGGGCTTGGACACACACGTGTATATATAAACACATAAACCAAAACAATGTCCACTCGAAATATGACATGAAAAACAAACAAAAAAACACAATTAAACAATGAAACACGAAATATATATCTACGTCAAACACACTTTCCACCTCCTCCTTCTTCCTCTGAAACAAAATCACGAAAAACACCAAAAAAACACATAACCCGTCACCCAAACACCGTCACCTCTTAACTGTTTGTTCTTTAGTACTTACTGCAGCTGTAACGTGAAGGAGGATCAGCTGCACCGTCACACACACACGAAAAATCACAATTAAACAAGACACGTTTTCTCCCGTCTCAACGCCGCGACGCCATGTGCACCAAGACTGCAATAGTCAACATTGCCAACCTTACCGAGCTAACACTATACTTTTTCCTGTTTATTTTTAACTTTTATGGGTGGAAAGTATTATAAATGCATTTGTTTGTGTTTATTGTATTGATTCATAATGATAGTCGATCTAGGATGTATGTGTTAATGGGTGTTAAATAATATTCTTATACTCAGCACAGTTGGTAATTCTGTTTTATATCATATTTGACCTCTTATCTCAGTTTTAAGTAATTATATAGTTTTTCCTTCATTTTGGTGTTTTATATAAATCAAAATAATAGTCAATATACATCAGGATATAAAAATATTTCCTTAATACCGTAAATAATTGAAGTTCTACATACTGTAGCCTAGGAAAGACGACCAAGGCGGGAAAATGTAAATGGTATTGAACTTCTTTTCTCATTTTTACCTTTTCCTCTTTATTTAACACCAAATTAACATGCAGGAAATAACAATCATAAACATGTAACCCTTTTCCAACATCACAATCCTTCAGAAAATGTTTTTATACGATATTAATAATGAAAATAAGGAAGAAAATTGACTAGGCTATCCAGGATTTTCTGTGAATTATTAGTTAACCTTAAAAGTTTTCCAGCACACAGTTTTCTTTGTATTTATTCATCTAAAAATACTTGAATTAATGAAGAAACCAGACAAGAAACATGAAAATTAACTAGACTTTTATTAAATTTACCCATTTTTTCAGTGTAATTTCAATATCCTATTTTTAGGTATATTATTTTTTTCTCTATTCTCAGTTTTAAGTAAATATGCGTTTTATCCTTCATTCTGGTGTTTTATATAAGTCAAACTAATACTCAAAATACACCAGGATATGATAATGTTTCCTAAATACTGTGAATAATTGAAGTTTTAGATACGATAGCCTAGTCAAGGTTAACTATGATAATTCACAGAAAAACCTGGCTAGCCTAGTGATTCTTCTTCCTTATTTTCATGATTAATATTGTATAAAAACAGTTTCTGAAGGAGTGTGAGGTTGAAAAAGGGTTACATGTTTATGATTGTTATTTCCTGCGTGTTTTTTTGGTGTTAAATAATGAGGGAAAGATAGAAATGAGGAAAGAAATTCAATACCATTTACACTTTCCCTCCTGGGCCGTCCTTACAACATTTTCCAGGACACAATTTTCTTCATATGGATTCATCTAAAAATACTTGAATTAATGAAGAAACCAGACAAGAAACATGAATATTAACCCATTTTTTTTTCAGTGTACTTTCAATATATTTACTTATGTATGTTTATATCTTATCATTTATCCTTTTATCTCGAGTTCTGTGTTTTATTTTCCGTGTTTAATTTCCCGCGTTTTTCTTCCCTACAGTAAGAGGCCTAAGGTGGAGGAGTGCTTGGATCACAAATGGTTAATGGAGAGTGACTACATGGCAAAGAGGAGAGAGCGAGTTACCTTCTATGGAGCCAGTCTAAGGGTGAGTGTGGTGTGTGTGTGTGTGTGTGTGTGTGTGTGTGGTATAATAAATTGATATATAATGTGTGGTTATTTTTATCGATTGTTCTTGTTCTAATGTTTGTCATTTATTTTTTTCCCCTTTTCTTCTCTCCTTCATTTCCTTCCTTCCTTCGTTCCCTCCTTTCTTCCTTCCATCCATCCTACCATCCATCCATCCATCCTACCATCCATCCTTCCATTCTTCCTTCCATCCCTCCTTCCTTCCTGCCTTCCTTCCATCCATCCTCCCTTCCTTCCATCCATCCATTCTTCCCACCTTCCTTCCATCCATCCTTCCTTCCTTCCATCCATCCACCCTTCCTTCCTCCCACCTATCTACCTTCCTTCCCTCCATCCATCCTTCCCACCTTCCTTCCTTCAACAGGAGTACGACCGGTGTTACCATGAGGCTATACTGAAAGCTGCCATCAAATCACCGAACCTCCTTAACTTCAACGACGCTGCCTTCCCACCAACGATAACCTACGATATCGATAATCTATGTATTGTTTAGCTATTGTATCTATCTCGACCCTCAGTCTCTCCGCCCCTTCCTCCTACTGTAGTCTCCCCAGTTGTATTCTGACAGTCTCTCCAATATTTCTCTCCCTCTCTCTCCAGTTTTTTTTTCCTCTTTCCCTCGATGCTTTTCTAATAGAGGGAATTATTGATAAAGAGAATTGTTATGTGAAAGGTATCTGATATTCTTTTTCCCTTTCCATTTGTCTCTCCTCCTCCTCCTCCTCCTCCACCTCCTCCTCCTCCTCCATTATCTCCACAATGTTTATGGTTTAAAGTTCGTTCTCTTGGTTCCTAATGAAGTTACGTAAGGAAGATATACTGTGTTTACCTGTTTACGTTGATTTATTAAGTCTGTCCTGAAACGCTTTTATCACCGAACAGAAAACGAGACTTGGTACACACTTTTCTTCTTTTTTTCTTTTCTCTCTGCTATTGCAAGAACATTTTACTTTTTTTTTCATTGTTTTCCCTTAGATATTTCCTTTTTTTTTTTCTTCCTCCTTTTCCTGGATATTGTTGTTATTAGTGAAAAGTTTTTGAGGGTTGATAATTTTCATGTTCTTTTGTGTATTGTATTTATTAAGTCTATTTGTGATTTTTGATGTAATACGAAAAAAATATATATAATAAAATACGTATATATTGAGTTTAAGAAAAAAAATAGTAATAATAATAAATAAAATAGTGATGTTTACCTTATTACGTACTACAGCACTTACGTTTTCTTTTTAAGAGTAGAGAGTAACAGGCCGTTTTCTATAGCAACCCTGTAGTAGGTTTTCATCTTATTCAATTTTATTTAGATAGATAGAGATGAAATTATTTTGTTCTTTCTATCTTTTCCTTGACGACGTTTTCTGATTATTTTCATTCTTCTTCCTTTTCGTTTAAACTGTTTTTTGGGTGTTTTGATGACGTCATGGATTGTAGGAGGCTGGTGATTGGCTGATTCTATATGACGTCATGAATTGTAGGAGGCTGGTGATTGGCTGATCCTTAATGACGTCATAGGAGGTTGAAAGTGATGTACAGTGTAATGAAATATAAAAAAAAATGAAGATAAATAAATAAATACAAGGAATCATGAACATTTCCAGTTGTTTTCTTATTCCTTTCTTCTCCTTTTTATCTTATTTCTTCTTTATTTCTTCATTCGTTGCACCGTCCAGAGTGATTGACAGTTACGAAGGAAGGAGGAAGAGGAGGAGGTGATGATGAAGAAAATGTGATAATTAAAACAAGGAAGGAAAGGAAGAAAAGTGGTTTATACAAAGAGATGAAATAAAGAATTGAAGTGAGAAGAAACAAAAACCGAAAAAAAAATCCAAATAACATTAAACTAAAATTCAAAGGAGAGAAGACGAAAAAAAAATTTAATCAAAAGAGACACGAATAAAAAAAAATAAAAAATAAAAGAAAGTCTGTAAGAAATATACATTGCAAGAGAGCAAGAAACCCTTTCATACAAGATCAAAATAGGAACCTGAGAGAGAACTAATAAAAAAACCAAAATAAATAATAAAAAAAATGACAAAGGGACGAAAAATTAACACAACAGAGTACACAAACAAATTAATTAAAAAAAATAAAGTAAGAAGATGAAGGTGTGAAAGGAAATCCTGTAATCAAAAAACAACAAAAAAAAATCTTACTCTTACGTCTGGCAGTGACTCCTCATCAGCTTACACGTGTGAACAGAGCGGGAAAAATATCGTACCTTCAAAGGAGAGAAAAAGATGACAATTTTGATTAACGAATGAATAGATAGTCAAACAAAAACACCAAAAAAACATATATATAAAAAAAATAAACATTACTTCCATTTACTTAAACATTCAACATAGGAGAAACGGAAATAAATTAGAAAAAAAGGAGAATTTCAACAACAACAATGATAATAATAATAAGTTTTTTTCTTGTTTTCTTTTTACTGTATAAGATATAGTTGTATTAATACTGGTCATTACAAGTTGTATTATGTCTTAGGTTTAAAAGGAAGTAAATTAGAGAGTTTACGACAGAAGCATTACCACACTATTGTCTCCCTTCCATCCTTTCTATAACAACTAAATGGTTTCACAAAAATAGAAAATCACGTTAGTAGTCCCTTAATAATCCAATCTAAACAGGTGATTGGTGGAGGGAGAATAGCCCTGCCCCCTTTACATCTACACCATCCAATCAGGGGCATGTATATAGCTTAACCACGCCCAGTTTGCTAATTATTATAACCAATGAGGAGGTAAGTACGCCCCGCCCCCCACCCCGCCCAGGCTGAGTTAACACCCTTTTAGTAGATGAATTAATAACAACACTCAAAAACACATGAAACTAAACAAATAACAATGCATAACATGAATAACATTATAATCAAGGCATTACAACATAGCACAGTCTACCTTAAAAACTACTATGTACACGCAAAGAAAATGGGAAGTTTAACTATTCAAATCAAGTGGATTAATCCATTAGCAATACAAACATTTTCTTCCCGTCCTATTATTTTGAGACATAACAGACAGATAAATCGATAAATAGACAGACATAGACAGCACCAATGTTTGCAAAGAGACATTCCACGTCCAGCAAACCGTTTTCTTTGATTGTTCTTCATATAAATATTATTGTATCTTATATGTAGTACTCATGTTGCCATTATTGATATTTTGTACTAATCAATAATGATGATGATAATAATAATAATAATAATAATAATAATAATAATAATAATAATAATAATAATAATAATGCTAATAATAATAATAATAATAATAATAATAATAATACCTTGATATAAAATAAGAATGTACCTTCGTATGTTAGTAAGTTAATTAAGTAATGCAGGAATATTTTTTTTCCCATTATTATTATTATTATTATTATTATTATTATTATTATTATTATTACACAGTGTAGTGAATATTGTATTATGTATGTATAGGTTATTTTAATATTCCTTACGAAGCCTCACTTGTATACATTATTCATACATAGTTTGTATTGTGGTCAGGTCAGGTCAGGTCAAGGTCAGGTCAAGGTCAGGTGTGGGTCACGTGACTCGTACAGGTGTGCTCAAGGTCCAGGTGTTAAAAAAAAAAAAAGTATATAATGTAAAGTTATGCAAAAATAAGGTTAGATAAATAATTTCAAAAAGATAAAAAGTTAGTTCAAAATTATATGAAAGTCACATTTTTTGTTTGTGTGTGTGTGTGTGTGTGTGTGTGTGTGTGTGTGTGTGTGTGTGTGTGTGTGTGTGTGTGTGTGTGATGTGAAGGAACAGCTAAGTAAGTGAGAGAATAAAAAAACCAGAGAGGAGGAAGAGGAAGATGAGGAGGAGGAGGAGGAGGAGGAGGAGGAGGAGAAAAAGGGAAATAAAAGGGGGAGTATATTTCAGTTACCCTTTAGTATCCTTCTTCCCTTTCCCTTTTCCCTCTCATCTTCCCAATTACCCTCTTTATTCCTTCCCTCCTACCTCCTCCCTTTCTTCTTCCCTCCTTCCCTATTCTTTTTACTTATTCATCTCCCATTCTCTTACTTTTTTCTTTTTTCCCTCCTATTTTCTCTCTTTCTTCTCCCTCTTACTTTCCCCTCTCCTGCCCTTCCCCTTCCCCTCTCTTCTGGCACAATAATATCAGACCTTTTTTTTTTTGTCACCTGTCAAGTTAGGGTGGGAGGGGGGCGGGGGTCAGGGGGGAAGGGGCGTTGGGGGGAAGAGGAAGAGGTCGGAATAAAAGGTCACAAGTCAGGGGAGTGACGTCACCACATTCGGTAAGGTCACACGATGCTTACCTTCAGGATAGGTCAGGTCAGGAGGTCACATAAGGTCAATTTGAGGTCAATTTTCAAGGCCACACCAGGAGGTCACATCGAGTCACATTGGGTCACGATGGGTCACACTTGAACACACCTAAACACACCAGGTCAAACTTCAATACCAGGTCACACTTCAAAAACATGAGGTCACACTTCAAACACATGAGGTCACACTTCAAACACACCAGGTCAATCTTCATTACCAGGTCACACTTGAACACACTAGGTCACACTTCAAACACACCAGGTCACACTTGAGGTCACACTCCAGGTCACACATTCAGCACGGTGATATACTCTCTATACTCTACCCGGCGCGGCACCAAGTACAAGTCCTGATCCAATTGTCCGGCAGCGGCTTCCTCCTGCAGACACAGCTGACTATACGTAACGGGGGTGGTGCAGGGGGAGGTGGAGGGGTGAGGGGAGGTGTCGTGAGGGTAAACACCTTTCCCCTCATCCCGTAAACCTTTCAAGTGTGATAATATGTCCGGGAATTTCAGTCTGTCGGTGGGATCTGTGGCCCAGCACCTCCTCATCACGTCACACACCTTCGGGGGGCAGGTGTCGGGGGGGCTGAGTAGGATCCCTTGGAATATCAGCTTCACCACCTGAGGGGAGAGAGAGGGAAGGTGAGTGAGGGGAAAAATAGGGTGAGTGAGAGGGAGGGTGAGTAAGGGGAAGAATAGGGAGGATGAGTAAGTGAGTGAGTGAGTGGGGAGAGGGAGGGTGAGGGAGGGTGAGTGAGGGGAGGGAGTGAGGGGAGGAAAGAGGGTGTGAGATGAGACAATAGGAAAGATGAAGTCAAAAAAGACAAAAACAAAATCATTAATTAAATAAACACGACTATGAATCACACACACACACACACACACACACACACACACACACACACACACACACACACACACACACACACACACCAATCAACACGTAATTAGAGAGAATAAAGAAACAAAAGCGAATCGAGAAGCGCCTATCGAGAGAGAGAGAGAGAGAGAGAGAGAGAGAGAGAGAGAGAGAGAGAGAGAGAGAGAGAGAGAGAGAGAGAGACGTAACGAACCCTACTTAAAACACATTCAATTCCAGACAGAAGACAAAGGGGAGGCGATCTGATCCCTTTAAAGAGGATAGGAAGATTATAGATAACTGGATCGAGTGACAGAGTTGATAAAATGAAAAAAAAATGTCTAACTGGCAACGATACCGACAAGAGGAAGAGTGTTATCAAGAGGAGAGAGAGAGAGAGAGAGAGAGAGAGAGAGAGAGAGAGAGAGAGAGAGAGAGAGAGAGAGAGAGAGAGAGAGAGAGAGAGAGACTAAACCAAATATTCCTGAGTCATCCCTTTCCCATTTTTTATTCCTTCCGTGAGAGAAGTTTCCCATCTTCTATGAAAATAAAACACTTTCAAAACACAGCTGGAGACAGACTTTTCCTCCTCCTCCTCCTCCTCCTCCTCCTCCTCCACCTCCTCCTCCTCCTCCTCCTCCTCCTCCTCCTCTTTTTAAGTAGAGAAACAGTCTTAGGCAATATAAAAATAGTTTCCCCTCTTGATCATAAAAAACGAGAAAACACTAGAGTTATGAGAGAAAACGGGAAAGGCAAGAGTAGGAGAGTGAAAAAAAGGGAGAGAGAGAGAGAGAGAGAGAGAGAGAGAGAGAGAGAGAGAGAGAGAGAGAGAGAGAGAGAGAGAGAGAGGACTGCTGGTGACAGGCTGGTATAAGAAGAAAACGAGGTGTGTGAAAAGTAAAAATAATGACTTGATGTGTTTGAAAAAAAAAAAGCGAGATAAAAAACAAGAGTGAAGAGTGAAAGAAAGTGAATAATAATAATAATAATAATAATAATAATAATAATAATAATAATAATAATAATAATAATAATAATAATAATAATGTTTTGTATTCATATTCTTGTATATATCATTCTCTCTCTCTCTCTCTCTCTCTCTCTCTCTCTCTCTCTCTCTCTCTCTCGCTTTCCATGCTATCAAAAACTGTCTGTATCCGTATGAACACCCGCCACACACACACACACACACACACACACACACACACACACACACACACACACACACACAGAATAAACAAAGTATACACATGAGCGTCTTTTGTGTATAATGTTATCGTTACTTAGGCATCAATGTCTCCCTTTATTCCTCCTCCTCCTCCTCCTCCTCCTCCTCCTCCTCTTCTTCTTCCTTACTAGAGAGATTCATCCTTCTCTTTAGTTCTCCTCTTCCTTTCACTTTTACTTCTTCCTTCTCTCCTCCTCCTCTTCCTCTTTCTCCTCCTCCTTCTCCTCCTCTTCTTCTTCTCTTTCTCCTCCTCTTCTTCTCCTCTTCCTTTTAATTATATTTTCCTTCTGCTTCTTCTTCCTCTCCTTCTCCTCCTCCTCCTCCTCCTCCTCCTCCTCCTCCTCCGCCTCCTCCTTTTGAAAGTGAGATAAGAGGAAAAAAATTCTCAGGCTGGAGGAAAACAATATTCTCTTTGTGGCAAGAACGATGTGAGGCGCCTCTTCCGGGTAGAGAGAGAGAGAGAGAGAGAGAGAGAGAGAGAGAGAGAGAGAGAGAGAGAGAGAGAGAGAGAGAGAGAGAGAGAGAGAGAGAGAGAGAGAGAGAGAGAGAGAGAGAGAGAGAGAGAGAGAGAGAAGATGAAAACAAGAAAGAAAGAAAGAATGAATGAAAGAAAGAAAGATAGATAGATAGAAAGAATACAAAGAATGAATGAAAGAAAGAAAGAAAGAATAAGGAAACGCTCTACTACTAAATTGGAAAAGATAGAAATAGAGACGCAAAGTGGAAAAAAAAATACCTAGAGAGAGGCGACGGAAAGGGAAAAAAAGAGAAGGAAATAAAAAGGAAATTGTTTATTGAGAAAATATGACACACTCCTCTCCCTTACCTTGCCTGTCTGTCTGTCTGTCTGTCTGTCTGTCTGTCTGTATGTCTGTATGTCTGTATGTATGTATGTTTCTGTTTGTCTATCTGTTTATCTATAGTTTTGAATTCCTTAACAACCTAACTAACTAACTAACTAAGCTCACCCAACTGTTCATCCTCACAAACGGGTTGGTGGATAAATGGATACCTAGTGTAACCTGGGGAAGGTAAACTGTGGAAACTCGTATGTCACAGTGGCCTTGTGTAACGGGATAATGGATTAATTTCCACCACAGGCTCAAAGGCCGATGTGACGGGAGGTGAATGCCCGCGGCTACACACAGCTACAGCGTGTGTCCTTACTTTATACATTATTAGCGCCATTGTTACCACCAAATCCCTTCACCACTCTCATCGGTGCCAATACCTCAGGATGCTCATTATTATCATTAGAGAAATCTAAGGCATTAACTTTAGTACATTGTTAAGCTCCACTATTAACACATGAACATTCCTACACACTCCTACCTACACACTCTAACACACACATATTGGTCTTAACATCCACGAGCAATCTTGTCATTAATGTAGCTGCTCAGGCCAATTCATAACGAGGCTTAACGACTCTATTAACAACCTAATCAACACTCCTAGCTTGGTTAAATTAATTTGAACCGAAGTAGTTTCATTCATCCTTTTCGTCATTTGTTTCTATACAGTTGGAAGTTGGAAAACAAATGCTATTTTTTTTAAAGACGGTGTGTGTGTGTGTGTGTGTGTGTGTGTGTGTGTGTGTGTGTGTGTGTGTGTGTGTGTGTGTGTGTGTGTGTGTGTGTGTGTGTGTGTGTGTGTGTGTGTGTGTGTGTGTGTGTGTGTGTGTGGGTGTGGTGGGTGGGTGGGTGTGGTGTGTGTGTGTGTGTGTGTGTGTGTGTGTGTGTGTGTGTGTGTGTGTGTTGTGTGGTGTGGGTGGGTGTGTGTGTGGGGGGGGGGTGTTTGTTTGTATATATATATATATATATATATATATATATATATATATATATACATCGAGAAAAAGAAAAAGACAGAGAGAGAGAGAGAGAGAGAGAGAGAGAGAGAGAGAGAGAGAGAGAGAGAGAGAGAGAGAGAGAGAGAGAGAGAGAGAGAGAGAGAGAGAGAGAGGAAAATAATGAGTGTCTTGCTGAAATTAGAATTGACATCATAACAGAAGATGATGATGATGATAAAACTAATGATTACAATAATAATGCTAATGATAATAACAATAACAATAATAATAATAATAATAATAATAATAATAATAATAATAATAATAATAATAATAATAATAATAATAGCAGCAATAGTAACACCGAAATTCCTTCCTTCCCCCTAAACCCCTTTTCCCTTCCTCCTACACCCACCTCATCACCCCCTTCCCCTACACACACGCCATCTAGGCCACGCGGGATGATGCAACAACAACAACACCACCAAGAAGAACAACAACAAGAACAAGATCAAGAACAAGAACCAAACCAAGTGATTCTTCCATTCCCTTCTTTCTCACACAGAGCCTCAGAGGGGAACAAGGAAACCCCTGTGTGTTGCCCCTCAAGTAGCCAGCTTCCCTCACCACGCCTCTCCCCTCTTCTTCTCCCCTCTCTCTAACTCTAACACACTCTCTCTCTCTCTCTCTGTGTCTGTGGTTCGCTACATGGTTTTGAAGAGTCACTGGAAGGATTAGTTTTAGGAAAGATTGTAAATAAACTTTTTTCCCTCTCGCGTCTCATTTCAGGATGTGTTCGATTGTGGGTTATGAGTGTGTGGCATTGATGAGGTGCTGACGTGTGCAGGGGGAGGGGGAGGAGGAGGAGGAGGAGGAGGAGGAGGAGGAGGAGGAGGAGGAGGAGGAGGAGGAGGAGGAGGAGGAGGAGGAGGAGGAGGAGCAAGAGGAGGATGATAAAGGAAATGGCCACTAGGAAAGTCTTGCGTATAAGACAGAATACAAACAATCATCTTCCCGGAAACGAAAATGACCTAACCAGTACTTGAGAGAGAGAGAGAGAGAGAGAGAGAGAGAGAGAGAGAGAGAGAGAGAGAGAGAGAGAGAGAGAGAGAGAGAGAGAGAGAGAGAGAAAGAAAGAGATAGAAAGACTTCCTCTTCTTTATAAACTAAAAATTTCAGTTTCAAAAGGTTTAAGAGGAGGAGGAGGAGGAGGAGGAGGAGGAAGAGGGAGGGATAGGAGAAGAAAATTAGAAAGAGGACGCCGGAAAGAGAATAAAAAAAATAAAAAAAGAAAAGAATGAGAGAAAGAACGAGTTAATCATTTCACTGCCAACTCTGTACACTCTCTCTCTCTCTCTCTCTCTCTCTCTCTCTCTCTCTCTCTCTCTCTCGATCTCTCTCTCTCTCTCTCTCTCTCACTAGGCTTATTCATCCTTTCAATCACACGTCCTCTCATTAATCCTAAACCTCATTTCCCATTTTCCGTCACACCTCCGTTTTCTATGATGGCGAGTTCTTCTAAGGGGAAACTAAGCCTATTTCACACCGCACACAAAGCTCCCTAGGCCTATTAGAGGGTGGTGGTGGTGGTGGTGGTGGTGGTGGTGGTGAAGATCGTAAATTTTAATGCTTTTGAGATGGTAAAAAGACACGCTTGAAATGTATGGGGAAGGGGGATGAAAAGGGGTGTTAGTGGTAATGACACGCACACGCACACGCACACGCACACACACACACAAAAAGAGAGAGAGAGAGAAAGAGAGAGAGAGTCGTTTAGTTAATTCTCTATATCATTACGTTGAGCTATTTTTATGTTCTCTTTTCTCTTTTTTTTATTATTTTTTCTTCTTTCATTCTTTCTTCTTCCTCTTCTTTTTTTTCTTTACTTCTTACGTTCTCAGGTGTGAAAATTTGTGAGAGTAATTAAGGAGTTAAAGAGACAGGTAAGGATATAAATAGATTAACTAAGATACATATATAGAGAGATAGAAAGAAAGAAAGAAGAAAGAAAAAGAAAGAAAGAAGGAAAGAAAAAGAAAGAGAAAAGACTGAAGGAAAGAATGAAAACAAAAAGAAAGAACGAAAGAACGAAAGAAAGAAAGAAAGAAGGAAGGAAAGAAAAAGAATAGAAAGAAAGAGGAGGAGAGAAATCGAAAACACGAGATAAAGAAATAAATAAAGAGAGAAAGAGAAAGAAAGAAAGAACGAACGAACGAAACGGAAGGAAAACTATTAAATGATAAAAGTTTCGTTACAGAAAATTAAATTAAATGAAAAGAATTTCTTGAACGTAATTAAATTGAAAATGAAATAAATATATACATACAAAAATATATAAATAAATAAACAAATAAATAAATACAACAATCTTTAGTCTCAACAGATAAAATATAAAATTAAACAATAGACTTTATGCAAATGACATGAAAACAAACAAATTAATTCATAAACTTATTAATAACATAAATAACTTTAAATCAAACAAGATGAGACAACAAAAATAACAATAAAATAATAATAATGATAACAAACATAATAATAATAATAATAATAATAATAATTCATTCATTCATTAACTCACTATCTTTTTTTTCTCTTTCTTTTTTTTCCATCATTTCAGCAATAAAATTAAATAAAATCAGCCACAGAAAACGGAAGACAGACCAAAAATTACGGGAAACTCAAGCAAATAAACAACAAAAATAAATAATAATAATAATAATAATAATAATAATAATAATAATAATAAATAAATAAAAACCAAATTATAATAGGTAAAGGAAATGGATTGTAGTTTGACGCTGATTGGCTGTGGCGTCTCGAGTGTCCTGCTTCTCTGATTGGCTCCCATGTCTGTCACGGCTTTTAATTGGCTAAGACACCTCTGACGTCACAGGTGTGTTTTAATTGGCTTAGACAAGACTCTACCCTTTCTATTGGTTCCTCTCTCTCTCTCTCTCTCTCTCTCTCTCTCTCTCTCTCTCTCTCTCTCTCTCTCTCTCTCTCTCTCTCTCTCTCTCTCTCTCTCTCTCTCGTAAACAACGTGAGACACAAAAGATAATGGAAAGAAATAAAACTTATAATGGAGGTGAAGGAGATGATGGAAGAGGAGGAGGAGGAGGAGGAGGAGGAGGAGGAGGAAGAGGAGGAAGAAGAGGTAGCGTGGGAGGTAAAAAGAAACCGCACCACCATTCCTTCCTTCCTTCCCCTCCTCCTCCCCTTCCTCCTCCTCCTCCTCCTCCTCCCCCTCCTCCTCCTCCTCCTCCAACAGTAAGGTCATTCTCTAACACCAGCAGTCGTTCTGTTATGCTCTTCCCTTCCTCCATCACGCCCGAGTATCAAAGACCACCACAGTTCCCCTCACTTCCCCTCCCCTCCCCTCTCTTCCCCTCCCTTCCGTTCCCTTCCCCTCCCTTCCCCTCCCTTCCTTTCCTCTCGAGTCTTGTTAGCGATCGGCACACTTCCTCTTATCCCAAGGGAGTAAAGGTAGTGGTAGTAGTAGTAGTAGTAGTAGTAGTAGTAGTAGTAGTAGTAGTAGTTTTTGTAGTTATTTTTTTACGTATTTTTTTTTTGGGGTATGGCTTGTTTTATAATTCAACTCTCTCTCTCTCTCTCTCTCTCTCTCTCTCTCTCTCTCTCTCTCTCTCTCTCTCTCTCTCTCTCTCTCACACACACACACACACTCACACAAACACAAACACAACAAAACCAATACTCACATTTTCATTCGAGTTTCCATAATAAGGTTGTTTCCCAAAGGAGTAAATTTCCCACAGCACCACACCGAAGGACCACACGTCACTTTCGAGGGTAAATTTTCCATACATGATGCTCTCGGGGGCCATCCATCTCACTGGCAGCAACCTTGAACCTCCAACCTGGCCCGGGGATGAAGAAGGTTAGGTTAGGTTAGGTTGGGTTGGGTTAGGTTTGGTTTGGTTAGGTTTGGTTAGGTTGGGTTGGGTTGGGTTGGGTTGGGTTGGGTTGGGTTGGGTTGGGTTGGGTTGGGTTGGGTTGGGTTGGGTTGGGTTTAGGTTTGGTTCGGTTGGGTTGAGTTGGTTTGGGTTTAGGTTAGGTTAGGTTAGGTTTGGTTAGAAGGTTAGGTTAGGTTATATAGGGTAGGTTAGATTAGATTGGGTTTGGTTAGATTGGGTTTGGTTAGGTTAGGTTAGGTTTGGTTAGGTTAGGTTAGGTTAGGTTAGATTTGGTTTGGTTAGAAGGTTGAGTTTGGTTAGAAAGTTAAGTTAGGTTAGGTTAGGTTAGGTTAGGTTAGGGTAGGTTAGGTTAGGTTAGATTTGGTTTGGTTAGAAGGTTGAGTTTGGTTAGAAAGTTAAGTTAGGTTAGGTTAGGTTAGGTTAGGTTAGATTGGTAAAGATAAGATAGAGAGAATGGAAGGAAAGAGTGAATGCAAGAACACGGAATAAAAAGGAAGGAAAAGGAGAAAAATTGAAATAATAGAATGGATAATTTAGTGAGGAAGTGAAGAAATAGGAGGAAAATAAAAGGAAAACGAAGATAATTAAAAAAAAAGTAAAATAAAAAGACGAGAAATAAGATAAAATCAAAGAAAAAATAATAGATGCAAAAGCTGGAAAATAAACAACACAAAAAAACAGAGAATCTAAAAAAGAAAATATTTATAACACATTTATGAAATACCAAAATATATTAGAACCACACACACACACTCACTCACTCTCTCTCTCTCTCTCTCTCTCTCTCTCTCTCTCTCTCTCTCTCTCTCTCTCTCTCTCTCTCTCTCTCTCTCTAAGACAACCATTCTTTCAACGTTTTCCCACAATCCTTCTACTCTCTCACCTCCCTTCTCTCTCTCTCTCTCTTTCCCCCTCTCTCTCTCTCACCTTGTAGTAATCACAGGTGTACACGTCTCTAGACATTCCGAAGTCCGATATCTTGACGGTCAGGTCCTCCCCCACCAGACAGTTTCTACACGCTAGGTCACGGTGGACGAAGTGTTGAGAGGACAGATACTCCATTCCTGAGGCGATCTGGATGCTGATATGTAGTAGATCGCTCTGTTCAAGGGGAAAAGAAGGTATGTTAAGGGGTATTATATGGGTAACGAGGGGAAAGGGGTGAAAAGAGGGGGAAAAAGGGGAATAAAGGGGAAAAAGGGAAAAGAGGAGAAATGTGAGAGGGGAAAAGAGGTGGAAATGAGTAAGAAAATGAAAGAAAGAGTCTAAGAAAATTCAACTAAGTGAGCAATAAAAGAAAGAATTATGGTTTTCTTTTCTTCTTAATATTGTGAACATTTAAGGGATATTACTACTACTATTACTACTACTACTACTACTACTACTACTACTACTACTACTACTACTACTACTACTACTATTACTACAACAACTACAACTACTACTACTACTACTACTACTACTACTATTACTACAACAACTACAACTACTACTACTACTACAACTCACCTTACACAGAGAGGTCACCGGTGTGTGGTTGGAGTAGAAGTGAGGCCCACATGACCTCAGCAGCTCTGCCAGGTCACCATACGGCATGTACTCAAACACCATCCAAGGGGTTCCGCCACTGCCTAAGGGGAAAAAAAGGGAAGGATGAGGGGAAGTAAAGGGGAAAAAAGGGGAAGATGAGAGGAAATGAGAATCCAGGGAAGGGAAAAAATGAAGAGATATGAGGAAAGTAAAGGTATATTGCTTTGTTTCTGAGAGAGAGAGAGAGAGAGAGAGAGAGAGAGAGAGAGAGAGAGAGAGAGAGAGAGAGAGAGAGAGAGAGAGAGAGAGAGAGAGAGATAATAGAGTATAATATCTTATTCTTATTGCTTTCCTGGTGCTTCCCAAGTAATTTCTTTTCTCTCTTTCTCTCTCTCTCTCTCTCTCTCTCTCTCTCTCTCTCTCTCTCTCTCTCATAAAAACACTCATAACCTCTCTTTCCTCCCTCGTTTTTCTCATTTCCCTAACCCTTTATCCCTCCTTTCCATACCCAATCTTTCCTTACAGTCCTCCTCCTCCTCCTCCTCCTCCTCCTCCTCCTCTCTCCTCCTCGTGCTTACCTTTCGCCACAATTCCAATGAGTGTGAGGATATTAGGATGAGAGAAGGCAGACATTATTTCCACCTCCCTCATGAAGTCTTCCTCTCCCTTCACTCCAACACTTTCTTTTATCACCTTCACCGCCACTGTCTGCGTCACTACATCCTCTTCCTCCTCCTCCTCTTCCTCTTTTACATCACTATCATCCCCTCCTTCTCTCTGGTTTCTTCCTCTTCCTCTTCCTCTCCCTCCTCCTCCTCCTCCTCCTCCTTCTTCGTCTCCTCCTTCTGTCATAGTCTCCGTACAGCATTGGGTGTATGTCCCTGTGGAAGAAAACGGGATGTGGTTATTTGCTGGTGGAAGAAAACGGGATGTGGTTGTTAGCTGGTGATAGAAAATGGGGTGACATGTAATCATAGAAAACAGGAATACTTAACGTCGAAAATGTAATCAATATATGAGAGACTTAAAGATTATTTTTCATTAACTCCTTCTCAACTACTACTACTACTACTACTACAGGTTGTCTATCAATAATCCGGTTCCATCAGTTTTCCGGGAGGCGCTGTTGATGTTGATGTTTTGATGGCGCTGTAGCTACCCAGAATTAGCTGTTTGCTCATGCCGGATTACTGATAGTCAACCTGTACTACTACTACTACTACTACTACTAATACACTCACCTTTATACACCTTGCCAAAACAGCCTTCGCCAAGCTCCCCTATGAAGGAGATCTGTTCCGAGTGTAGCAGGTGTACTGGCAGGGTGTGTACCGTCTGTATGTCAGGTCCTTGGGTGTAGTAGTTGGGGTTACTAGCGAAGTTATAGGCCACGAGGGAGTTACTCTTGGATAACGTGTCTTGGGGCTGCTGCAGAAGGCGGTGAAGGAGGATGGTTAAGAGAGTGGTGGAGTTGATATGATTAGTAGAAAGTTAGTTTTTATTTTCTTCTTCAATGTATGGTAGTTATGTATGTGTCTACTTTTGTGTGTGTGTGTGTGTGTGTGTGTGTGTGTGTGTGTGTGTGTGTGTGTGTGTGTGTGTGTGTGTGTGTATGTTTCTCACCTGTCTACCTTATTATGGTCTGGTCTTGTTGGGCTAATTGTTTACTTGTGTTTATATGATTAGTTTCAGATTGTTTATTTTCAAGGTATGTTAATTATTACCTGTTGACTTTGTGTTCTACCTGTTTACCTGTCTGTTTGTCTGTCTCACCTGGCTTGGTTTCTTCTCCCTGTGTCTGTGTTTGAGCCACGCACACAGACATTTCCTCCGCCAGAAGGTTAACAGAAGCACCGCCACCACCAGCACAGACGCCAATCCCATCGGCCAGACTATGTACTTAGGCTCCATCTGAAACACGACAGGCTGATAAACGACTCTCATTGGTGTAGCATTATTGTGACGTCATGAGGTGTTTGAATAGGTGTCAGTGATTGGTTGGTTGGTTTGTGTGACGTGATGAATGTAGTTTGTGATTGGTGGATGGTGATGACGTCATGGCTTACCTGTTTAGGGATGAGTGTTGGGGGGGAGGGATGTACTTCTACTGCAAAGAAAGAAAACGGGAATTAGGCTGAAAATGGGAAATGAATTATGAAAGGAAACACAGAAAATGGGATGCGTTCACTAACAGTTTGACAAAGACGATGAAAATAAGACCAATAACACAGAAAGAATATATTACAAAAAAAAAGATAAAAATATATATATATAGAATAAAGAGAGAGAGAAAGAGAGAGAGAGAGAGAGAGAGAGAGAGAGAGAGAAAAAAAAACTGTAAATTGTATGAAGAAAAAAAAATATATATAATTCTTCACTTTCAGGAATTAGAAAAAAAAGAAAAAAAAACTATAAAGGACAAAAACACACCCACAAAAAAAAATATAAATAAATAAATAAATAAATAAAACACACACACACACACACACACCCCAATACTCACACTCTTTG
>JAPQNM010000034.1:2712714-2713818 GCA_029783475.1 Metacarcinus magister
CTCTGTCCTAATTAATTCTTATTGGTGTTTGCTTTTTTTTGGCTCCAGAGAGAAGAAACTGAAGCTACTTGTGTGTGTGTGTGTGTGTGTGTGTACATGTGTGTGTGTGTGTGTGTGTGTGTGTGTGTGTGTGTGTGTGTGTGTGTGTGTGTTCTAATTCCCTACTGACATATCATTGAGGCCTCGTCACTCATTAGGATTCTCTCTCTCTCTCTTTTTTTTCTCTCCCTCTCTCTCTCTCTCTCTCTCTCTCTCTCTCTCTCTCTCTCTCTCTCTCTCTCTCTCTCTCTCTCTCTTTGTCTGGAGTTTGTACATATAAGGCTTGTTTATAGCCTACCATATTAGAGAGAGAGAGAGAGAGAGAGACAGAGAGAGGAGAGAGAGAGAGAGAGAGAGAGAGAGAGAGAGAGAGAGAGAGAGAGAGTAAACACACTTACACTGAAAAGGATTTGTTGATGGAGTGTCGTGTGAAAAGCACTTCCTTTCACCCTTCCTTTCCCCTTCCTTCCCCTTCCTTCCCCTCCTTCCCTATTCCCCCTTCCTTTCCCCCTTCCTTTCCCTTCCTTTCCCTTTCCTTCCTTTTCCTTCCTTCCTTTTTCCCTCCTTTTTTCCTTCCTTCCCTTTTTTCCCTTCCTTTCTTCTTTCCTTCCTTCTCTTCTTTTTTTCTTCTTTTTTTATCCCTTCCTTCTCTTTCCTCCCTTCCTCCCTTCCTTTTCCTTCCCTTTCCCTTCCCCTTCCTTTCCTTCCTTCCCTTCTCCCTTCCCTTCTCTTCCCTTCCCTTCCCTTCCTTCCCTTCCCTTCCCTTCCCTTCCCCTTCCTTCCCTTCCTTTCCCTTCCCTTCCCTTCCTTCCCTTCCCTTCCCTTCCCTTCCCTTCCCTTCCCTTCCCTTCCCTTCCCTTCTCTTTCCCTTCCCTTCCTTTCCCTTCCTTCTCTTCCTTCCCTTCCTTCTCCTTCCCTTCCCTTCCCTTCCCTTCCCTTCCCTTCCTTCCCTTCCCTTCCCTTCCCTTCCCTTCCCTTCCCTTCCCTTCCCTTCCCTTCCTTCTTCCCTTCCCTTCCCTTCTTCCCTTCCCTCCCTTCCCTACCCTCCCTCCCTTCCCCTTCCCT
>JAPQNM010000034.1:2726418-2733918 GCA_029783475.1 Metacarcinus magister
TTAAGCGTGTCACCTCCTCCTCCTCCTCCTCCTCCTCCTCCTCCTCCTCCTCCTCCTCCTCCTCCTCCTCCTCCTCTTCCTCCTCTTGTTGGTATCGTAAAAAAAATTGTTATCGAAGTTATTTTTTTGTTATTTCATCCCGTCCTTTCTCCCCCGAAGGAAGGGAGGAGTGGAAGGGAGGGAAGGGGGGGTGGGGGGGGAAGATGACCTGGAGGGAAGGGGGTGGGGGGAGGGGGGGAGGGAAGGCTAGCAGGTCACCGCCATTGACCCAGTGCCGTTTTGTAACCTTTCCCCTCCTCCCCTTCCTCCTCCTCCTCCTCCTCCTCCTCCTCCTCCTCCTCCTCCTCCTCCTCCTCCTCTCTTGTCTTGCCCATCCAGTGTAATTTTCCTTAGTAACAACCACCACCACCACCACCACTACACACACACACACACACACACACACACACACACACACACACACACACACACACACACACACACACACACATCACAAGTATAAGATGACGGTGATAATTTGTAAAGAAAAATGAACATACAAATAAAAACTCATAATGACATTGTATATTTTTTTCAACAAGAACCTAACCCAAATATTTTTCAGGTGCACAAATTTACTGTTTATTTATTTATTTATTTATTTATTATTATTATTATTATTATTATTATTATTATTATTATTATTATTATTATTATTATTATTATTATTATTATTATTATTATTATTCTACAAAAGTTTGGTTCGGTAAAATTTATTGATATTGATTTTAAGTTTGATTTTTGAATAAGTTGAGATTAATTACTATTTTCACATGATCTGGTAATGCGTTTCAATACACACACACACACACACACACACACACACACACACACACACACACACACACACACACACACACACACACACACACACACACACACACACACACACACACACACACCACACACACACACACACACACACACACACACACACACACACACACACACCACACACACACACACACACACACACACACACACACACACACACACACACACACACACACACCACACACACACACACACACACACACACACACACACACACACACACACACACACACACACACCACACACACACACACACACACACACACACACACACACACACACACACACACACACACACACACACACACACACACACACCACACACACACACACACACACACACACACACACACACACACACACCACACACACACACACACACACACACCACACACACACACACACACACACCACACACACACACACACACACACACACACACACACACACACACACACACACACACCACACACACACACACACACACACACACACACACACACACACACACACACACACACACACACACACACACACACACACACACACACACAACACACACCACACACACACACACACACACACACACACACACACACACACACACACACACACACACACACACACACACACACACACACACACACACACACACACACACACACACACACACACACACACACACACACACACACACACACACACACACACACACACACACACCGGGATGGAACTCTAAACTAACGTACAACTGGACTCTGCTTGCAATATTTTTTTTCCACTTTATTTTCTCTTTTTTTTATTTTTATTTTTTTTCCTCTCTCTTTACCGTCCCTCCTCGCCTCGCCTCGCCTCGCCTCACCTCACCTTTAACCTTTACTCCAACTCACTCTCCCTGTACATACTTCACGCTCGAATGACTTTATCTCGTCTTTATCTCGTCATTAACAAATACGTGACGTGTGCTAATATGCAGAGGTGATATATGTATGCGTATATGTGTTTAAAACGTGTGTGTGGGTATGTGTGTACGTGTGTGTGTGTGTGGTGGTGGTGGTGGCGTTGTGGTCAGCCAGTCTCCCACCGCCTCGAAGACCTGTGTAACTTTTGATATTCTAACACCAGAAGTTGGGCGTCTTGGGAAAGGTGAAGGTCCCACGAGCCATATATATACAGAAAACGCCTCGCACCCCCGCCCAGTCACTCTCAGGGTGTCCACGAGAAAGGATGTTTGTCCTTGTGAGTATACGGAGACGACCACCTTTTTAGATCGGCATTTCAGTACGGAATGGCGTGTGGGGGGGTGGGGTGTGGGGTGTCAGGGGGGAGGTTTGGAGTGTGTTGTGTTGTGTTGGGTGTTGCTCTGCCTGCTGGGGAGGATGTGTTAAGGGTGTGAGGCAGGGGATGTGAGGGAGAGGTGTAGGGTGGAGAGGGTGTGTATAGGTTGTGAGTAGGGTATGCGAGCCAAGGGGTTATGCAGGGGTTGTAAGGCAGGGGTTGTGAAACTGAATTAAGATATCATTGTAATTGTTTCCATGTTTAGTAGGTGTGTGCAGGTGTGTGCAGGTGTGTGCAGGTGTGTAGGGTAGGTAGAGCCTCTCATTAAGGGTGTAGAACAGGCCTGTGAGGCGGGGTGCAGGTGTAGTGCCAGAGTGGTGTCCTGATACAGTGCCGCAGTGCCAGATGGCTTTGGGGAGGTAGGTGTGCAGGTGTGCAGGTGTGCAGGTGAGGTGTTTATACGTTGTCTTGTTCCCTAGGTGGTATTCGCGGTCGTAGCCGCCTTACAGGTGGAGTGCGCCCCGAACCCTCAATGGCCGGGATTCTCTCACGCCCCGACTTACTCGTCACACACGTTCAAGAAACCTTCTTACACTTCCTCGGGCTACGTCAAGCCCTACAAGACCAAGGTATGGGACCCCGAAGAGACGGAGCGTGCGCACGCCCAATTCCTTGAGACTTGGCTGCAGCAAGCCCGTTTGGCGTTGGTCCGCCCCACCACCTCCACCGTAGCCCCCATCAAGCAGGAAGTAGTACTCGAAGAGGCCACCAAGAAGACTCCCGCTGAAGGCGCAGCAGAACGACCCCGCGGCCGTGGCCGCCCACGCGGCCGTGGACGTGGTCGTCCTCGTGGCCGCCAGCAGAAGCCACAACCTTCCACGGAACAGGCCAATATGACCACGACGGAGCAGGCCACCAGCCCAACGCCGCCGCCACCAACCACCACCACCACCACCTCCACAACCACCACCACCACCACCGAGGCAGCACCTGAAATCACCGCGCCGCCTGCAGTGCCCGAGGAGGTGCCAGCTCCTGCCCCGGCCTCAGAGGCACCGGTTGTGGAGGTCAAGCAGACCACCGCTGACCAGTACTACACGGAGTACGCAGACTACGGTGACGGCTACGACTACTACTACAACGGTGACTACTACGGCACTGAGTACTACACACAAGACGCCACCCAGCAGTACGCCAAGGAGCTCACCCCCGCCGTGCAGGAGCCAGCCACCGAGCTCCCAAAGCCCACCACCACCACCACCACCACCACCCCAGAACCCACCACCACTGAGCCCGCCACGCCGGAGCCCGTGGTGACCGAGGACCCCATCCTGAAGCAGGTGCAGGACATCGTGGCTGAGTACGCACAAGAGTCTGCCCGTCAGGAGTCATCTGTGGTGCTGCCACAGGAGCTGAGGAGCAAGTACCACGTGGCGGAGTACGGCGCCGCCGACACCTACGTGGAGTACGACCCTTACGATTATTACGGTGACTACTACTACGACAACGGGGCGGTGGACTACCCCGAGACCCCCACCACCGAGACCCCCACCACGGAGGTGCCCACCACGGAGGCCCCCACCACCACCACCACCACTACCACCACCACAACCACCACCACTCCTCCCCCAACCACCACCACCACCACCACCACACCCGCCCCCATCCCGGCGACCCAACCCATCCCAGTCAACCGTCCCCGCCTCCGTGCAGGAGGACGAGGCCGACGCCCTGGGAGGAGGCGCCCGAATCGGCCCCGCACCCAGGGCACCGAAGACCAGACGCAGCAGCCCGAGGAGAGCACCACGGGCGTGGAGGGCGAAGACACCGCCACGGAGGGCACCACCGAGCTCATGCTGGAGGTGCAGAAGCTGATGAACCAGGAGGCGAGAGCTGACCGTCAGCGTGGCGGTAAGCAGGGCGGCCGCCGCAGGAACCAAGGACGCGGCGATGTGAGGGGCAAGGCTCTAGGTCAGGGCCGTCCCAGGGGGCGTGGAAGGGGCAGGACGGGCGCCAGGCCCAACGCTGGTGCCACCACCAACAACAAGTTCCCCTCCACCCTCGACCTGGCCTCCCTGGGCACACCCCGCCCCGCCGCGCCCCGCCCCGCGGCGCCCCGCCCTGCCACCCCGGCCCCAGTCAACCCTGTGGCCCCAGACTACACGCTGAAGTACTTCCCCAGCCCACAGAGCCACTTCTTCGTGTCCACCTCCATCGGCGGTAACAGCGGCAGCCAATGGTAGTGCCAGCCCCGCCCCGCCCCGTCCCGCCCCGCCCCGCCCCGCCCCGCCCCGACCCTGGCTGTGTACATACTCCCCTTCACTCCTACAATAACACCCTCCCCCCTTCCCACGCCCCATCATCTTCCTCACTATGAGCCTGTCACCGTCATGCAGCATTACCCCCCCATCCCCCCACCTCACCCTTGTATGCCACCCTCCACCCTCTACCCTCCACCCTCCACCCTCCACCCTCCGTAGTCGCCCCTCCCCTCCCTCACCCCACCACCCAACCAGGCCCCTCAACACCCGCTGTACATACCTTCCCGGCTGCTGTTGTACATACATAACCTCCCCTCAACACACCTCCACCCACCGCCCCGACCTGTCGTTTTGTATGTTAATTAAGATTAAAAAGACACCTAGAACCTTGTTTCATGTCCTGGGAGAGAGAGAGAGAGAGAGAGAGAGAGAGAGAGAGAGAGAGAGAGAGAGAGAGAGAGAGAGAGAGAGAGAGAGAGAGAGAGAGAGAGAAAGAAGAAGAAAGAAAGAGTATGTCTGTCTAGCACGTGTGTGTGTGTGTACCCTGAACACACACACACACACACACACACACACTCCTCTTAAGGTGTACAGGTGACCGTTTAATCGAATCACCTCGTCATCCTTTGGTCCATAATTAAATCAAATAAAAAAAAAAAGAGAGGAAGAGAAAATAAAACAGGAACACACAAAAAAAACTCACTTTTCCAGTATTAAAGGTTAGACATTTCTTCACTTTTTGGTTTGTTTGCGTGTGTGTGTGTGTGTGTGTGTGTGTGTGTGTGTGTGTTAGTGTGTTAAGAGTCAAACAAAACCTAGATTCACTGTTACACTCTCTCTCTCTCTCTCTCTCTCTCTCTCTCTCTCTCTCTCTCTCTCTCTCTCTCTCTCTCTCTCTCTCTCTCTCTCTCTCTCTCTCTCTCTGTTTCGATAACTGGACAAAAGCAGTTATTTGGATGTTGTTTTTCTCTCTCCACAAAAGGAGTTGCGTCAAGGACTACAAATGAGAGAGAGAGAGAGAGAGAGAGAGAGAGAGAGAGAGAGAGAGAGAGAGAGAGAGAGAGAGAGAGTATAATGAAACAGGTCTGAAGAAAGAAAAAAAAAGAGAGCAACGTAAGGAAAAAAAAAGAAAAAAGAAACAAGATCCAATTTAGTGAATAATTTTGATTGTAAAAAGAAGAAGAAAAAGAAGAAGAAGAAGAAGAAGAAGAAGAAGAAGAAGAAGAAGAAGAGGAAGAAGAAGGAAGATAAATGAAAGTCCTACAAGAAAAAATAAATAATAAAAAAAACAAATACAGTAAACCAAGAAAATAATATTCCTTAGGCCTATTTTTATTAACATTATAAAAAAAAAAAAAAAAAAATCTTAGGCTGTTTACCGAGGGGCTGCAGGAGGGAATTAATTAAGGCCAAGTGGTATTTTATTCAACTAGGCCTATTACCCCCCCAAAAAAAAATAATTCCTCCCCCCCCCTTCACGGCCTCAATTCTAGGTAGGCCTCTTAAATGCACCTCACCTGTGCCACACCTTGATTACACCTGTTCTGTACTACTTACCTGGCTCGAATCCCGTTTTCTTTCTCCTGGTCTCCTCGTTTTCTGTTGTTGTTGTTGTTGTTGTTGTTGTTGTTGTTGTTGTTGTTGTTGTTGTTGGTATCTATATCTGTTTGTATTTGTTTATGCATCTTTTTTATCTTTTTTCTCCTCCTCCTTCTCCTTCTCCTCCTCCTCCTCCTCCTCCTCCTCCTCCTCCTCCTCCTCCTCCTCCTCCTCCTCTTTCAGGAATTCAGACACATTAGAAAAATCAAACGAAAATAATGTACTTTTATAATGTTTATTGTGACACACACACACACACACACACACACACACACACACACACACACACACACACACACACACACACACACACGTACGTACACACACACACACACACATCACCAAGGTCTACATATGATTTATTAGTGTGCATTACTACCCATTATCTACACATTAATAAATTTTTCATAAAGCAGAAAATAATAATCGACAAATAATAATAATAAAAAATAAATAAATAAATAAACAAAAAAACCAACATTTAACATTTCTCATAA
Organism: Metacarcinus magister; assembly: GCA_029783475.1. Lineage (NCBI taxonomy): Eukaryota > Metazoa > Arthropoda > Malacostraca > Decapoda > Cancridae > Metacarcinus > Metacarcinus magister. The sequence goes on from JAPQNM010000034.1 coordinate 2,732,927, forward strand.
AAAGTTCAATTAAAATTGAATTAGAGAATAGAAACTCGTCCTGTGATTGGCCGAGCTCCCTCCTAAAACCCACGTCATTGGCTAGTTTCAAATGACGTCACAGCGGGGTACCGAAGCCTCGTCTCATTGGGTTCAAGGCTTCGAACATGAACTTGGGCTCATAAGTTAAGGTTCGAAGCCTGTTGACGTGAGATGAAGCTGGATAGCGATCGTCTTTTGTTTATAGAAGAGAGGTTATTATGTCACTTATAGTCTTTACGATACTGGCGTTTATACATAGCTTGCCTTTAGTCGTGTTGGTGTGTGTTTCGTAAAGATTAATTGTGTTATCTGTTCCTCCTCCTCCTCCTCCTCCTCCTCCTCCTCCTCCTCCTCCTCCTCCTCCTCCTCCTCCTCCTCCTCCTCGTTCACAGGTAAGCACACGGTCATGTAGGTAATGAATTAGTTATGTACGTTTGTGTGTGATTTTGTGTTTAAAGTATGAAAATGGAGAACACACACACACACACACACACACACACACACACACACACACACACACACACACACACACACACACACACACACATGATAATATATAAGTGTCCTAACGATGTAATTCGATCGTTACATAAGAACCTTTCAACCACCACCACCACCACCACCATCACCACCACCACACTTAACCACCACCACCACCACCACCACCACCACCACCACCACACTTAACCACCTAATCACTCGTTGGTTATCATCATTACTGCCTTATAATGACGTACAAGTGATTAATTACCAAGGCGTCATTAGTACTGTTCTTAATGAGGTGTTAATGTGTCGATATTATGCATTGGGAGAGAGTTAGGGGGAAGGGGGAGGAGGAGGGAATAACAAGGGGGAGGGGAGGAAGGAAGGGGAGGGGAGGAAGAGGAGAGAATAATAAGGAGGGGAGATAGGAGGGAAGGAAGGGGAGGGGAGAGTAATAGGGAGGGGGAGGAAGGGGAGGGAAGAGGTAT
>JAPQNM010000034.1:2741418-2761418 GCA_029783475.1 Metacarcinus magister
AGGCCAGTGTAACAACTTTTATCATTATTTACAAATTTCTATTGTCTTATGTATCAGAATTACCGTTCTTATGAGTATATATGTGATATTCAATAGATAATTTTACGGTACGATAACTGCGGTTTGGAAACACCGCCGGCAGCAATATATAACCGTCGCTCCGTCGGCCGTCAGCGACGGGCTCTTCTAGCTAGCATTAGATATTGGATATTGAAAATATTGGAAATATTGGAAATATCATTGCAGCATCTGATACACCTAATTAAACTGTACAACTGTCATTATGAATATTTGTTCTATGACTAATAATTACGCAGTAAAATGAAACTTAATATATATATATAAACATGACTTTCCTCCTCATTTTCCCGAAAGCTATTAGAGATATTGGAAATATCATTGCAGCATCTGATACACCTAATTAAACTGTAAAACTGATATTATGAATATTTGTTCTATGACTAATAATTACGCAGTAAAATAAAACTTAATATTTTCCATCAACATTGGTAAAGTATTAGATCCACCATACTGATTTTATCATCTGTTTTAACCCAAATAAATTCCTTTATAGAAATAAAAGTTGCTGGTGAAATTAACTGAAACTAAGCTGAAAGTCTTACATTATTCCTATGTACAACATACTTTAAAAAAAACAAAATCGAAGAGGAAATTTTGCAAAAAATTTCCCGAAGTAGCAAAAATGACAAAAAATCCAGCCTAGGTTGAGATCAATTCTACACATCCACGAGGGTCTGTAAGATGGTTAAACGTGTTGCAAGGCATAGTTATGAACTGCTTTGAGCTGTAACAGTCATTACAAGAATATTCGTGGAAGTTAAGAGTATATGTGTTCCTTACGGGGTAACGGGTCGTGTCGAGGAGTATACGCGGGTTACTGATAGCTCTTGATGGAGCTTGACACTGCAATAAAAGTACTGCATTACATTTTTTAATGGAAATAAATCACTTCCATAGCGATTGGCACCGGTGACAGAGTCAGTAGTGAAAATTTTGATCGGCCGGTCATGACCGAACGAGCGGTGGGAATTGAGTTGTTTTCTGCCTCTATACACCTAATTCTAGTGAGCCTTATCTTGATGCAGCAGCATTTAAGAAGGTGAGAGGAAGGCTATGTACACTACAGGAGTATTCAAACAGACTCTGCCATCCTGAAATAGTGTATAAAAACTGGTTTTCATCACAGTTGCTACTGAAACTAGCTGTAACTCCTTTCGTTTGACTCGTATTGAATTTTCAAGCATGGATTCAGAATGTGCAGAGTTTTCCGATCCTTATGGTATGTAACAAGTACCGATAAACACAGTATTAAGAAAATATATATTACGTCCTCACGTAAATTACGTAGATTATAAATAACGAAAAAAGAAACTAGACGCAGGATTGGAATGGGATAGGGTTTAAAAGAAAGCGAAAAATATTTATGATTTCACAACATAACTCTTTGTTATATTTGATCGGTATCTATCTCATGAAAAATAGTTATTTACTAAAATGTTGGTATCATTAAACAACCAATATTAGCTTCTAAGCTAAGATACCAATTGAACAAAGTGCTTTGTTTATTAGTTGGTAATTTCATAAGGAATATCTGATATCTTTTCCATCAACATTGGTAAAGTATTAGATCCACCATACTGATTTTATCATCTGTTTTAACCCAAATAAATTCCTTTATAGAAATAAAAGTTGCTGGTGAAATTAACTGAAACTAAGCTGAAAGTCTTACATTATTCCTATGTACAACATACTTTAAAAAAAACAAAATCGAAGAGGAAATTTTGCAAAAAATTTCCCGAAGTAGCAAAAATGACAAAAAATCCAGCCTAGGTTGAGATCAATTCTACACATCCACGAGGGTCTGTAAGATGGTTAAACGTGTTGCAAGGCATAGTTATGAACTGCTTTGAGCTGTAACAGTCATTACAAGAATATTCGTGGAAGTTAAGAGTATATGTGTTCCTTACGGGGTAACGGGTCGTGTCGAGGAGTATACGCGGGTTACTGATAGCTCTTGATGGAGCTTGACACTGCAATAAAAGTACTGCATTACATTTTTTTAATGGAAATAAATCACTTCCATAGCCATTGGCACCGGTGACAGAGTCAGTAGTGAAAATTTTGATCGGCCGGTCATAACCGAACGAGCGGTGGGAATTGAGTTGTTTTCTGCCTCTATACACCTAATTCTAGTGAGCCTTATCTTAATGCAGCAGCATTTAAGAAGGTGAGAGGAAGGCTATGTACACTACAGGAGTATTCAAACAGACTCTGCCATCCTGAAATAGTGTATAAAAACTGGTTTTCATCACAGTTGCTACTGAAACTAGCTGTAACTCCTTTCGTTTGACTCGTATTGAATTTTCAAGCATGGATTCAGAATGTGCAGAGTTTTCCGATCCTTATGGTATGTAACAAGTACCGATAAACACAGTATTAAGAAAATATATATTACGTCCTCACGTAAATTACGTAGATTATAAATAACGAAAAAAGAAACTAGACGCAGGATTGGAATGGGATAGGGTTTAAAAGAAAGCGAAAAATATTTATGATTTCACAACATAACTCTTTGTTATATTTGATCGGTATCTATCTCATGAAAAATAGTTATTTACTAAAATGTTGATATCATTAAACAACCAATATTAGCTTCTAAGCTAAGATACCAATTGAACAAAGTGCTTTGTTTATTAGTTGGTAATTTCATAAGGAATATCTGATATCTTTTCCATCAACATTGGTAAAGTATTAGATCCACCATACTGATTTTATCATCTGTTTTAACCCAAATAAATTCCTTTATAGAAATAAAAGTTGCTGGTGAAATTAACTGAAACTAAGCTGAAAGTCTTACATTATTCCTATGTACAACATACTTTAAAAAAAACAAAATCGAAGAGGAAATTTTGCAAAAAATTTCCCGAAGTAGCAAAAATGACAAAAAATCCAGCCTAGGTTGAGATCAATTCTACACATCCACGAGGGTCTGTAAGATGGTTAAACGTGTTGCAAGGCATAGTTATGAACTGCTTTGAGCTGTAACAGTCATTACAAGAATATTCGTGGAAGTTAAGAGTATATGTGTTCCTTACGGGGTAACGGGTCGTGTCGAGGAGTATACGCGGGTTACTGATAGCTCTTGATGGAGCTTGACACTGCAATAAAAGTACTGCATTACATTTTTTTAATGGAAATAAATCACTTCCATAGCCATTGGCACCGGTGACAGAGTCAGTAGTGAAAATTTTGATCGGCCGGTCATGACCGAACGAGCGGTGGGAATTGAGTTGTTTTCTGCCTCTATACACCTAATTCTAGTGAGCCTTATCTTGATGCAGCAGCATTTAAGAAGGTGAGAGGAAGGCTATGTACACTACAGGAGTATTCAAACAGACTCTGCCATCCTGAAATAGTGTATAAAAACTGGTTTTCATCACAGTTGCTACTGAAACTAGCTGTAACTCCTTTCGTTTGACTCGTATTGAATTTTCAAGCATGGATTCAGAATGTGCAGAGTTTTCCGATCCTTATGGTATGTAACAAGTACCGATAAACACAGTATTAAGAAAATATATATTACGTCCTCACGTAAATTACGTAGATTATAAATAACGAAAAAAGAAACTAGACGCAGGATTGGAATGGGATAGGGTTTAAAAGAAAGCGAAAAATATTTATGATTTCACAACATAACTCTTTGTTATATTTGATCGGTATCTATCTCATGAAAAATAGTTATTTACTAAAATGTTGATATCATTAAACAACCAATATTAGCTTCTAAGCTAAGATACCAATTGAACAAAGTGCTTTGTTTATTAGTTGGTAATTTCATAAGGAATATCTGATATCTTTTCCATCAACATTGGTAAAGTATTAGATCCACCATACTGATTTTATCATCTGTTTTAACCCAAATAAATTCCTTTATAGAAATAAAAGTTGCTGGTGAAATTAACTGAAACTAAGCTGAAAGTCTTACATTATTCCTATGTACAACATACTTTAAAAAAAACAAAATCGAAGAGAAAATTTTGCAAAAAATTTCCCGAAGTAGCAAAAATGACAAAAAATCCAGCCTAGGTTGAGATCAATTCTACACATCCACGAGGGTCTGTAAGATGGTTAAACGTGTTGCAAGGCATAGTTATGAACTGCTTTGAGCTGTAACAGTCATTACAAGAATATTCGTGGAAGTTAAGAGTATATGTGTTCCTTACGGGGTAACGGGTCGTGTCGAGGAGTATACGCGGGTTACTGATAGCTCTTGATGGAGCTTGACACTGCAATAAAAGTACTGCATTACATTTTTTTAATGGAAATAAATCACTTCCATAGCCATTGGCACCGGTGACAGAGTCAGTAGTGAAAATTTTGATCGGCCGGTCATGACCGAACGAGCGGTGGGAATTGAGTTGTTTTCTGCCTCTATACACCTAATTCTAGTGAGCCTTATCTTGATGCAGCAGCATTTAAGAAGGTGAGAGGAAGGCTATGTACACTACAGGAGTATTCAAACAGACTCTGCCATCCTGAAATAGTGTATAAAAACTGGTTTTCATCACAGTTGCTACGAAAGCTATTAGAGATATTGGAAATATAATTGAGCATCTGATAGACCTAATTAAACTGTACAAATGATATTATGAATATTTGTTCTATGACTAATAATTACGCAGTAAAATGAAACTTAATATTTATTTAAAAACATGACTTTCCTCCTCATTTTCTCGAAAGCTATTAGAGATATTGGAAATATCATTGCAGCATCTGATACACCTAATTAAACTGTACAACTGATATTATGAATATTTGTTCTATGACTAATAATTACGCAGTAAAATGAAACTTAATATTTATATAAAAACATGACTTTCCTACTCATTTTCCCGAAAGCTATTAGAGATATTGGAAATATGATTGCAGCATCTGATACACCTAATTAAACTGTACAACTGTCATTATGAATATTTGTTCTATGACTAATAATTACGCAGTAAAATGAAACTTAATATTTATATAAAAACATGAATTTCCTCCTCATTTTCTCGAAAGCTATTAGAGATATTGGAAATATCATTGCAGCATCTGATACACCTAATTAAACTGTACAAACTGAAATTATGAATATTTGTTCTATGACTAATAATTACGCAGTAAAATGAAACTTAATATTTATATAAAAACATGACTTTCCTCCTCATTTTCTCGAAAGCTATTAGAGATATTGGAAATATCATTGCAGCATCTGATACACCTAATTAAACTGTACAACTGTCATTATGAATATTTGTTCTATGACTAATAATTACGCAGTAAAATGAAACTTAATATTTATATAAAAACATGACTTTTCCTCCTCATTTCTCGAAAGCTATTAGAGATATTGGAAATATCATTGCAGCATCTGATACACCTAATTAAACTGTACAACTGTCATTATGAATATTTGTTCTATGACTAATAATTACGCAGTAAAATGAAACTTAATATTTATATAAAAACATGAATTTTCCTCCTCATTTTCTCGAAAGCTATTAGAGATATTGGAAATATCATTGCAGCATCTGATAGACCTAATTAAACTGTACAAACTGTAAATTATGAATATTTGTTCTATGACTAATAATTACGCAGTAAAATGAAACTTAATATTTATATAAAAACATGACTTTTCCTCCTCATTTTCTCGAAAGCTATTAGAGATATTGGAAATATCATTGCAGCATCTGATACACCTAATTAAACTGTACAACTGTCATTATGAATATTTGTTCTATGACTAATAATTACGCAGTAAAATGAAACTTAATATTTATATAAAAACATGATTTTCCTCCTCATTTTCTCGAAAGCTATTAGAGATATTTGAAATATCATTGCAGCATCTGATACACCTAATTAAACTGTACAACTGTCATTATGAATATTTGTTCTATGACTAATAATTACGCAGTAAAATGAAACTTAATATTTATATAAAAACATGACTTTCCTCCTCATTTTCTCGAAAGCTATTAGAGATATTGGAAATATCATTGCAGCATCTGATACACCTAATTAAACTGTACAACTGTATTATGAATATTTGTTCTATGACTAATAATTACGCAGTAAAATGAAACTTAATATTTATATAAAAACATGACTTTCCTCCTCATTTTCCCGAAAGCTATTAGAGATATTGGAAATATCATTGCAGCATCTGATACACCTAATTAAACTGTACAACTGTCATTATGAATATTTGTTCTATGACTAATAATTACGCAGTAAAATGAAACTTAATATTTATATAAAAACATGACTTTCCTCCTCATTTTCCCGAAAGCTATTAGAGATATTGGAAATATCATTGCAGCATCTGATACACCTAATTAAACTGTACAACTGTCATTATGAATATTTGTTCTATGACTAATAATTACGCAGTAAAATGAAACTTAATATTTATATAAAAACATGACTTTCCTCCTCATTTTCCCGAAAGCTATTAGAGATATTGGAAATATCATTGCAGCATCTGATACACCTAATTAAACTGTACAACTGTATTATGAATATTTGTTCTATGACTAATAATTACGCAGTAAAATGAAACTTAATATTTATATAAAAACATGACTTTCCTCCTCATTTTCTCGAAAGCTATTAGAGATATTGGAAATATCATTGCAGCATCTGATACACCTAATTAAACTGTACAACTGTCATTATGAATATTTGTTCTATGACTAATAATTACGCAGTAAAATGAAACTTAATATTTATATAAAAACATGACTTTCCTCCTCATTTTCTCGAAAGCTATTAGAGATATTGGAAATATCATTGCAGCATCTGATAGACCTAATTAAACTGTACAACTGTCATTATGAATATTTGTTCTATGACTAATAATTACGCAGTAAAATGAAACTTAATATTTATATAAAAACATGACTTTCCTCCTCATTTTCTCGAAAGCTATTAGAGATATTGGAAATATCATTGCAGCATCTGATAGACCTAATTAAACTCTACAACTGATCATTATGAATATTTGTTCTATGACTAATAATACGCAGTAAAATTAACTTAATATTTTTAAAAACATGACTTTCCTCCTCATTTTCTCGAAAGCTATTAGAGATATTGGAAATATCATTGCAGCATCTGATACACCTAATTAAACTGTACAACTGATATTATGAATATTTGTTCTATGACTAATAATTACGCAGTAAAATGAAACTTATATTTATATAAAAACATGACTTTCCTCCTCATTTTCTCGAAAGCTATTAGAGATATTGGAAATATCATTGCAGCATCTGATAGACCTAATTAAACTGTACAACTGATATTATGAATATTTGTTCTATGACTAATAATTACGCAGTAAAATGAAACTTAATATTTATATAAAAACATGACTTTCCTCCTCATTTTCTCGAAAGCTATTAGAGATATTGGAAATATCATTGCAGCATCTGATAGACCTAATTAAACTGTACAACTGATATTATGAATATTTGTTCTATGACTAATAATTACGCAGTAAAATGAAACTTAATATTTATATAAAAACATGATTTCCTCCTCATTTTCTCGAAAGCTATTAGAGATATTGGAAATATCATTGCAGCATCTGATACACCTAATTAAACTGTACAACTGTGATTATGAATATTTGTTCTATGACTAATAATTACGCAGTAAAATGAAACTTAATATTTATATAAAAACATGACTTTCCTCCTCATTTTCTCGAAAGCTATTAGAGATATTGGAAATATCATTGCAGCATCTGATACACCTAATTAAACTGTACAACTGTCATTATGAATATTTGTTCTATGACTAATAATTACGCAGTAAAATGAAACTTAATATTTATATAAAAACATGAATTTCCTCCTCATTTTCTCGAAAGCTATTAGAGATATTGGAAATATCATTGCAGCATCTGATACACCTAATTAAACTGTACAACTGTCATTATGAATATTTGTTCTATGACTAATAATTACGCAGTAAAATGAAACTTAATATTTATATAAAAACATGACTTTCCTCCTCATTTTCTCGAAAGCTATTAGAGATATTGGAAATATCATTGCAGCATCTGATACACCTAATTAAACTGTACAACTCTCATTATGAATATTTGTTCTATGACTAATAATTACGCAGTAAAATGAAACTTAATATTTATATAAAAACATGATTTTCCTCTCATTTTCTCGAAAGCTATTAGAGATATTGGAAATATGACTGCAGCATCTGATAGACCTAATTAAACTGTAAAACTGACATTATGAATATTTGTTCTATGACTAATAATTACGCAGTAAAATGAAACTATATATTTATATAAAAACATGACATTTCCTCCTCATTTTCTCGAAAGCTATTAGAGATATTGGAAATATCATTGCAGCATCTGATAGACCTGATTAAAATCTACTACTGTCATTATGAATATTTTCACTAGTACTAATAAATACTGAATTTTACTTTTTTTAAAATTACTTTCTTCCTCGTTTTCTCGAAAGCTATTAGAGATATTGGAAATATCATTGCATCATCTGATATACCTAATTCAACTGTACAACTGATATTATGAATATTTGTTCTATGACTAATAATTACGCAGTAAAATAAATCGTATTTTTATATAAAAACATGATTTTCCTCGTCATTTTCTCGAAAGCTATTAGAGATATTGGAAATATAATTGCAGCATCTGATAGACCTAATTAAACTGTACAACTGATATTATGAATATTTGTTCTATGACTAATAATTACGCAGTAAAATGAAACTTAATATTTATATAAAAACATGACTTTCCTCCTCATTTTCTCGAAAGCTATTAGAGATATTGGAAATATCATTGCAACATCTGATACACCTAATTAAACTCTACAACTGATATTATGAATATTTTTTCTATGACTAATAATTACGCAGTAAAATTAAACTTTATATTTATATAAAAACATGACTTTACTCCTAATTTTCTCGAAAGCTATTAGAGATATTGGAAATATCATTGCAACAGCTGATACACCTAATTAAACTGTACAACTGTCATTATGAATATTTGTTCTATGACTAACAATTACGCAGTAAAATTAAACTTAATATATATTTAAAAACATGACTTTCCTCCTCATTTTCTCGAAAGCTATTAGAGATATTGGAAATATCATTGCAGCATCTGATACACCTAATTAAACTGTACAACTGTGATTATGAATATTTGTTCTATGACTAATAATTACGCAGTAAAATGAAACTTAATATTTATATAAAAACATGATTTTCCTCCTCATTTTCTCGAAAGCTATTAGAGATATTGGAAATATCATTGCAGCATCTGATACAACTAATTAAACTCTACAACTGTGATTATGAATATTTGTTCTATGACTAATAATTACGCAGTAAAATGAAACTTAATATTTATATAAAAACATGACTTTCCTACTCATTTTCCCGAAAGCTATTAGAGATATTGGAAATATGATTGCAGCATCTGATACACCTAATTAAACTGTACAACTGTGATTATGAATATTTGTTCTATGACTAATAATTACGCAGTAAAATGAAACTTAATATTTATATAAAAACATGACTTTCCTCCTCATTTTCTCGAAAGCTATTAGAGATATTGGAAATATCATTGCAGCATCTGATACAACTAATTAAACTCTACAACTGTGATTATGAATATTTGTTCTATGACTAATAATTACGCAGTAAAATGAAACTTAATATTTATATAAAAACATGACTTTCCTACTCATTTTCCCGAAAGCTATTAGAGATATTGGAAATATGATTGCAGCATCTGATACACCTAATTAAACTGTACAACTGTCATTATGAATATTTGTTCTATGACTAATAATTACGCAGTAAAATGAAACTTAATATTTATATAAAAACATGAATTTCCTCCTCATTTTCCCGAAGGCTATTAGAGATATTGGAAATATCATTGCAGCATCTGATACACCTAATTAAACTGTACAACTGTGATTATGAATATTTATTCTATGACTAATAATTACGCAGTAAAATGAAACTTAATATTTATATAAAAACATGACTTTCCTCCTCATTTTCTCGAAAGCTATTAGAGATATTGGAAATATCATTGCAGCATCTGATACAACTAATTAAACTGTACAACTGTGATTATGAATATTTGTTCTATGACTAATAATTACGCAGTAAAATGAAACTTAATATTTATATAAAAACATGATTTTCCTCTCATTTTCTCGAAAGCTATTAGAGATATTGGAAATATGACTGCAGCATCTGATAGACCTAATTAAACTGTAAAACTGACATTATGAATATTTGTTCTATGACTAATAATTACGCAGTAAAATGAAACTATATATTTATATAAAAACATTACATTCCTCCTCATTTTCTTGAAATCTATTAGAGATATTGGAAATATCATTGCAGCATCTGATAGACCTGATTAAAATCTACTAATGTCATTATGAATATTTTCACTAGTACTAATAAATACTGAATTTTACTTTTTTAAAAATTACTTTCTTCCTCGTTTTCTCGAAAGCTATTAGAGATATTGGAAATATCATTGCATCATCTGATATACCTAATTCAACTGTACAACTGATATTATGAATATTTGTTCTATGACTAATAATTACGCAGTAAAATAAATCGTATTTTTATATAAAAACATGATTTTCCTCGTCATTTTCTCGAAAGCTATTAGAGATATTGGAAATATAATTGCAGCATCTGATAGACCTAATTAAACTGTACAACTGATATTATGAATATTTGTTCTATGACTAATAATTACGCAGTAAAACGAAACTTAATATTTATTTAAAAACATGACTTTCCTCCTCATTTTCTCGAAAGCTATTAGAGATATTGGAAATATCATTGCAACAGTTGATACACCTAATTAAACTCTACAACTGATATTATGAATATTTTTTCTATGACTAATAATTACGCAGTAAAATGAAACTTAATATTTATATAAAAACATGATTTTCCTCCTCATTTTCTCGAAAGCTATTAGAGATATTGGAAATATCATTGCAGCATCTGATACAACTAATTAAACTGTACAACTGTGATTATGAATATTTGTTCTATGACTAATAATTACGCAGTAAAATGAAACTTAATATTTATATAAAAACATGACTTTCCTACTCATTTTCCCGAAAGCTATTAGAGATATTGGAAATATGATTGCAGCATCTGATACACCTAATTAAACTGTACAACTGTCATTATGAATATTTGTTCTATGACTAATAATTACGCAGTAAAATGAAACTTAATATTTATATAAAAACATGAATTTCCTCCTCATTTTCCCGAAGGCTATTAGAGATATTGGAAATATCATTGCAGCATCTGATACACCTAATTAAACTGTACAACTGTCATTATGAATATTTATTCTATGACTAATAATTACGCAGTAAAATGAAACTTAATATTTATATAAAAACATGACTTTCCTCCTCATTTTCTCGAAAGCTATTAGAGATATTGGAAATATCATTGCAGCATCTGATACACCTAATTAAATTGTACAACTCTCATTATGAATATTTGTTCTATGACTAATAATTACGCAGTAAAACGAAACTTAATATTTATATAAAAACATGACTTTCCTCCTCATTTTCTCGAAAGCTATTAGAGATATTGGAAATATCATTGCAACAGTTGATACACCTAATTAAACTCTACAACTGATATTATGAATATTTTTTCTATGACTAATAATTACGCAGTAAAATTAAACTTTATATTTATTTAAAAACATGACTTTATTCCTAATTTTCTCGAAAGCTATTAGAGATATTAGAAATATCATTGCAACAGCTGATACACGTAATTAAACTGTACAACTGTCATTATGAATATTTGTTCTATGACTAACAATTACGCAGTAAAATTAAACTTAATATATATTTAAAAACATGACTTTCCTCCTCATTTTCTCGAAAGCTATTAGAGATATTGGAAATATCATTGCAGCATCTGATACAACTAATTAAACTGTACAACTGTGATTATGAATATTTGTTCTATGACTAATAATTACGCAGTAAAATGAAACTTAATATTTATATAAAAACATGATTTTCCTCCTCATTTTCTCGAAAGCTATTAGAGATATTTGAAATATCATTGCAGCATCTGATACACCTAATTAAACTCTACAACTGTGATTATGAATATTTGTTCTATGACTAATAATTACGCAGTAAAATGAAACTTAATATTTATATAAAAACATGACTTTCCTACTCATTTTCCCGAAAGCTATTAGAGATATTGGAAATATCATTGCAGCATCTGATACACCTAATTAAACTGTACAACTGTGATTATGAATATTTGTTCTATGACTAATAATTACGCAGTAAAATGAAACTTAATATTTATATAAAAACATGACTTTCCTCCTCATTTTCTCGAAAGCTATTAGAGATATTGGAAATATCATTGCAGCATCTGATACAACTAATTAAACTCTACAACTGTGATTATGAATATTTGTTCTATGACTAATAATTACGCAGTAAAATGAAACTTAATATTTATATAAAAACATGACTTTCCTACTCATTTTCCCGAAAGCTATTAGAGATATTGGAAATATGATTGCAGCATCTGATACACCTAATTAAACTGTACAACTGTCATTATGAATATTTGTTCTATGACTAATAATTACGCAGTAAAATGAAACTTAATATTTATATAAAAACATGAATTTCCTCCTCATTTTCTCGAAGGCTATTAGAGATATTGGAAATATCATTGCAGCATCTGATACACCTAATTAAACTGTACAACTGTCATTATGAATATTTATTCTATGACTAATAATTACGCAGTAAAATGAAACTTAATATTTATATAAAAACATGACTTTCCTCCTCATTTTCTCGAAAGCTATTAGAGATATTGGAAATATCATTGCAGCATCTGATACACCTAATTAAACTGTACAACTCTCATTATGAATATTTGTTCTATGACTAATAATTACGCAGTAAAATGAAACTTAATATTTATATAAAAACATGATTTTCCTCTCATTTTCTCGAAAGCTATTAGAGATATTGGAAATATGACTGCAGCATCTGATAGACCTAATTAAACTGTAAAACTGACATTATGAATATTTGTTCTATGACTAATAATTACGCAGTAAAATGAAACTATATATTTATATAAAAACATGACATTCCTCCTCATTTTCTTGAAATCTATTAGAGATATTGGAAATATCATTGCAGCTTCTGATAGACCTGATTAAAATCTACTACTGTCATTATGAATATTTTCACTAGTACTAATAAATACTGAATTTTACTTTTTTAAAAATTACTTTCTTCCTCGTTTTCTCGAAAGCTATTAGAGATATTGGAAATATCATTGCATCATCTGATATACCTAATTCAACTGTACAACTGATATTATGAATATTTGTTCTATGACTAATAAATACGCAGTAAAATAAATCGTATTTTTATATAAAAACATGATTTTCCTCGTCATTTTCTCGAAAGCTATTAGAGATATTGGAAATATAATTGCAGCATCTGATAGACCTAATTAAACTGTACAACTGATATTATGAATATTTGTTCTATGACTAATAATTACGCAGTAAAACGAAACTTAATATTTATATAAAAACATGACTTTCCTCCTCATTTTCTCGAAAGCTATTAGAGATATTGGAAATATCATTGCAACAGTTGATACACCTAATTAAACTCTACAACTGATATTATGAATATTTTTTCTATGACTAATAATTACGCAGTAAAATGAAACTTAATATTTATATAAAAACATGACTTTTCCTCCTCATTTTCTCGAAAGCTATTAGAGATATTAGAAATATCATTGCAGCATCTGATACAACTAATTAAACTGTACAACTGTGATTATGAATATTTGTTCTATGACTAATAATTACGCAGTAAAATGAAACTTAATATTTATATAAAAACATGACTTTCCTACTCATTTTCCCGAAAGCTATTAGAGATATTGGAAATATGATTGCAGCATCTGATACACCTAATTAAACTGTACAACTGTCATTATGAATATTTGTTCTATGACTAATAATTACGCAGTAAAATGAAACTTAATATTTATATAAAAACATGAATTTCCTCCTCATTTTCCCGAAAGCTATTAGAGATATTGGAAATATCATTGCAGCATCTGATACACCTAATTAAACTGTACAACTGTCATTATGAATATTTATTCTATGACTAATAATTACGCAGTAAAATGAAACTTAATATTTATATAAAAACATGACTTTCCTCCTCATTTTCTCGAAAGCTATTAGAGATATTGGAAATATCATTGCAGCATCTGATACACCTAATTAAACTGTACAACTCTCATTATGAATATTTGTTCTATGACTAATAATTACGCAGTAAAATGAAACTTAATATTTATATAAAAACATGATTTTCCTCTCATTTTCTCGAAAGCTATTAGAGATATTGGAAATATGACTGCAGCATCTGATAGACCTAATTAAACTGTAAAACTGACATTATGAATATTTGTTCTATGACTAATAATTACGCAGTAAAATGAAACTATATATTTATATAAAAACATGACATTCCTCCTCATTTTCTTGAAAGCTATTAGAGATATTGGAAATATCATTGCAGCTTCTGATAGACCTGATTAAATTCTACTAATGTCATTATGAATATTTTCACTAGTACTAATAAATACTGAATTTTACTTTTTTTAAAATTTACTTTCTTCCTCGTTTTCTCGAAAGCTATTAGAGATATTGGAAATATCATTGCATCATCTGATATACCTAATTCAACTGTACAACTGATATTATGAATATTTGTTCTATGACTAATAAATACGCAGTAAAATAAATCGTATTTTTATATAAAAACATGATTTTCCTCGTCATTTTCTCGAAAGCTATTAGAGATATTGGAAATATAATTGCAGCATCTGATAGACCTAATTAAACTGTACAACTGATATTATGAATATTTGTTCTATGACTAATAATTACGCAGTAAAATGAAACTTAATATTTATATAAAAACATGACTTTCCTCCTCATTTTCTCGAAAGCTATTAGAGATATTGGAAATATCATTGCAACAGTTGATACACCTAATTAAACTCTACAACTGATAATATGAATATTTTTTCTATGACTAATAATTACGCAGTAAAATTAAACTTTATATTTATTTAAAAACATGACTTTCTCCTCATTTTCTCGAAAGCTATTAGAGATATTGGAAATATCATTGCAACAGCTGATACACGTAATTAAACTGTACAACTGTCATTATGAATATTTGTTCTATGACTAACAATTACGCAGTAAAATGAAACTTAATATTTATATAAAAACATGACTTTCCTCCTCATTTTCTCGAAAGCTATTAGAGATATTGGAAATATCATTGCAGCATCTGATACACCTAATTAAACTGTACAACTGTGATTATGAATATTTGTTTCTATGACTAATAATTACGCAGTAAAATGAAACTTAATATTTATATAAAAACATGATTTTCCTCCTCATTTTCTCGAAAGCTATTAGAGATATTTGAAATATCATTGCAGCATCTGATACAACTAATTAAACTCTACAACTGTGATTATGAATATTTGTTCTATGACTAATAATTACGCAGTAAAATGAAACTTAATATTTATATAAAAACATGACTTTCCTACTCATTTTCCCGAAAGCTATTAGAGATATTGGAAATATGATTGCAGCATCTGATACACCTAATTAAACTGTACAACTGTGATTATGAATATTTGTTCTATGACTAATAATTACGCAGTAAAATGAAACTTAATATTTATATAAAAACATGACTTTCCTCCTCATTTTCTCGAAAGCTATTAGAGATATTGGAAATATCATTGCAGCATCTGATACAACTAATTAAACTCTACAACTGTGATTATGAATATTTGTTCTATGACTAATAATTACGCAGTAAAATGAAACTTAATATTTATATAAAAACATGACTTTCCTACTCATTTTCCCGAAAGCTATTAGAGATATTGGAAATATGATTGCAGCATCTGATACACCTAATTAAACTGTACAACTGTCATTATGAATATTTGTTCTATGACTAATAATTACGCAGTAAAATGAAACTTAATATTTATATAAAAACATGAATTTCCTCCTCATTTTCCCGAAGGCTATTAGAGATATTGGAAATATCATTGCAGCATCTGATACACCTAATTAAACTGTACAACTGTCATTATGAATATTTATTCTATGACTAATAATTACGCAGTAAAATGAAACTTAATATTTATATAAAAACATGACTTTCCTCCTCATTTTCTCGAAAGCTATTAGAGATATTGGAAATATCATTGCAGCATCTGATACACCTAATTAAATTGTACAACTCTCATTATGAATATTTGTTCTATGACTAATAATTACGCAGTAAAATGAAACTTAATATTTATATAAAAACATGATTTTCCTCTCATTTTCTCGAAAGCTATTAGAGATATTGGAAATATGACTGCAGCATCTGATAGACCTAATTAAACTGTAAAACTGACATTATGAATATTTGTTCTATGACTAATAATTACGCAGTAAAATGAAACTATATATTTATATAAAAACATTACATTCCTCCTCATTTTCTTGAAATCTATTAGAGATATTGGAAATATCATTGCAGCTTCTGATAGACCTGATTAAAATCTACTAATGTCATTATGAATATTTTCACTAGTACTAATAAATACTGAATTTTACTTTTTTAAAAATTACTTTCTTCCTCGTTTTCTCGAAAGCTATTAGAGATATTGGAAATATCATTGCATCATCTGATATACCTAATTCAACTGTACAACTGATATTATGAATATTTGTTCTATGACTAATAATTACGCAGTAAAATAAATCGTATTTTTATATAAAAACATGATTTTCCTCGTCATTTTCTCGAAAGCTATTAGAGATATTGGAAATATAATTGCAGCATCTGATAGACCTAATTAAACTGTACAACTGATATTATGAATATTTGTTCTATGACTAATAATTACGCAGTAAAACGAAACTTAATATTTATTTAAAAACATGACTTTCCTCCTCATTTTCTCGAAAGCTATTAGAGATATTGGAAATATCATTGCAACAGTTGATACACCTAATTAAACTCTACAACTGATATTATGAATATTTTTTCTATGACTAATAATTACGCAGTAAAATTAAACTTTATATTTATTTAAAAACATGACTTTATTCCTAATTTTCTCGAAAGCTATTAGAGATATTAGAAATATCATTGCAACAGCTGATACACGTAATTAAACTGTACAACTGTCATTATGAATATTTGTTCTGTGACTAACAATTACGCAGTAAAATTAAACTTAATATATATTTAAAAACATGACTTTCCTCCTCATTTTCTCGAAAGCTATTAGAGATATTGGAAATATCATTGCAGCATCTGATACAACTAATTAAACTGTACAACTGTGATTATGAATATTTGTTCTATGACTAATAATTACGCAGTAAAATGAAACTTAATATTTATATAAAAACATGACTTTCCTACTCATTTTCCCGAAAGCTATTAGAGATATTGGAAATATGATTGCAGCATCTGATACACCTAATTAAACTGTACAACTGTCATTATGAATATTTGTTCTATGACTAATAATTACGCAGTAAAATGAAACTTAATATTTATATAAAAACATGAATTTCCTCCTCATTTTCCCGAAAGCTATTAAAGATATTGGAAATATCATTGCAGCATCTGATACACCTAATTAAACTGTACAACTGTCAATATGAATATTTGTTCTATGACTAATAATTACGCAGTAAAATGAAACTTAATATTTATATAAAAACCTGACTTTCCTCCTCATTTTCTCGAAAGCTATTAGAGATATTGGAAATATCATTGCAGCATCTGATACACCTAATTAAATTGTACAACTCTCATTATGAATATTTGTTCTATGACTAATAATTACGCAGTAAAATGAAACTTAATATTTATATAAAACATGATTTTCCTCTCATTTTCTCGAAAGCTATTAGAGATATTGGAAATATGACTGCAGCATCTGATAGACCTAATTAAACTGTAAAACTGACATTATGAATATTTGTTCTATGACTAATAATTACGCAGTAAAATGAAACTATATATTTATATAAAAACATGACATTCCTCCTCATTTTCTTGAAAGCTATTAGAGATATTAGAAATATCATTGCAGCATCTGATAGACCTGATTAAAATCTACTACTGTCATTATGAATATTTTCACTAGTACTAATAAATACTGAATTTTACTTTTTTTTAAATTACTTGCTTCCTCGTTTTCTCGAAAGCTATTAGAGATATTGGAAATATCATTGCATCATCTGATATACCTAATTCAACTGTACAACTGATATTATGAATATTTGTTCTATGACTAATAATTACGCAGTAAAATAAATCGTATTTTTATATAAAAACATGATTTTCCTCGTCATTTTCTCGAAAGCTATTAGAGATATTGGAATTATAATTCCAGCATCTGATAGACCTAATTAAACTGTACAACTGATATTATGAATATTTTTTCTATGACTAATAATTACGCAGTAAAATGAAACTTAATATTTATTTAAAAACATGACTTTCCTCCTCATTTTCTCGAAAGCTATTAGAGATATTGGAAATATCATTGCAACAGCTGATACACCTAATTAAACTCTACAACTGATATTATGAATATTTTTTCTATGACTAATAATTACGCAGTAAAATTAAACTTTATATTTATATAAAAACATGACTTTCCTCCTAATTTTCTCGAAAGCTATTAGAGATATTGGAAATATCATTGCAACAGCTGATACACCTAATTAAACTCTACAACTGATATTATGAATATTTTTTCTATGACTAATAATTACGCAGTAAAATTAAACTTTATATTTATATAAAAACATGATTTTCCTCCTAATTTTCTCGAAAGCTATTAGAGATATTGAAATATCATTACAGCATCTGATACACCTAATTAAACTGTACAACTGTCATTATGAATATTTGTTCTATGACTAATAATTACTCAGTAAAATGAAACTTAATATTTCTATATAAACATAACTTTTCTCCTCATTTTCTCGAAAGCTATTAGAGATATTGGAAATATCATTGCAGCATCTGATACACCTAATTAAACTGTACAAACTGTCATTATGAATATTTGTTTCTATGACTAATAATTACGCAGTAAAATGAAACTTAATATTTATATAAAAATATGACTTTCCTCCTCATTTTCTCGAAAGCTGTTAGAGATATTGGAAATATCATTGCAGTATCTGATAGACCTAATTAAACTGTACAAACTTAAATTATGAATATTTGTTCTATGACTAATAATTACGCAGTAAAATGAAACTTTATATTTATATAAAAACATGATTTTCCTCCTCATTTTCTCGAAAGCTATTAGAGATATTGGAAATATCATTGCAGATTCTGATACACCTAATTAAACTGTAAAACTGCCATTATGAATATTTGTTCTATGACTAATAATTACGTAGTAAAATGAAACTTAATATTTATTTAAAAACATGACTTTCCTCCTCATTTTCTCGAAAGCTATTAGAGATATTGGAAACATCACTGGAGCATCTGATAGACCTAATTAAACTGTAAAACTGAAATTATGAATATTTGTTCTATGACTAATAATTACGCAGTAAAATTAAACTTTATATTTATATAAAAACATGACTTTCCTCCTAATTTTCTCGAAAGCTATTAGAGATATTGGAAATATCATTGCAGCATCTGATACACCTAAGTAAACTGTACAACTGTCATTAT
>JAPQNM010000034.1:2793918-2796418 GCA_029783475.1 Metacarcinus magister
ACTCTCTCTCTCTCTCTCTCTCTCTCTCTCTCTCTCTCTCTCTCTCTCTCTCTCTCTCTCTCTCTCTCTCTCTCTCTCTCTTTCTCTCTGTGTGTGTGGGTATTTGAAGTTTCCTTGCAAAATACCAATAAGCCTTTAATCAGGTAATCACGAACGAGGAGGAGGAGGAGAAGGAGGAGGCGGCTGAGGCTGAGAGGTTAAAGAACGGTAAGAAAACCACATTAAGGAAGATATTACCACCTTTGCTTGTTGTTCTGTTCCACTCCGTTCCGTTCCCCTTGTTCCGTTGTGTTCTGCAATATTTCGTTACGTTCCAACTACATTTTTTTTTTCTATTTTTTTTTAGGTTTTTAGTTTTTTTTTAGTTTTTCGTTGTTTCATACTGCTTCCGTTCCGTTCCGTTCCGTTCGTTTCGTTCCGTGGTGTGTTCCGTTCCAGGTACTGTTTCGTGGGTACAAAATTCGTTTTAAAAATTTCAATAAACTGTTTTGAATTTATTGAGTCCGTCATATCTCTCTCTCTCTCTCTCTCTCTCTCTCTCTCTCTCTCTCTCTCTCTCTCTCTCTCTCTCTCTCTCTCTCTCTCTCTCTCTCTCTCTCTCTCTCTCTCTCTCTCTAAGTACAAAACGTTTTAGTTCCTTCATTATTAAAACATTCAAAAGTTACACAATCCTCAGGCATGACGAACACGAATCTGGACTCAGTTTTAACCAGGATTGTGATTTTGTATTTTGTATTTTAACGTATCTGTGACGGATGGATTGGATAGTTTATTTATTTATTTATTTATTATTTTTACATTGAAAGGGTATTGGCCAAGGGTAAACACAAATTAGTTACAAAAAAAAATATAAAAAAATAAATAAAAATCTCGCTTGTCGGACACTAGGAGTAATAGAGGCAAGGGATGGAGGTCCAATTTAGCGTGATGTGATGTAAGACTTAGTTACATTCATCTCTACCTTTGTTAAAATGTTCATAAGCATTGTAATCTGAAAGCCTCCAATTCTCTCTCTCTCTCTCTCTCTCTCTCTCTCTCTCTCTCTCTCTCTCTCTCTCTCTCTCTCTCTCTCTCTCTCTCTCTCTCTCTCTCTCTCTCTCTCCCTCCGTCATATTCTCTGGGCGTATTAAGAGGAGCGGAGGCAGGAGAGGACCGCAGACTGGGAGGAAGGGTTTCATCAAGGTAGAGAATGAGAGATTTCATCTAAGCCTGTGGGAAGCAAGGGGGGCAGAGAAAATCATTACGTGGGGCCAGCAAGGATACACACTGGCCTATAATAGTAGTAGTAGTAGTAGTAGTAGTAGTAGTAGATGTAGTTGTAGTAGTAGTAGGTTAGGTTAGGTTGTACAGATTTACTTGACGGAGAGGCCACATCCACCCATTAACCACTGTCTTAAACATGTCCTTATATACTGGTACATCAATCCTCTGCCCCCACAGCCACCCCATCGCCCCCTACCGACCCCCTTCCAGAGTCTCATTATCTGCGTATTTCCGTGCCTCGTGTGTGTATTTCTTAGCGAGGTTCCCAACACAAGACAACCGCGTCTCCGGAGTTACCACTTGAGGACAGAATACAATTAAAAAGTGTTCATTATATTATATACAATTATGTCATTAAAAGTATCAAGTTTCAGCCTTTTTATATGAGCAACAACGCTACAAAATTAGAACCATAATCCTATTTCTCCTCCTCCTCTTCCTCCTCTTCTTCTTCTTCCTCCTCCTCCTCCTCCTCCTCCTCCTCCTCCTCCTCCTCCTCCTCCTCCTCCTCCTCCTCCTCCTCCTCCTCCTCCTCCTCTTCCTCCTCCTCCTCAGTGTTCAGTCCATTCCCTTAGACAGGAACCTTTCATCCGAAGACAAAAGGTCGCTGTCACATTCGAGTAATCGAAGTTGACCTTTCCTAGGCGTTCTTAGGTGTCCTTAGTCCCCAGCAGTCCCCAGCAGTCCCCAGTAGTCCCCAGGAGTCCCTAGGTACCCGTTCATCGACCAGCTCAATGGTGACCGTCCTCCGCGTCCCTTGCCTCTCCCGGTCCTCGAACACTGGTCTGTAGGTTTATGGGTGGACGTGTCAACGCTACTGCACCGCCGAGACACCCAACGAACGAGGTAGAAAAAAAAGATTAAAAGAACAATAAGACAGAACAACAACCAAGAAAAAAACCCACAATAACAGCAATAGAAAAAGGAAAAATATATATATACTAGTCCTACTCAAAAAAAAAGAAGAAAAGATAGAACAACAGTCAAAAGAAAAAAAGAAAAAAACGATAAGAGCAAATAGACAAAAAAGAAATAATAATTGTAGTCTCCCTCTAAAAAGAAAAAAGAAAAAAAAGGAAAACATTGAGTACAGATAAGAGTAAAATAAAACGGAAAGAATTTAGAAAACGGGGAACCTGAACTCCTTACTGTGTATCGCCTGAAAGGAAGAAAGGCGAGACGTGTGTTTTTTGGGGGGCGTGGGAGGGAGGTGTGGGTGGGGGGGGGGGGGGGGCAC
>JAPQNM010000034.1:2801418-2843918 GCA_029783475.1 Metacarcinus magister
TGTCTGTGTGTCTGTCTGTCTGTGTGTCTGTGTGTGTGTGTGTGTGTGTGTGTGTGTGTGTGTGTGTGTGTGTGTGTGTCTGTCTGTCTGTTTGTTTGTTTGTCTTCGGTCTATTCATTTTCTTTTATTAGTTTCTCGTTTTCTCCTCCTCCTCCTCCTCCTCCTCCTCCTCCTCCTCCTCCTCCTCCTCCTCCTCCTCCTGTCGTTTCTCATTATCTCCAACTCATCTTCACTGTCATTATTTTTGTGTGCGTGTGTATGTGTGTGTGTGTGTGTGTGTGTGTGTGTGTGTGTGTGTGTGTGTGTGTGTGTGTGTGTGTGAGTGTGAGTGTGAGTGTGAGTCTTTCTACGTAGTCCATTTATTGGTATTCCCTTCTCTCTCTCTCTCTCTCTCTCTCTCTCTCTCTCTCTCTCTCTCTCTCTCTCTCTCTCTCTCTCTCTCTCTCTCTCTCTCTTTTCATTCCTTTCTATCTGTTTTTATTCCGTTGCTTCATCCACTTTTCCAATTTTATTTTATTTATTTTTTTTTTCTTCTTTTTTTCAGTTTTTTTTTCATCAATGTTGTTGGATTGTTATGAAGGTTAGCGAGGATCAAGGTGGATCTTGTTTGTTGTGTTCATCACGTGTGTGTGCGTGTGTGTCTGTGTGTGTGTGTGTGTGTGTGTGTGTGTGTGTGTGTGTGTGTGTGTGTGTGTGTGTATCTTTCCTGGTTTTGAAATATTCGAGTGTTTCATGTGTGATATTTGTTTTTCCTTTTGATGTATGTAATATGTATGTATGAATGCATGTATGTATGTATGTATGTATGTATGTATGTATGTATGTATGTAGGTTTTTTTCCATTAAAAGTGTACTGGCTAAGGGACAACAAAAATACGTTAAAAAAAATCCCGCTTGTCGCTAGACTCTGTTTGTATGTACGTATGTATGTATGTATGTATGCATGTATATATGTATCAATGACAGTCTGTGTGCGTGTGTGTTTGTAACTGATGTTATATACTGAATCAGTGAGTGAGTTTGTCAGTCATTTAGTCAGTCAATAGGTTGTTTATTTATTGAGTAAGTAAGTCAGTAAGTCAGTCAGTCAGTCAGTCAGCCAGTCAGTCAGTCAGTCAGTCAGTCAGCCAGTCAGTCAGTCAGTCAGTCAGTCAGCCAGTCAGTCAGTCAGTCAGTCAGTCAGCCAGTCAGTCAGTCAGTCAGCCAGTCAGCCAGTCAGTCAGTCAGTCAGTGTCACTCTCCAGGCTGGGTGTTTTTTTACCTGGGGCTAATTACACAGCTTGGACAGGTGCTCTCCCAACACACCTGGGCAGACCCTTACCTTTCCCTCCTGCAGAGAGACCAGTGACTCAGGAATTTAGGTGAAAAATGATACCAAGCTTCTGTCTGTCTGTCTGTCTCTCTTTCTCTTTCAGTAGTATACAAGAGACAAGTAACACACATAAAAACACACACACACACACACACACACACACACACACACACACACACACACACACACACACACACACACACACACACACACCATCCCATTGTACCTGTT
Source organism: Metacarcinus magister (assembly GCA_029783475.1). Classification (NCBI taxonomy): domain Eukaryota; kingdom Metazoa; phylum Arthropoda; class Malacostraca; order Decapoda; family Cancridae; genus Metacarcinus; species Metacarcinus magister. Next base: position 2,802,962 of record JAPQNM010000034.1, read on the forward strand.
AATTGGCACGTTATCTCCAATACACCTGACTCGACCCTTCACCCTTCCTTCCCCTTCCTGCCCTACATTATATCTGTCTATGGTCTCTGATGCCTCGTTCCCTCAAGAAAAGTGCCCCAGGGTGATGGCCACGGCAGAACAGCCTCCACCTTTCCCTATCCACACACTCCATCCTTGCTGGTTCAATCCATCCACCTCTATCAGCAACTTTCACCCTGTCCTTCCATCCTTCACCCTATCCTTCCATCCTACAACTAGCCTTCCTCTCCTCTTAGGACCCACAATTTCACTCACATATATTTTCTTCACAAACTCTTCACTATTCTTCCTCTCAATATGACCTAACCACCTCAAAGTATTTATTTTTCTTCCATTCCACTACACCACACTTCACACTTCACACTTCACACTTCACACTTCACTCCACATTTGCAGAAGGTCCCACGCCACACCTTTCATACACACTTTCATTGCTCTCCCCCTCCCATCCGCCTGCTCCTCTCAGATAACTCCTTTCCACACACACACACACACACACACACACACACACACACACACACACACACACACACACACACACACGCACACGTACACGCACACTCTTGACTGCTGTGCCCACGTCCAAGTCTCTGATCTATAAGTCAATGTGTGCGGGAGAATACTGTTCCTTAACTCTCTCTTCACCTCCTTGGATACATTTCTTCCTGTTATAATCCTTACAAGTGATCCTATGACACACCTGCCCTTCACAGCGCTCTCTCTCTCTCTCTCTCTTATTTCCTCTTCCATCTCTCCATGTTTGCCCAACGCTCGCTGCCACTCGCCGCCCGTCCTAACCTTGCCTGAAGCTCAACACACTAACACGACTTTCCTTCCACGCTAAAAACCAGGCGGAAAAATGAAAAAGACAGACTCCATTAGTTACAAATCTGCTTCACTGTTCTCTGTTCATAGCTCTCTGTAATGGCGTGGTGGGTGTGGACCTATAGCACCACCACCACCACCACCACCACCACCACCACCACCACCACCACCACCACCACCACCACCACCACCACCACCACCACCACCTTCTTCGTCGCCTGTCACGCCTGTGCAGGAAAACTTTTATCATTGTGGTAGTAGTGGTGGTGGTAATGGTGGTGATGATGGTGGTGGTGATGTGCTCCACCTGCTTCCCTTGAGACAGATGCATCAGAGTGGTGGTGAAGGGCAACACTTGGGAACTGGAGGGGGTGGGGGGCGGGGGGGCGAAACAGGGGGCGATGGGGGGGCGTGTTTACCTGCCCTGCGGTGGTGTCCCTCAACTCTCGCCAGACTGTAACGATTCCTTGGCAGTGGAAGCTGAACGTGTGTGTCACTGCCTTGCTTACCACTGTGTCGAGAGAGAGAGAGAGAGAGAGAGAGAGAGAGAGAGAGAGAGAGAGAGAGAGAGAGAGAGAGAGAGAGAGAGAGGGCCCACCAAAAAAATAGGGAGAGATGATTGGGAGCTGACAAATAATGATGAAAAATTGGACTTTCAAATGAGATCAAACTATTTCTACTCACCAATTTAATCTCCCTTTCCTTATTCTTCTTCTTCCTCCTCCTCCTCCTCCTCCTCCTCCTCCTCCTCCTCCTCCTCCTCCTCCTCCTCCTCCTCCTCCTCCTCCTCCTCCTTCTTAATATTCTGGTCGCCGCTTCAGGAATTAGACGTACTTAGCTGTGTCTACTCTGCTCACCTTCAATAGGCTTTGTCATAACCAAGAGCGCGTATGAAAGGGAGAGCGTTGATACTCCTATTAGCCTTCCGCCTCTCACTCTTCGGAAGGTAATAAAGGAGGAGGAGGAGGAGGAGGAGGAGGAGGAGGAGGAGGAGGAGGAAAGGAATGAGAACTATGAGTAGACAGCAACAGAAAGGAGTGGTTTTGATTAAGGCAAGGAACGTAGAGAGAGAGAGAGAGAGAGAGAGAGAGAGAGGAGAGAGAGAGAGAGAGGAGAGAGAGAGAGAGAGAGAGAGGTGCCAGTTGTGTCAAAAGGCCAGAGTGTGCCGCCCAAATTTGACGAAGACACTGAAGACAGGTTGGAAATGTTAAAGAATAGCAAGGCTGCCACGAGGGACTGAACACGGGGAAAGAGGGGAAATAGAGAGGAAAATAGGGGAAAAAAGAGGGAAAATGAGGGTGTAACGAGGGAAAAAGAGGGGGAAATAGGGAAAAAGGGGAGAAATAGAGAGGGAAAGAGAGAAAATGAGGGAGAAAGGGGAAAAAAAGAGAAAAAGAAGGAAATGAGGGAAAAGGAGGTGAAAAGAGGAAAAAAGGGAAAAGGTAAAAAAAGTTAAAAACGAAATAAAAAAGAGGGGAAAAAAGACACAGCAAGGGGAGAAAGGGTGGTGGAGGGGATAGAATGCACAATAGATCGACAGAGGGGAATGAAGTGATTGATCTTGAAACTTTGCCAATATTTCCTCTTGGAGAAGGCGTTGACGAACGGGTGGAAGTGTCTGGGAAAGAATGGAAAAAGCCTGAAAAGGGCGGGAAGGGAATGGAATAGGGTGGAAGGAACTGGAATGGGCTGGAAGATACTGGAATGTGCTGGAAGATACTGGAAGGGATTGGAAGATGCTGGAAAGGACTGAAATGGGTTGGAAGAGGCTGGAAGGGGCTTGAAAACGCTGGAAGGGACTGGAAAGGGCTCGAAATGGCTGGAAAGAGCTAGCAGACACTGTAAGATACTGGAAGGGGCTGGAAGGGACTTGAATATGCTGGAAAGGGCGTGGAGGCGTGAAGTAGAGAAAGTCAAGGCGCCTGTTTGCCTGATAACGACCACGCATCTCATAGGAGGTGACAGCTGTTCTCTGCAAGCTGTGGAGGATGAAAGGAGGGTGAGGGGAGGGTGAGAGTTGGGTGTGGGTGACGGGAAGTGAGGGGAGGCAATACCTATATGATTTCTTCTGTTTATCAATAGTTTTGGTTCTCCTGAAGGTCCTGTATCGCCTTTCTGTTTCTGTTTTCACTCCCATCACAGATAAAAGGTTAACCATCCTCACCAAGACCGATACAACCGATTATTGCGTCTGTAGGAACAAAAGAACATAAGAAAATAAGGAGGCTGCAAAAGGGAAGCTCCTGTGCACCTAACCTAACACTTACCTAACGTTTTTTTCAACCTAATTTAACCTAACCTAACCTAACCTAACCTAACCTAACCTAACCTAACCTAACCTAACCTAACACTTACCATCTGCTTTCTTTAACCTAACCTAAGCTAACCTAACCTAACACTTACCTAATGTTTTCTTCAACCTAACCTTGCCTCTCCTCACACTGCGGACACAGGTAACTCACAACACAGGTGCGGACAGGTGCTGGCGGAGTGGATCAGTGACTAGGTGTTGATTATATATTACCAGAACCTCATTCGAATCCCAGTAATACCTGTCTAGTTAGTTAGTTTTTTTTATTATTTTTTTTATAAACAGATTGCCGAGTTGTTTAATAAGCGTTGTCGAGGATGAGAAAGTGTCATTAAAAAAAAGATAATAAGATCATAACACCACCACCACCACCACCACCACTTATCTACAAGACCAAAACACTTCATAATAGAACCAGATGGGTGAAATAATACCTTAAGGCAGGTGAGGTGAGGTGAGGTAAGGTAAGGTGAGGGAGGTGAGGTAGGTAGGTATTAGAGGCCTACCTTAATGAACCCTTTGTACTTGAGATGAAACTTATTAACCCTCTGCTTTGGATATGATGTGAAGGCTGTTGTTACCGGGAAACCTTTACGAGCTTGTTAGGGAGTGGAGATGAATTTGATGTTTAGGTTCATGATACTCCGAGGGGCTAATAGGTCTGTTTTGATGAAGGGCGGAGGCGGGGGGGGAGTGAGGGAGTGGTGGGGAGTGGAAGGGAGTGAAGAGGAGTGAAAAGGAGTGAAGAGGAGTGAAGAGGAGTGAAGAAGAGTGAAGAGGGAGTGAAAAGGGAGTGAAAAGGGAGTGAAAAGGGAGTGGAGTGAGTGGAAGGGAGTGGAAGGGAGTGCAGAGGAGTGAAAAGGAGTGAAGAGGAGTGAAGAAGAGTGAAGAGGGAGTGAAAAGGGAGTGGAGTGAGTGGAAGTGAGTGGAAGGGAGTGGAAGGGAGTGAAAAGGAGTGAAGAGGAGTGAAGAGGGAGTGAAGAGGGAGTGAAAAGGGAGTGAAAAGGGAGTGGAGTGAGTGGAAGGGAGTGAAAAGGAGTGAAGAGGAGTGAAAAGGGAGTGAAAAGGGGTGAAGAAGAGTGGAGAGGGAGTGAAAAGGGAGTGGAGTGAGTGGAAGGGAGTGGAAGGGAGTGGGGGTTAATCTCTTTTGATCAGCAGAGCGGCAGGATTAAAAATTATTGAGCTCATCTAGGAAAAGAAAAAGAAGAGCAAATTGACAAATAAATGTTACCATGAAGATCACGTTTTTACTAGTCGGAAGGAAACTCTCCACACCTTCCTTCCCTCCTTCCTTCCTTCCTTCCTTCCTTCCTTCCCTCCTTCCTTCCTTCCTTCCTTCCTCCTTCCTTCCTTCCTTTCCTCCTTCCTTCCTTCCTTCCTTCAGCTCGTATCTTCCTTCCTTGCTTCTTCTTTACATCCTTCCTTTCTTCCATCCATCCATCCTTCCAACTCTCCCACCTTCCTTCCATCCTTCCAATCCTACTCCTTCCTTCCATCCTTCCTTCCAACCCTTCCCACTTTCCTTCCTTCCTCCAGCTCCTAAATGGCACTCTAGGAAATCAATGTCACGTCTTTCTACACTGCCTTCCCTGGCGTGACGTTTGGGCGGGGGGAGGGGGGCGAGGGGGAAGGTGTTAGGGGGAGGCCTCTTAAATCCCGTGTCCTTTATTTGCCCTCCCCCCTGTCCCCCTGCCCCCTGCCGCCCCCCCTGCAACCCTGTAGTAGGAGCAAGGGAGTCTTTCATCTCACAGCCAACGGTTCATTATGAGACATCAAGGGTGGAATTATACGGCAGGGACGGCAGATGGGCGGCGCAAGGGGGGCTGTGGGCGTGATACAGTGGGCGTGAGAGTGTAAAGGTCATAGAGGTCACAGTATTTGGTGTCATGGCCGCTAGTTGGATATACACACAGGTCAAAAAACTATCATTGTTATTTTTTCTCTTCCATCTCCCCTTCTCCTCCTCCTCCACCTCCTCCTCCTCCTCCCTTCGCCATCTTGCCCCCCCTTGGCCCCCTTCGCTTATATAGCCTCAGGACAGCGCCAGGGAAGGGGGGGGGGAGGGGAAGGACCTTTTCATGCTCCGTTGGCCACCCTGCTGCTGGTTATGTAAATATTGAAAAAAAAGTTCATCTGAATCCAACTTTCCTCCCGATAATCTTAATAGTGTGTCTCCCTCATCTTGCCCTTCCGTCAATCCTACTGACTTACCCCTTTGCTTTTTTCTCTTCTCTCCTCCTCTCTTCTCTCTTTTACCCTTCCTCTCTCCCTTTGTTCTCTTCCAATCTACACTCCACTTTCTTTTTCCTTTCATCTCTTCCACCCTACGTACCATCTCCTTTCCTTCCTTTCTTCCTTCTTTACTCTCCTTCCTTCCTTCCTTCCTTCTTATACTACACCAAACACAAAATCAATTTCCACATGCCATCAAAATACTTCAACCTTGTCTTTTCCTACTTTTACCCAACGTCCACCAACCCACCCACCAGCCCACCAGCCCACCCTCGACGCACGCCCACCCTCCCCTCTCCCCTCCCTACCCCCACCAGATCTCCTCATCTCATCATAGGAAGCCACAGCATCAATCTCTTTGCCAGTAAGATAGAAGGATAGGAAGGAGTAGTCCCCCCACGCAGCCTTCTGATCACTGGCTACTTTCTTGCTGATCTGCTGATGTCAGATTGTCCTCAACGAACCTCATCTGTATACCCTAAGATGATGTAACGAGGAGGAGGAGGAGGAGGAGGAGGGGGAGGGGGAGGAGGAGGAGGAGGAGGAGGAGGAGGAGGAGGAGGAGGAGGAGGAGGAGGAGGAGTGTGAGGTGACGATGATGAGGTGTAGAAAACTGTATTGATCTACCTGTACATTAATATCAGGTTAATTAGACTCCGTGGCCCAGATAGTCCCTTGGTACATACCTTTCCGGTGATCTAATTGTAAAGGTGAGGGAGGTATGGGAGGGGGTGGGGGGTGACGGGGGGGGGGCGGCAAGGTGTGTTGTGTATGGCCAGGTAACATGCAAGGTAATTGGATGAAGTTATGTGGCTGTTTACTTGTTTAATTTGCATATCATTTTGGTGTAATCTATATGTAAACTCTCTCTCTCTCTCTCTCTCTCTCTCTCTCTCTCTCTCTCTCTCTCTCTCTCTCTCTCTCTCTCTCTCTCTCTCTCTCTCTCGTATGAGCCAAGGGCCGCTAAAAGGAGGACAAATGAGTATAATTATGTTAAAAGAGATGGATTAGAGAGGGGGAGAGGGAGCCAGCGTGAAAAATATACATTGTTCACTAATACGAAGCTTCCCTAGAGATCCCTCAACCCGGACACAACATCACCACCAACACCAACCACATATAATTATTTCTTATTACTTCTACTACTATTACTATTACTACTACTACTACTACTTTTTTTTTAATGTCCTGAAACTGTGGCGCTGGTAGGCTTAATGAAGGCGTGTTAGGTGGTCGTCTTACGCAGGTTAGATTGGTTTAAGTGACGTCTCGTTGCTTGTTGAGAGGCTTATGCTGCCCACGAAAGCTTATTAATGTATTATACGTTGCAATCCCAGTCGAGGATAATATTATGGCTGCATGTGGGCGATCTTTGGCCACTCAGCGGTTATTCCAAAGAAGAGTGGCCAGCACGTACCGGGGCTCGAACTCGGGACTCGAGTTGGTATGCCCATCGCGCTATCCACTAGGCCACCGCCTCCCCAAACTACTGCTACTATTATTACTACTACTATTACTACTACTACTACTACTATTACTACTACTACTACTACTACTACTACTACTACTACTACTACCACTACCACTACCACTACCACTACTACTACCACTAGTACTACTACTACTACTACCACTACTACTACCACTACTACTACTACTACTACTACTACTACTACTACTACTACTACTACTACTACTACTACTTTTACTACTACTTCTACTTCTGTTACTACTACTACTACAACTACTACCTCAAATCAAATAATTTTTCTCGTACTATTTCCTACGAGCAAAATGAGAGAAAAAAAATAGATGCATAAATATAACGAAAAAGATTGTAATGTAGACGGAACTACCCAATAGTTACACATTGTCGAACAGAAATTACACATGAATAATGAAACTGTTTATTCATGCATTTCTATTTTCATACACATCATTATCATTATTGAGTTATTGCATTATTCACGCACCCCTTCCCCTTATCTATCTATCTATCGATTTATTAATTTACCTCTCTATCTATCTCTCTATCCATCTGTATCTCTACCTATCTATCTGTATCTATCTTTCTATCTATCTCTGTATCTATCTATCTATCTATCTCTGTATCTATCTATCTATCTATCTATCTAACAATATACTCGCCCACTGTTGCCCTGAAACACCTGTCCTGTACATATTTTATAAGGTGGCAGGTAATTATTCAACAGGTAAAATGTAATAGTTCAGTGTCTTTTAAATATGTATTGAGAGGGGAGATTGTTGAGCGTGTGGGCGTGTGTGTGTGTATGTATGTCTTGTTGAATCATCAGGGAGGTTGTGATGAGGATGTGATGAGAGTGTGATGAGGTGTGATGAGGTGTGATGAGGTGTTGGGTAGAAAAGGAAAGGTGGTGGTTATTTGGGTCAGGTGAAATTCTTACCTGAAATTGTTAGGTTCGGTTAATGGTGATAAGTGTGTGTGTGTGTGTGTGTGTGTGTGTGTGTGTGTGTGTGTGTGTGTGTGTGTGTGTGTGTGTGATGAAACTTGAATGTGTTGCTTCCATGATAGATAAATAAGAGAAAAAAAATATATTCGTGTTTTAAAGTTAATTATAAATAACATAGGTTTAAATTATCTTTTATTAGCACTACTGACGAATGATTAATTGTAGTATTTGCACTGCTTGCTCTCTCTCTCTCTCTCTCTCTCTCTCTCTCTCTCTCTCTCTCTCTCTCTCTCTCTCTCTCTCTCTCTCTCTCTCTCTCTCATGAAGACAAATGATTGCAAGGAGATTTATAGGAATTTACCTCAATCAATTCACACACACACACACACACACACACACACACACACACACACACACACACACACACACACACACACACAGAGAGGCACACCAATTAACATATTCTTATACCTACGCAAGGGTCTCTGCCAGGTAATTAGCGGTGAATCATTAAGGGCAGGTAGGAAGGAAAGTTAATTACCTTGACGCCAAACTAACCACACCAAACCCTTACTCATTAACTATTCATCCCACAAAGTACGCTACACAATAGACAACTCATTTTTCTTTCACATCCTTCCTTATTCAGTTACTCCTCCTCCTCTTCTTCCTCCTCCTCCTCCTCCTCCTTTCCTTTCATCAGAGAGGTTGCCGAGGAAACAAATAAATAAAAAGAAACCATTATTCCTCACATATATTGATAGATGAATAAATAATGAAAAGGTACCAATCAACCACATCAAAAACCGATACACCTGAGATTTCAAGGTCAGGTAAAACTAGGGGAAGATGACGTCAGGTGTAAAAAAACTACAGGTATCCCCCCTTGGTAGTGGCTGTCAGGTCAGGTGTAACTAGCGACAGGTGTTCCTCGGGTAGCTGTCAGGTGTCCTATCTCTACCTTGAGTGTCATATAACCCTTTGAGGCGACGATAACGAAGTGGTGGACAGGTGCGGGAAGGTGTGCAGAAACAGATAGACAGACAGACAGGTGTGGAGAGGAAGAACAAGTGAGCAGCGGAAGTGGAGATGAAGTGGAAGAGGAGAAAGTGTAGATAGGAGTTAGAAAAATGTGGAGGAATGTTATTATGGACGAGAGAGAGAGAGAGAGAGAGAGAGGGGGAGAGGTGGTAAGGGTTAGTCAAAACATGAATTAATTGTATATATGATTCGTTTTGTCACTCCCCAAAGAGAAGGTTTTAAAGATGATATAAAATAGATATGCATGGCTGGCTGTGAATTCCTGTATCCACTGTACCAAGCCAGACCAGGAAACGTTGGAAATTATGTATGTATATATATATATTTAAATACTGTTCTTTCCTCCCGGTAAAAGTGTAGCTCAGTCTAGATTAATTCACTATTTTTTATTCTTGATTTATATTATTATTCATGAAACAACAAAGCTCTTGAAACTGGCTTTAAACAACTTAATTAATATAGTGTTGTTGATAATTAGAGACAGAGAGAGAGAGAGAGAGAGAGAGAGAGAGAGAGAGAGAAATGAGAGAATGAGAATCAGAGAGAGAGCACAAACGTTAATACATGTTAGTCTGCCCGTAATAACACCCACAAAACATTAATCTCCTACCTGGTCCGTGCGTCACAGGTAACTTTGTAGATAATTTAGTAATGAATATATTGCGTAGCATCGAGCCAGTGCAATTAGGAGCCCAGGGCATTCTCTCACTCCACGGTAAATAGTTCAGTGGAAAACACCAACCAGTCAGTCAGTCAGTCAGTCAGTCAGTCAGTCAGTCAGTCAGTCAGTCAGTCAACCAGCTAACCTACTTACTAACTAACTAACAGGCTTACAGGAATTTCAGCTGCCAAAGTGTAATATTAATTCATTTCCCTTCACTTCAGCCGTGGTATTGAAATTCATAAAAATCACACACACACAATATAACTTTTACATTTTGCACTCATTATTAGCCATCAATTATTTGTATGAATATTTAGATAGGTATGTGTTTTTTTATTTTATTTTATTTATTTATTTATTTTTTTATTAAACGCCAATTTCCTTAAAAAAAAAAAAAAAAAAATCCAGTTTACTTTTCGTTACGTCTATATTTTTCTTTTAGTATAAATATAAAATTTTAAAAAAAGTCAAGTTTAAAGATATGTAATAAGGGATTTAAATAGCATCGAATCGCTTATAACTATTGGGGATTGGTAGGCAGAGGAGATTGGAAGGTGGCTTGTTATTAGTGTGTGTGTGTGTGTGTGTGTGTGTGTGTGGGTGGGTGGGTGTTGAAGGGGGGTTATCAGTGTTTATATAAAAGTCTATAATTGCATTTCGAAGAAGGAAGTTTACTAAGTTTTCAAGACTCTGATTAATCCTTACTGTATCCCTTCCTTCGTCTCTTGGAAAGTTAAAAGGGTAGACAGACACACACACAGACAGACACCCACACAGACAGACAAACACACATACAGACAGACACACAGATAGACAGAACGAAAAAGATAGATAGAGAAAAAATAGAAAAACAAAGAGAAAGAGAGTGAGATAAATTGGGGTTCAAATACCACATATTTCCACATTTATATAGAGAAGCCTTATACACTTGGCTTCCTTTTGATGTTATGTCACCTGGATGATTGGGTGACAGGTGGGTGAGGGTGGATGATGGGATAGATATGGGTGGATGCGTTGATGGATGACAGGGTGGATGACTAGATGGATGAGAGGTGGATGGAGGAGTAAATGAGAGTAGATGAAAGTGGTAGGTGGAAGAATGGGTGGTGACTCTGCATAACTACTGCTCGGACGATATGGATATAAATATGAAGTGATACATACCATACATAGTGGATTCAACACATCTATGAAAAGGTTTCAGGCGGTGTTCACCATTATTTACATCGCAAAGCGTCTTGGAAGTTATGTTATGTTAGGTTAGGTTGGTTAGGTTAAGGTTAGGTTAAGTTCGGTTCGGTTAGGTTTGGTTATATCAGCTTTTTTTATATTTTATTACTCAAAAGTTAGGCATTTCACCCTAGATTTTTTCCGTATTGCCATATTATGTCCTATATTTGCTTATAATGACGAGCACCGCCTGAAACCTTGACAGATGTGTTGAGTACCTAGTATGTATAGTATGTACCACTTCATATTTATATCCATATCGTCTGAGCAGTAGTTATACAGATATACCAGATGGGTGGTAGTATGTGTAGATAGGTGACATAACCATGACTACCACACACACACACACACACACACACACACACACACACACACACACACACACACACACACACACACACACATTGCCTCGACTCAATTCACTGGTTATCACATAGGCTGGGTTTTGGCATCACTGTGACTTCCAACTCGCCCGAAGTTACGAATCTGAAAGGCCGTGCAGCGTGGTAATTGACGGATGGAAACGTGCCTGCTACCTGTCGCTCACCTGTGTCGCTTTTGCACGGAAATGAAACGGAAATACGAGCAAAGGAAAGAGAGTTTGTTAATTAGTTCTGTCTATTTCTGTCTGTTTCTGTGTAGTGGTTTTTATTTCGTTTTCTATTTTTAATGTTTATTGATAGAAAGGTGAGGAAAGATAAATGATTTGTATTCTTCATTAGATTCTTTTTGGTTGATTGATGACCTTTTTTTCAGTATTTGTAGCCAAGTGAAATTAATATAAATGATTAATGTTTTATTTTTATCGTTAACCTCATTTAATAGATTGATTGGGATGTGATGGGAGGAAAAATTATATAATTACTAAGCTCGGGCTGGGAAAAATACTACTACTAATTGATAAGTTCGTGTTGGAAAATATGAAAAGAAAAAAAATAATGTACACCTGTTCCTATCTTCCCTCTGGCATCAATGTGGGAAGGTTAATATTATCTACCCTTAACTATTTTTTTTTTTTGTATCATTGATGTGAGTAGAACATTTTTTTTTTCAATATATATTTTTATTCTATTCATCAAACATTTTTTTTTTTATACTTATTTTCTATTTGTTTGTTTTTATTAATGGACCTTTTTTTTGGACATTCGCACTCTCTCTCTCTCTCTCTCTCTCTCTCTCTCTCTCTCTCTCTCTCTCTCTCTCTCTCTCTCTCTCTCTCTCTCTCTCTCTTCTCTCTCACTTAACAATGACAACAAAAGTAGAAAGGAAATAAAAGGACAAGGCCACTTACATATGAAGCTTTTGTTAGCTTGTTGTTTGTTTGTTTGTTTGTTTTCCTTTCATATTTTCTTTCTTTCATTCATTCTTTATTTCTTTGTTCCATTTTTCTTGCTTTCCTTTTATCAAGTATATTGTCTCCACCCTTGTTATACTTGTGAATAAAACTCTCATTCACTCACTCTATTCATCACACACACACACACACACACACACACACACACACACACACACACACACACACAATACTTACATGGTACCGATCAAGAGCAATAGCAGTGATGGATATAGTCGACACAAAGATAGATGTAGCTTGCAAGGTACCCACAAGACGGCACACGAAGGGAGTGTCACCCAGCGGCCAGTACTGCGTCAGGAGCTCCATCAAGGTCAACGGCATCGTCACCAAGCACAGGAGAAGATCAGAGATAGCAAGATTGATGATGAAAACATTCCTCGCCGTTCTCATCGCTGGTTTCCGCACGACAGCTAAAACGACGAGTGAGTTCCCAACAGCTCCAAGGATGATTAGCAAGCCGTAGGCGGTGAGGAGGGCAGCGAAGGACACCTCACCTACTCGTCTGTTATTCTCGAACTTGTGCACGAAGCTGAAGTCAAAGTCACGCGTCAGGTTCAGGAGATGAGACAGGTTTTGTGAGAGGTACTCGCTGAGGTTGGAGTTAAGTGATGCCAAGTTGAGGAGAGTTAAGGATTGGAGGTTCAAGTTGACGTCACCTTTTGTCACGCCATCTAACACTTCCTCCATGCTTCTCTCTGTCAGTCCTGCTGCTCCTCCTTCACCTCCTCCTTCCCCTATGCCCCCTTCTCCTCCTCCTCCTCCTGCTCCTGCTGCTGCCCACTCCGTCATATGCATTGTTTGTTTGTTTGTTTGTTTATATCACGTTCAAAACACGTTCACATCCGCTTGTCAGTTACTGTGTGTGTGTGTTCTGGTTACGTACATGTGCGTTAGTTCAAGGTCATGTACATATTGCTTTCATGTACGTGAAGGCATGTACGTGTTCATCACTAGTGTTGTGTGTACGGACAGAACGTCTTCCTGAAGCCATGTACACACGTCACTAAGTTTACGTACACGAAGAAGAGTTACGTACACACACAAGCGTCACTTTAGTCACTAGATACCGACACGCGATTCTGTTACACACACACACACACACACACACACACACACACACACACACACACACACACACACACACACACACACACACACACTCAGTCACTTCGTGGATTTGTATGGGTGAGGGGAGGCGAGGGGAGACAAGCAAGGGGTGATAAGCGAGGGGTGAGGGAGATAAAGAGTTCAAGTTCAAAAGTTCAAACGTTCAAACTTTATCAGTCTCGAAAAATTTGAACGTGAAACCTCGGTGGAGTTGCTTCGAAACACCACGAGGCTCGAACGAAGCACGTACCGAAGCAGGAACCCGATCACCTCCACCCCCCACACACACAGGTTAACCCCGCACTAACTCATCGCCTTCCCCGGGCCATGGCGTCACCCCGGAGGAGGTTTGGGCGAGGGGAAAGGGCCGGACAAGACGGTAGGAGGAAGACCTGTAACCCGAGACCCGAGACCCGTCCTCACCCAACCACGTTACGCAGGAATCTGAGGTGCTGCTCCCCTCCTCTGGCCTTTATATAGTCCCAGCCTCCGATCCCCCCCCCTCCCCCTCTCCCTCCTCCCCCTCCTCCCCCTCCTCCTCCTCCTCTTCTTCCTCTTCCTCTTCCATTCCGGGAAATCCGTCCTCAGAATACCTGTTGCTGAAGTATAGCGAAGTGAGCATAGAGGTGTGTGTGTGTGTGTGTGTGTGTGTGTGTGTGTGTGTGTGTGTGTGTGTGTGTGTGTTTATCTCTCACACTCTCGCTATGCACATATATACTCTTAACACACACACACACACACACACACACACACACGTATTTGATCAATCAGGTCATGGATTACTAAGGAAATAAAAGGGAAATAAATAACAGAGGAAATAGAATCAAGAGAACTAACGAGAAGAGGAAGAGAGAGAGAGAGAGAGAGAGAGAGAGAGAGAGAGAGAGAGAGAGAGAGAGAGAGAGAGACCTACGGAAATTGCAATAACGAGGAGAATGTGGAATAATAATAATAATAATAATAATAATAATCTTTGTCATTTTTTTTTTTTTGCACTCACCTTGGTAAATCCTTTCAGGTGAGGCACAAATTACAGGTGTACCATTATTTTTACCTGTCATATTCCATTAGTTCCTTGGATATCATATTGTAGTTTTCCAAAGTTGGCAATATTGTCTTGTGTTGGGGAAGGTTGGGTGTGGGTGGAGTGTGGATTGGTTGTGGGTTGGGGTGTGGGTGGAGTGTGGGATGGGGTGTGGGTGGAGTGTGGGTTGGGGTGTGGGTTGAGTGTGGGATGGGTGTGTGGGTTGGGGTGTGGGTTGGGGTGTGGGATGGGTGTGGGTTGAGTGTGGGTTGGAGTGTGGATTGGGTGTGGGTTGGGATGTGGGATGGAATGTGGGTTGGGGTGTGGGTTGGGTGTGGGTTGGGTTGTGGGTTGAGTGTGGGTTGGGTGTGGGTTGAGTGTGGGTTGGGGTGTGGGTTGGGTGGGGTGGGGTTGAGGAGGGGATCAGTGTATGTAATTAAATAGTGTAAGATTAAAAAGATAAGATAAGGTAAAATAGGATGGAACTTTATCGTCAACTAGTACATTAATACAATTCGGAATGTCACCATGCAAGATATTCTACTCAATTATGTATGTGAATTTATGTGAATTTATGTGAATTTATGTGAATTTAACCTAACACTACAGTACCATTAGCATATATTATAATTGAACCAGTTACTTACAAAGCCATTAGTATAAAGAGTAATCCTATTTTGAACGAGAGCAGATCCGTGTGGCATTCAAGCACATTACACATCTGATTCAATACTATTTACTGTGTTGTATCGAGGCTCGTTCGTCTGATAGCTGACTCTGCATCCGTGAAACAACTCGACAATTAACGTTCATTTGTAATAATATATTCATGAGAACATTTGGCTATATAGAGTTAAGCGCCCTGCTGAAATCGGGGGAGAGAGAGAGAGAGAGAGAGAGAGAGAGAGAGAGAGAGAGAGAGAGAGAGAGAGAGAGAGAGAGAGAGAGAGAGAGAGAGAGAGAGAGTGGTGGTGGTTGTAAGTCGTGTTCAAGGTAGTCGTTACATCAATGGATCAACTCTTACCACACTCACCACACACCACTACCACACACCACACACCACTACCACACACACCACCCACTACAGGTGTTCAAGTAACCCTCTTCACCTGCAGGCAATAATTAGTGGAAAAAACATCGACACCTTTTTTTTTAATTTTTTATCACACTTTGAAAGCCGATAACGTATTAACCTGACCTTCATTCCACCTCCTCCTCCACCTCCACCTCCTTCCATCACCATCCACCTTCAACCTTCAACCTAACAACCCTTCCCCAGGTACTCCCATCTACCCCTGTACGTCCTCACCACCTTCCCCTTCCCCTTCCCATTCCCCTTCCCCTTCCCCTTCCTCTTCCCCTTTCTCTTCCCCTTCCCCTTCCCCTTCCCCTTCCCCTTCCCCTTCCCCTTCCCCTTCCTCTTTCTCTTCCCCTTCCCCTTCCCCTTCCCCTTCCCCTTCCCCTTCCCCTTCCCCCCTGTACCTCCCCTTGAAGCCAGTACCTAATGAGCCCTTCCCTTTCCCCTACAGGTGGTGGAAGCCCTTTCGTACCTGCAGAGGCGCGGATCACAGGGCACAGGTGAGAGAGAGAGAGAGAGAGAGAGAGAGAGAGAGAGAGAGAGAGAGAGAGAGAGAGAGAGAGAGAGAGAGGTCTATCTGTGTAGAAAATTGCTTCAAAATATAAACCTTTTTAATCACAATAAAAGACGATTCTCATTAATTGATATGAAGGACCCACAATATAGAAATTAACTGTAGTAATAGTAGTAGTATGAGAATTATTAGTATTAGTAGAAGAAGTAGTAGTAGTAGTAGTAGTAGTAGTAGTAGTAGTAGTAGTAGAAATAGTGTTATTATTATTATTATTATTATTGTTGATAATTTCTTTGCAACCACATCGTGAATACACTTTATATTGTGTTTATTGACCACCACCTCCTCCTCCTCCTCCTCCTCTTCCTCCTCCTCCTCCTCCTCCTCCTCCTCCTCCTCCTCCTCCTCCTCCTCCTCCTCCTCCTCCTCCTCCTCCTCCTCCTCCTCCTCCTCCTCCTCCTCCTCCTCCTCCACCACCACACCTGCAGGAGGAAGGCAGCTTAATGACGTGGACAGGCGAGATATTGACAGTTGAACCTTTGATGAAATACCTCATGAGAGAGAGAGAGAGAGAGAGAGAGAGAGAGAGAGAGAGAGAGAGAGAGAGAGAGAGAGAGAGAGAGAGAGAGAGAGAGACACTTGATTCACCATCGTTTCATTACTGGTGCGACAGACATACAGACATTCAAGAAGATAGGCGACCCAGATAGATAGAAAGATAGACAGACATACAAAATAGACACACACACACACACACACACACACACACACACACACACACACACACACACACATAAACACACAGGTGGTGGAATAGGTTGACCTAACGTCCACTACACAATTCATGGTTCCTCTAATTGACTATGTAAACTTTTGGTGTAGATCGAGTTTAATTGCATTTTTGTTTGGGTCTGAGGTTCTAATTGTGTACTTTTGGTGAATCGTAAAAAAAATGTTTGCGTCTGATAATTGGAATTTGCTTGTCATTACGATCTTTTTTAACCTTTTTTTTTAATTATATATTTTTTTGTACCTGCTATTTAGCGTGTGTTGTGTTTTATTTCTTCTTTTTATTGAACTCTGCCAACTCCAAAACGAAATATAGGATGACAGTACACATTACATCACCTCAATTAGCAAATATTTTTAGTCTTCCTTGAAATAACATGTCATTACGTGAACAAACAACTAAATTATACAACATCATAACGTTTATAACCGCAAATAACTATCCAATCTTATATAACGTTAACATTAGTATAGTAATATCTCTTTATACATAACTCTTTCTACTATTTCTGAAGGAAGGACAATTGAATGAATAATAATTTCATCCCATACATCATTTAAATCACATAATCTTTTTTCCAAACTGATATTCCTTCACTAACCACTAACAATACAACTTAACAAGGCTGGGTTTGGCTTCCTATTGTCTTGGGCGGAGCATCAAGTCTATAGTTTACATTACTATCCTCTCAACAACACCACTTCCATGACACTTGCAAGCTTCATCACTATAACATTCGTATCCTCATTATGTGTGTAACTTATGCCTGAGGTGAGGTGAGGTGAGGTGAGGTTAGGTTAGGTTAGGTTAGGTTAGGTGAGGTGAGGTGAGGTGAGGTTAGGTGAGGTGAGGTGAGGTGAGGTTAGGTTAGGTGAGGTGAGGTGAGGTGAGGTTAGGTGAGGTTATACAACTACAACAACAACAACTTCCCTTCATCTCCAGGTAGAATTGTATGCGTTTTCTTCCCCTCAGGTAAACTAATCATCATAACAGGTAGGAAGGGACAGGTAGAATGGTAGTGGTAGTGGTGGTAGTGGTAGTGGTAGTGGTGGTAGTGGTAGTGGTAGTGGTAGTGGTGGTAGTAGTGGTAGTGGTGGTAGTGGTCGTGGTCCCTAACGTTGTGTAGATATTGGGTAACATTGTCAATATTGATGTCGTGGAGAATAGCAAGAATAATAATAATAATAATAATAATAATAATAATAATAATAATAATGTTTGTGATCTATCGTCCCATTAGTAGTAAAGGTTATACTATATATATATTTATTTTTCACTAAGATTATTTTCTCTGAGGTCTCCCCAACGAGTACTGTAACATTATAACAAGGGTTTGAGGTTACCGAGTTGCACATCAGTTCGGGGGTGGGTGGGTGGGGAGAGTCCTTCTAACTTTACTACCTTCTTCACCTACACTTTCGTTCTGGTTTAGATAAGAATTTAAGTATTACAATGGAGGGAATGAGATAAAATGTTTAGGATAGATATAAAGGAGGCTGTTATTTTCTATCTATCTCTTTGTCTGTGTTACTCTCTCTGTGTGTGTGTGTGTGTGTGTGTGTGTGTCTTTTTTTCATAGTGTTGCAAGACCTCTTTCCTTTGTGTTTATTTGTGTGTTTGGCTCAAAGAGAAGGTGTATAAAGACCTAACACACACCTGGTCATCGCTGCATGCACGAACACACCAACACAAAGACAGGTAGATAAATGACGCTGTGTGTTCACCTGTGTTCACCTGTGTCACCTGTGTCACCTGTGCTCGCATCACCTTTCCTTACCTGTGATTTGTGGATGATTTTTTATTATTTTTATTTCACACACAAAGACCTTACCTAGAAAATAATAATAATAATAATAAAAATTGTTGATGATAATAATAATAGTTAATGATGATAATAAAATGGATAGATTGTTTATATATATGAAAAAAAAGGGAAGATAAAATGGAAAAATAAAATGACTAAAAAAATAAATAGATAAATAAAAGTGGATAGGAAGCAAATAAAAAAAAAAATAATAAAACTAAATAAAAGTAAAATAAATATTCAAAACCCAACGGACAAAAAAAAAAAAAAAAAAAAAAAAAAATCACAATACGAAGAGAAATAAATAACGAACTAAAAAAAAAATAATAATAATAATAATAATAATAATAGCGAGTCAAATAAACCGAAAAAAAAAAATAATAAAAAAAAAGAGAGAGAGAGAAGGAAGAAATAACAGGTAAATTTTCCACACCTGTACCTGTATATATCTAATGAGCTTCCACCTTGCTCCTCTCATTACCGGCATTAATTACTCACCTCGCTCAAGCCTCCTCTGCCATCTAATTAAGTCACCTGTATTTCCATTCATTATCTTGGTGGAATTAGACATGAAAAATGCGTGTGTGTGTGTGTGTGTGTGTGTGTGTGAGTGTGTGTGTGTGTGTGTGCGTGCGTGTGTGCGTGAGAGACATACATAGCTAACAAAACGGTACAAAAACACACACACACCTCACTACACCATCTAAATATAACATCTAATAACCTTTTACCTGAACACTAATTAACAATCTACCTTTTAGCCTTGAATACACAGGTGCACTCATACACCTATACCTACCCTCCCTCTCTCTCTCCCTCTCTCCCTCCTTCCCTCCCTCCCTCTTAACATTAATCCTTATCCAACAAACTTTACCATACCTTACCGTGTCAGAATCACGTATATTATTTTTGTAAACACCTGCCCATAGAATTCTGTTAATGAGTTGTACCTGTGTTGCTACGTGTGTGAAGTGTAATGTGATCTAAGCTTTTGAATTAATGATTATAAGCAGGTTGTTAGGGAAGAAAGTTGTGTTGTGTTTGTAAAAGAGAGCATAGGTAGGTTCCTTGTGTGTGTGTGTGTGTGTGTGTGTGTGTGTGTGTGTGTGTGTGTGTGTCTATGTGAGCAAGGTAGACACAGAGAGAAAGGGAAAGAGAGAAGTGTATTAGTAAGTGAATTATTGAGTTGGAGAGAAAGTGAGTGAGAGAAGAGAGGGAGGAGAGAGAAAAAAGAGAAATATTGAGATAGACAGATAGAGAGAACAGATATTAGAGATTGAAAGGTAGAAGAAAAGTTTGTTAAAGAATAAACTGAGAAAAAGTAAGAAACAAATATTTTTCCCAGAGGATGATTATTATACAAGTTACAGATGCACGAACACAACATTATAATAATAATAATAATAATAATAATAATAATAATGGGAGTGTAAATAAAAAAAAATAATAAAAAAAATCCA
This sequence comes from Metacarcinus magister, assembly GCA_029783475.1. Classification (NCBI taxonomy): domain Eukaryota; kingdom Metazoa; phylum Arthropoda; class Malacostraca; order Decapoda; family Cancridae; genus Metacarcinus; species Metacarcinus magister. The sequence continues at coordinate 2,822,870 of JAPQNM010000034.1, forward strand.
AATTCACATAAGAATAAACAAACCATTAAAATAAAAAAAAATATTAAAAAACTATAATATTTCTGAAAGTAACTGATTCCAAAAACCTGAATTATTTATACTATTTAAAAGACGAAACTGAGAACTGAAAAAAAATAAAATAAACCAGTAATAATGAAAAAAAAAAAACTAAAACATCATAAGAATTAGTACTTATAAATCAGTTTTTTATCAATTTATTATTCCTCAGTAGAGATAAATATATATAAAAAAAGAGGGGAAAGTGTCTCCAGAGAGCGTCCAGGCGGTTTTAAATGTCGAGAGGGGAGTTTGTCAGAGGGGAGTTCTCAAAGGGGAAAGGAAATGTGTCTAAGGGGGAATGTCACGAGGGGAAAAGTGCATGTAAGAATTTGTGTGATAGTGAAATGGTGATAAGGAATGTTGGTGATGCTTGTGGTGATAGTGATAGTGATAATGATGATGATGATGATAGTAATGATGATGGTAATGGTAACAAAACTCTCAACAACAACAACTACTACTACTACTACTACTACTACTACTACTACTGCTACTACTACTACTACTACTACTACTACTACTGCTACTACTACTACTACTACTACTACTACTACTACTACTACTACTACTACTACTACTACACTCGCATAAATAGAACACAAAAGGGTAATTAGGGCCACAATTAAGTACATACATCGTCACACATACGAGTAATAGACTGCCTTTGTTGACTAATGAAGCGAGAAATGTGTGTGTGTGTGTGTGTGTGTGTGTGTGTGTGTGTGTGTGTGTGTGTGTGTGTGTGATTAAAGTTGAATAAGACTTTGTACCACACACACACACACACACACACACTTTAGTCTTGCGTGTGGCTAAGCTCACCAGGGAAATAAGCCTCTTGTCTTTTTTTTCCCCTCACTTTTTTTCCGTCACTCATTTTTCCCTTTCAGCTGCTGTTGTTGTTTTTTTTTGTTGTTTTTTACTTCTCGTGTAAATATTTTTTTTTCTTTTTTTTTCTTTATTTTCTTTTTCTTTTTCTTTTTCTCTTTCTTTTTCTTTTTCTTTTCTTCTTTACTGTGCCACGTCTTATTGTCTTTCTCTTATTTGTTTGTTTATTTGTTTTTTCTTTTGTTTTGTTTTTCCTTTACTGATATTTTTGTTTGTTTTGTTTGTTTGCTATTTGGTCTTTCATCATTATTATTATTATTATCTCTCTCTCTCTCTCTCTCTCTCTCTCTCTCTCTCTCTCTCTCTCTCTCTCTCTCTCTCTCTCTCTCTCTCTCTCTCTCTCTCTCTCTCTCTCTCTCTCTCTCCTTTACTTCTTTTATTCTATGCATCTTCTTCTTCCTCTTCCTTCACGTCCTTCCTTCTCATCATACTTCCCCTTTTTTCCCTCTCTCTTTTCCTTTCCTTTCCTTTGTTATTCTCATGCTACTTATCCCCTTCTCCTCTTTTTTTTTCCTGCTATAATATTTACCTTCCTCCTCCTCCTCCTCCTCCTCCTCCTCCTCCTCCTCCTCCTCCTCCTCCTCCTCCTCCTCCTCCGGTTTCCTCTCCTCTTGTCTTTCTCTCTCATGTATGCATTTTAGTCACTTAATTATGTGTGAAGAAGGAAAGGATAAGAGCGAGCGAGAGAGAGAGAGAGAGAGAGAGAGAGAGAGAGAGAGAGAGAGAGAGAGAGGGAGAGGGAGAGGGAGAGAGAATGTGTTTTGCTTCTGAATATAAATAAGTCCCCCAACACCAGATGGCAGCCGCGACCCATTTTCTGTGGTGAGCTTGGTGTGACGCTTATAATGAGAACGTTATGTTTTATGCTGTATTAGGTTTTTCCATTACAGAACCTCCCATCTTCCTCCTCCTCCTCCTCCTCCTCCTCCTCCTCCTCCTCCTCCTCCTCCTCCTCCTCCTCGTACAAGAAAATATTATGATGGATATACTGGCTTGAGTAACAAACGCAAATTTGCTTGACTTTTTCTAGCTACGTATTCAACCTTATGACGTGACCAAAGAGGTATATGTAATTTATCTTAACATTCAAAAAACGTTTAACAAAATTCCTCATAAACGATCACTAATAAAATCGATTGTTTCATTCTTAAGTAATCTTTTTTGTAGTGGTAGTAATAGCCTTGCTTACTCCTGTTTTCTCACTTTCCAATATAAATTCCATGGTATCACTTCCTCTTCCGGTCAGTTTGGGCTTGAGGGAGGGGTGGGTGGGGAGGAGCCTTCCACTTTGTTGTCCTTTTGTCTCTATCAAGTAGATATTATAGTAGTAGTGTAGCTAAACAGACAGCCTCGTTAGGGCCAGTAGGACTGTTGCTGTCTGTTCTTCATTTGTCATCCTTATCCTCTTCTTCCTCCTCCTCCTCCTCCTCCTCCTCCTCCTCCTCCTCCTCCTCCTCCTTTTCCTAAAACATCCATTTTTCTTCCAAACTTATATACAAACTACTATATCTCTGTCAACAATCTGTCTATCACCTTTCTGTGTGTGTGTGTGTGTGTGTGTGTGTGTGTGTGTGTGTGTGTGTGTGTGTGTGTGTGTGTGTGTGTGTGTGTGTGTGTGGGTGTTTAGACGCCCAAACACTTCATATTGAGGTCACACACTGCACCTAAACCTAAGAGAAGAGATTTAAATCCTTGGGTGATCTTTTAAATCCTAATCCTCTTGTTTCTTCTTCTTTTTCTTCTTCTTCTTTCCTCTTTTTTTTCTTCTTCATCTTCTTGTTCGTGTTCTTGCTCTTTTTCTTCTTCTTTCTTTCTTTCTTTATGATTCTACTACTCTCTCTCTCTCTCTCTCTCTCTCTCTCTCTCTCTCTCTCTCTCTCTCTCTCTCTCTCTCTCTCTCTCTCTCTCTCTCTCTCTCTCTCTCTCTCTTTCCTTTCCTTCCATAGCAAAGTTTTCTTCCTGGCTCTCTACAATCTTACCTCCTCCTCCTCCTCCTCCTCCTCCTCCTCCTCCTCCTCCTCCTCCTCCTCCTCCTCCTCCTCCTCCTCCTCTTTCTCCTTCATTTTCTCTTAATTAACTGAATTGGGGTTATTATTAATACCAAAGGAGTCTGGAAACTTAATTAACAATCATCTATCGAAGTCATTATTTACTTCTATGAATCTGGAGGTGACAGGAATATTAGGATTAATGAAGATTAGGCGGAAAAAAGACACACTCTCTCTCTCTCTCTCTCTCTCTCTCTCTCTCTCTCTCTCTCTCTCTCTCTCTCTCTCTCTCTCTCTCTCTCTCTCTCTCTCTTTCATTTACATACTCATTAACATTTAAACTTCATACCTTTGTAGACGATGTTGTCCTTTCCTCATCCTATTTGGTTGCCTAAGTGTTTATTAAAGCGTAAGTTAGTTTTAAATAGTGGGTTAAAAACAGCCTTCTTCTAAGTCACTTCAGGTCGGACTTGTGGATTGAAGAGGTTGTGGGAGGTGAATCTTGGGACACGGCTGCTCCTGGGTGAGAGGATGCAATGCTCTGCCGTCCACCCTAGCAGGACTATAGGTTACGTTAGGTTAGGTTAGGTTAGGTTAGGTTGGTTAGGTTTTGTGTATATATGGTATGGTATGGTATGGTATGGTGTATGTATATGGTGTTTAGTTATCTAGTTCAGGAGATTATTTAGTCTATGTCTATCTATCTATCAATCTATAAGTCGTTTTCGTGCACATATTTTCTCTTTTATCCTTCTCCTCCTCTTCCTCCTCCTCTTCCTCCTCCTCCTCCTCTTCCTCCTCCTGTGTATTTGGTAATGTTTATTGTCTCTATTTCCTAATCCTTACATGTGACCTAATTAAAAGAGATAGATAGATAGATAGATAGAGAGAGAGTGAGAGAGAGAGAGAAACAAAAAACTTGCTGCTGTCTGTGATCTAAACTGATATTAAGTTTCTGCTCTCCTCCTCCTCCTCCTCCTCCTCCTCCTCCACCTCCTCCTATTTTTATCATTAATATTTATTTTTATCATTAATATTTATTTTTATCATTAATATTTATTTTTATCATTAATATTTATTTTTTCATTAATATTTATTTTTATCATTAATATTTATTTTTATCATTAATATTTATTTTTATCATTAATATTTATTTTTATCATTAATATTTATTTTTATCATTAATATTTATTTTTATCATTAATATTTATTTTTATCATTAATATATATTTTTATCATTAATATTTATTTTTATCATTAATATTTATTTTTTATCATTAATATTTATTTTTATCATTAATATATATTTTTATCATTAATATATATTTTTATCATTAATATATATATATGTATCATTAATATATATTTTTATCATTAATATTTATTTTTATCATTAATATTTATTTTTATCATTAATATTTATTTTTATCATTAATATTTATTATTATAATTATTAATATTTATTTACTCCAACAGCAACACTTCCTTAACATGTATTATTATTAATTTCAAAACCTTTAACTTCAATATAAGTTTTCGTGGATTTGTGATGAAAATGGATTCGTGAAATTTTTGGCCCGAATATTTCCACCAGAATTTGAGTCCAAAATAGTTTAGTCATTTTACAAGTAAAGTATTAGTCCTACAACAAAGAGGTATAGAAACAAAGTTGTTCAGCTTGACAAGTTCTATCTGATGGTGTCATCCGTTTGTAAATTACTCTTTTGGTTTAGGAGAAAAATGTAATTAAGTAGAAGTTTCGTGTAAAATACAAATATATCAATATCTCCATTACTTACATTCCAATTACATTCTAGTAAAGCTCAAAGGAACGGGCGTCTCCTGCTCTATATTTACTATTACGTATGTTTTTTACGTAAACCTCATACTTTTCGAGTTATTTTGAAAAACATGATTTCATGAAAAAATCTAAGGTGACACCCTTGAAAATTTCGTGAAAAATTTCCACACCTCAGAATTTCATGAAAATTTGTACCTAAAGGTTTTCAGTCAAACTGAACACGAATCTGGACTCAGTTTCATCATTACTATAATATTAAACACTATATACGCATGTGTGATACGCCTAAAACTATTTATTCTCTCTATTTATCTCTCTATCTCTATCGCGCTCTCTCTCTCTCTCTCTCTCTCTCTCGCTCTCTCTCTCTCTCTCTCTCTCTCTCTCTCTCTCTCTCTCTCTCTCTCTCTCTCTCTCTCTCTCCCTCTCTCCAAACTCCTACAGCAAAATCATAATATTCTCCCCCTCCTCCCCCTCCCCCTCCTCCTCCTCCTCCTCCTACTCCTCCTCCTCCTCCTCCTCCTGTGTCTTCCTTCTTCAATAGTCTTCAGTGGACCAATTAGCGCCAATATTTATTTTTATCATTAATATATATTTTTATCATTAATATTTATTTTTATCATTAATATATATTTTTATCATTAATATATATTTTTATCATTAATATTTATTTTTATCATTAATATTTATTTTTATCATTAATATATATTTTTATCAATAATATTTATTTTTATCATTAATTTATATTTTTATCATTAATATTTATTTTTATCATTAATATTTATTTTTTATCATTAATATATATTTTTATCATATATATATATTTTTATCATTAATATTTATTTTTATCATTAATATTTATTTTTATCATTAATATTTATTTTTATCATTAATATTTATTTTTATCATTAATATATATTTTTATCATTAATATATATTTTTATCATTAATATATATTTTTATCATTAATATTTATTTTTATCATTAATATTTATTTTTATCATTAATATATATTTTTATCATTAATATATATTTTTATCATTAATATTTATTTTTATCATTAATATTTATTTTTATCATTAATATATATTTTTATCATTAACATATATTTTTTATCATTAATATATATTTTTATCATTAATATATTTTTTATCATTAATATATATTTTTATCATTAATATTTATTTTTATCATTATTACTTATTTTTATCATTAATATTTATTTTTATCATTAATATTTATTTTTATCATTAATATATATTTTTATCATTAATATATATTTTTATCATTAATATTTATTTTTATCATTAATATATATTTTTATCATTAATATATATTTTTATCATTAATATTTATTTTTATCATTAATATATATTTTTATCATTAATATTTATTTTTATCATTAATATTTATTTTTTATCATTAATATATATTTTTATCATTAATATTTATTTTTATCATTAATATATATTTTTATCATTAATATATATTTTTATCATTAATATATATTTTTATCATTAATATATATTTTTATCATTAATATTTATTTTTTATCATTAATATATATTTTTATCATTAATATATATTTTTATCATTAATATATATTTTTATCATTAATATATATTTTTATCATTAATATATATTTTTATCATTAATATTTATTTTTATCATTATTATTTATTTTTATCATTAATATTTATTTTTATCATTAATATTTATTTTTATCATTAATATATATTTTTATCATTAATATATATTTTTATCATTAATATATATTTTTATCACTAATATTTATTTTTATCATTAATATATATTTTTATCATTAATATATATTTTTATCATTAATATATATTTTTATCATTAATATATATTTTTATCATTAATATATATTTTTATCATTAATATTTATTTTTATCATTATTATTTATTTTTATCATTAATATATATTTTTATCATTAATATTTATTTTTATCATTAATACTTATTTTTATCATTAATATATATTTTTATCATTAATATATATTTTTATCATTAATATATATTTTTATCATTAATATATATTTTTATCATTATATTTATTTTTATCATTAATATATATTTTTATCATTAATATATATTTTTATCATTAATATTTATTTTTATCATTAATATATATTTTTATCATTAATATATATTTTTATCATTAATATTTATTTTTATCATTAATATATATTTTTATCATTAATATTTATTTTTTATCATTAATATATATTTTTATCATTAATATATATTTTTATCATTAATATTTATTTTTATCATTAATATATATTTTTATCATTAATATATATTTTTATCATTAATATTTATTTTTATCATTAATATTTATTTTTATCATTAATATATATTTTTATCATTAATATATATTTTTATCATTAATATATATTTTTATCATTAATATATATTTTTATCATTAATATATATTTTTATCATTAATATATATTTTTATCATTAATATATATTTTTATCATTAATATATATTTTTATCATTAATATATATTTTTATCATTAATATTTATTTTTATCATTAATATTTATTTTTATCATTAATATTTATTTTTATCATTAATATTTATTTTTATCATTAATATATATTTTTATCATTAATATATATTTTTATCATTAATATATATTTTTATCACTAATATTTATTTTTATCATTAATATATATTTTTATCATTAATATTTAGTTTTTTCATTAATATTTATTTTTATCATTATTATTTATTTTTTATCATAAATATTTATTTTTATCATTAATATTTATTTTTATCATTAATATATATTTTTATCATTAATATATATTTTTATCATTTATATATATTTTTATCATTAATATATATTTTTATCATTAATATATATTTTTATCATTAATATATATTTTTATCATTAATATATATTTTTATCATTAATATTTATTTTTATCATTAATATATTTTTTTATCATTAATATTTATTTTTATCATTAATATTTATTTTTTTTCATTAATATATATTTTTATCATTAATATATATTTTTATCATTAATATATATTTTTATCATTAATATTTATTTTTATCATTGATATTTATTTTTATCATTAATATTTATTTTTTATCATTAATATATATTTTTATCATTAATATATATTTTTATCATTAATATTTATTTTTATCATTAATATTTATTTTTTATCATTAATATATATTTTTATCACTAACATATATTTTTATCATTAATATATATTTTTATCATTAATATATTTTTTATCATTAATATATATTTTTATCATTAATATTTATTTTTATCATTATTACTTATTTTTATCATTAATATTTATTTTTATCATTAATATTTATTTTTTATCATTAATATATATTTTTATCATTAATATATATTTTTATCATTAATATTTATTTTTATCATTAATATATATTTTTATCATTAATATATATTTTTATCATTAATATTTATTTTTATCATTAATATATATTTTTATCATTAATATTTATTTTTATCATTAATATTTATTTTTATCATTAATATATATTTTTATCATTAATATTTATTTTTTATCATTAATATATATTTTTATCATTAATATATATTTTTATCATTAATATATATTTTTATCATTAATATATATTTTTATCATTAATATTTATTTTTTATCATTAATATATATTTTTATCATTAATATATATTTTTATACTTAATATATATTTTTATCATTAATATATATTTTTATCATTAATATATATTTTTATCATTAATATTTATTTTTATCATTATTATTTATTTTTATCATTAATATTTATTTTTATCATTAATATTTATTTTTATCATTAAAATATATTTTTATCATTAATATATATTTTTATCATTAATATATATTTTTATCACTAATATTTATTTTTATCATTAATATATATTTTTATCATTAATATATATATTTATCATTAATATATATTTTTATCATTAATATATATTTTTATCATTAATATATATTTTTATCATTAATATTTATTTTTATCATTATTATTTATTTTTATCATTAATATATATTTTTATCATTAATATTTATTTTTATTATTAATACTTATTTTTATCATTAATATATATTTTTATCATTAATATATATTTTTATCATTAATATATATTTTTATCATTAATATATATTTTTATCATTATTATTTATTTTTATCATTAATATATATTTTTATCATTAATATATATTTTTATCATTAATATTTATTTTTATCATTAATATATATTTTTATCATTAATATATATTTTTATCATTAATATTTATTTTTATCATTAATATATATTTTTATCATTAATATTTATTTTTTATCATTAATATATATTTTTATCATTAATATATATTTTTATCATTAATATTTATTTTTATCATTAATATATATTTTTATCATTAATATATATTTTTATCATTAATATTTATTTTTATCATTAATATTTATTTTTATCATTAATATATATTTTTATCATTAATATATATTTTTATCATTAATATATATTTTTATCATTAATATATATTTTTATCATTAATATATATTTTTATCATTAATATATATTTTTATCATTAATATATATTTTTATCATTAATATATATTTTTATGATTAATATATATTTTTATCATTAATATTTATTTTTATCATTATTATTTATTTTTTATCATTAATATTTATTTTTATCATTAATATTTATTTTTATCATTAATATATATTTTTATCATTAATATATATTTTTATCATTAATATATATTTTTATCACTAATATTTATTTTTATCATTAATATATATTTTTATCATTAATATTTTAATTTTTTCATTAATATTTATTTTTATCATTATTATTTATTTTTTATCATAATATTTATTTTTATCATTAATATTTATTTTTATCATTAATATATATTTTTATCATTAATATATATTTTTATCATTTATATATATTTTTATCATTAATATATATTTTTATCATTAATATATATTTTTATCATTAATATATATTTTTATCATTAATATTATTTTTATCATTAATATTTATTTTTATCATTAATATATTTTTTTATCATTAATATTTATTTTTATCATTAATATTTATTTTTTTATCATTAATATATATTTTTATCATTAATATATATTTTTATCATTAATATATATTTTTATCATTAATATTTATTTTTATCATTAAATATATTTTTATCATTAATATTTATTTTTATCATTAATATTTATTTTTTATCATTAATATATATTTTTATCATTAATATATATTTTTATCATAATATATATTTTTTATCATTAAGATTTATTTTTATCATTATATATATTTTTATCATTAATATTTATTTTTATCATCAAGATTTATTTTTATCATCATTATATTTTTATCACTATATATATTTTTATCATATATTATATTTTTATCATTAATATTTATTTTTTATCATTAATATTTATTTTATCATTAATATATATTTTTATCATTAATATATATTTTTCATTAATATATATTTTAATCATTAATATTTTATTTTTATCATTATATTTATTTTTATCATTAATATATATTTTATCATTAATATTTATTTTTATCATTAATATTTATTTTTATCATTAATATATATTTTTATCATTAATATATATTTTTATCATTAATATTTATTTTATCATTAATGATTTATTTTTATCATTATATTTATTTTTATCATTAATATTTATTTTTATCATTAATATTTATTTTTATCATTAATATTTATTTTTATCATTAATATTTATTTTATCATTAATATTTATTTTTATCATTAATATTTATTTTTATCATTAATATATTATTTTATCATTTATATTTATTTTTATCATTAGTATATATTTTTATCATTAATATATATTTTTATCATTAATATTTTTTATCATTAATATTTATTTTTATCATAATATTTATTTTTATCATTAATGATTTAGTTTTTATCATAATATTTATATCATATATTATTTTATCATTAATATTATTTTTTATCATTATATATATTTTCATCATATATATTTTTTATCATTAATATTTATTTTATCATTAATATTATTTGTATCATTATATATTTTTTATCATTAATATTTACTTATTTATCATTATATTTATTTTATCATTATATACTATTTAATCATTAATATTTATTTTTATCATTATATTTATTATCATTAATATTTATTTTTTCATTATATTTATTTTTATCATTTGATATATATTTATATCATAATATATATTTTTATCATTATATATATATTTTTATCATTAATATTATTCTATCATTATATTATATCATATATTTGATTTTATCATTGATATTTATGATTCTATATCCATTAATATCTATGGCATTAATATATATTTTTATCCTGATATATATTTTATTGCATTGATTTATATTTATTTCTATGCTTAACATTTATTTTATGCATTATAGTTTATTTATTTTATGCATATATTTATATTTTATCATTGAATACTATTATTTTATTCATCAGTATATATTTCTTTTTATCATAATCAAATTTAAGTTTTTTATGGGCATTAATATAGTACTTTTTATCATTATATTTATTTTATCATACTATATACTCTCATTATATATTTTTTAATTTTGCTCATTAATATCGGATTTTTTATGGCAGTAATATAGTATTTTTGAGTGGCATAAACGATATATTTCTATGCATATAATTAATAGTTTTCTATCATAATGATTTATTTCTAGTCATTACTTATTTATATTTATACATCATTATTTATTTTGAGTCATTCATTAATTATTTTCGTATCACTTTGCATATCTATTTTGTATCATGCTAAAAACAATAGACATGTCATATATATATTTTTATCATTAATCATTATTTATCATCATCAGTATATTATTTTTAATCATGTATCAATATATTTCTATCATCATATATATTTGTTATGCATCCTATATATAGTTTTGTATCATAATATTATATATTTATGCAGTTAGCTATTTATCTTTATCATACTCTCTTATTTTTAATCATTATAGATATTATTTTTATCATTAACAGTATATATTTTGTCATGCAATATATATTTATTTGATCATTAATATATTTATGTTGTATGCATTACTATATATTTGTATCATACATATTATTTTTATCATTAATCTATTGATTTTTTAATCATTAAGATATATTTGTTTTATCATTAACTATAGATTTTGTATCATTACAATATATATTATTATCATATTTATTTTTATGCTCATTAATATTTAGTTTTTAGTCGATTAGGAATATTTATTTTTATCATTAATATTTATTATTTATGGGGCATTAATATATATTTTTATCATGGCATGATACTATATTTTTATGCATTATAACTTATTTCTTATCATTAATATATATTTTTTATCATTAATATTTATTTTTTATCATTAATATTTATTTTTTATCATTAATATTATATTTTATCATTATATTTATTTTTTATCATTAATATATATTTTTATCATTATATATATTTTTATCATTAATATTTATTTTTATCATTAATATATATTTTTATCATTAATATTTATTTTTATCATTAATATATATTTTTATCATTATATATATTTTTATACTTAATTATATTTTATCATTAATATATATTTTTATCATTATATATATTTTATCATTAATATTTATTTTATTCATTAATATTTATTTTTATCATTAATATTTATTTTTATCATTAATATTTATTTTTTCATTAAATATATTTTATATCATTAATATATTTTTTATCATTAATATATATTTTTATCATTAAATTTATTTTTATCATTAATATATATTTTTATCATTAATATATTATTTATCATTAAATATATTTTTATCATTAATATATATTTTTATCATTAATATATATTTTTATCATTATATTTTATTTTTATCATTATTATTTATTTTTATCATTAATATATATTTTTATCATTTATATATATTTTTATCATTAATATATATTTTATCATTAATATATTTTTTTATCATTAATATATTTTTATCATTAATAATATTTTTTATCATTAATATTTATTTTTATCATTAATATATTTTTTATACATTAATATTATTTTATCATTATATTTATTTTTTATCATTAATATATATTTTTATCATTAATATATATTTTTATCATTAATATATATTTTTATCATTAATATTTATTTTTATCATTAATATTTATTTTATCATTAATATTTATTTTTTATCATTAATATATATTTTTATCATTAATATTATTTTTATCATTAATATTTTTTTTATCATTAATTTTATTTTTTATCATTAAATATATATTTTTATCATTAAAATATATTTTTATCAATATAATATTTTTTATCATTAATATATTTTTTTATCATTATATATATTTTTATCATTAATATTTTTTTATCATTATTATTTATTTTTTATCATTAATATTTATTTTATCTTAATATTTTATTTTTTATCATTAATATATATTTTTATTTATCATTAATATTATTTTTATCATTAATATTTATTTTTATCATTAATATATATTTTTATCATTAATATATATTTTTTATCATTATATTTATTTTTATCATTAATATATATTTTATCATTATTTTTATTTTTATCATTAATATTTATTTTTTATCATTAATATATATTTTTTATCATTAATATTTATTTTTTATCATTATATATATTTTATCATAATATATATTTTTATCATTAATATATATTTTTATCATTAATATATATTTTTTTATCATTAATTTTATTTTTTTATCATTAATATATATTTTTATCATTAATATATATTTTTATACTTATATATATTTTTTAATCATTAATATATTATTTTATCATTAATATATTTTTTACATTATATTTATTTTTATCATTAATATTTATTTTTTATCATTAATATTTATTTTTATCATTAATATTTATTTTATCATTAAAATATATTTTTATCATTTAATATATATTTTTATCATTAATATATATTTTTTATCATTAATATTTATTTTATCATTAATATAATTTTTATCATTAATATATATTTATCATTAATATATATTTTTTATCATTAATATATTATTTTTTCATTAATATATTTTTTTTATCATTAATATTTATTTTTATCATTATTATTTATTTTTATCATTAATAATATATTTTTATCATTAATATTTATTTTATATTAAACTTATTTTATTAATATATATTTTTATCATTATATATATTTTTATCATTAATATATATTTTTATCATTAATATATATTTTTATCATTATTATTTATTTTTATCATTAATATATTTTTATCATTAATATATATTTTTATCATTAATATTTATTTTTATCATTAATATATATTTTTATCATTAATATATATTTTTATCATTAATATTTATTTTTATCATTAATATATATTTTTATCATTAATATTTATTTTTTATCATTAATATATATTTTTATCATTAATATATATTTTTATCATTAATATTTATTTTTTATCATTAATATATATTTTTATCATTAATATATATTTTTATCATTAATATTTATTTTTATCATTAATATTTATTTTATCATTAATATATATTTTATCATTAATATATATTTTTATCATTAATATATATTTTTATCATTAATATATATTTTTATCATTAATATATATTTTTATCATTAATATATATTTTTATCATTAATATATATTTTTATCATTAATATATATTTTTATGATTAATATATATTTTTATCATTAATATTTATTTTTATCATTATTATTTATTTTTTATCATTAATATTTATTTTTATCATAATATTTATTTTTATCATTAATATATATTTTTATCATTAATATATATTTTTATCATTAATATATATTTTTATCACTAATATTTATTTTTATCATTAATATATATTTTTATCATTAATATTTTAATTTTTTCATTAATATTTATTTTTATCATTATTATTTATTTTTTATCATAAATATTTATTTTTATCATTAATATTTATTTTTATCATTAATATATATTTTTATCATTAATATATATTTTTATCATTTATATATATTTTTATCATTAATATATATTTTTATCATTAATATATATTTTTATCATTAATATATATTTTTATCATTAATATATATTTTTATCATTAATATTTATTTTTATCATTAATATATTTTTTTATCATTAATATTTATTTTTATCATTAATATTTATTTTTTTTCATTAATATATATTTTTATCATTAATATATATTTTTATCATTAATATATATTTTTATCATTAATATTTATTTTTATCATTAAAATATATTTTTATCATTAATATTTATTTTTATCATTAATATTTATTTTTTATCATTAATATATATTTTTATCATTAATATATATTTTTATCATTAATATATATTTTTATCATTAATATTTATTTTTATCATTAATATATATTTTTATCATTAATATTTATTTTTATCATTAAAATTTATTTTTTATCATTAATATATATTTTTATCATTAATATATATTTTTATCATTAATATATATTTTTATCATTAATATATATTTTTATCATTAATATATATTTTTATCATTAATATTTATTTTTATCATTAATATATATTTTTATCATTAATATATATTTTTATCATTAATATATATTTTTATCATTAATATATATTTTTATCATTAATATTTATTTTTATCATTAATATATATTTTTATCATTAATATATATTTTTATCATTAATATATATTTTTATCATTAATATTTATTTTTTATCATTAATATATATTTTTATCATTAATATATATTTTTATCATTAATATATATTTTTATCATTAATATATATTTTTATCATTAATATATATTTTTATCATTAATATTTATTTTTATCATTATTATTTATTTTTATCATTAATATTTATTTTTATCATTAATATTTATTTTTATCACTAATATATATTTTTATCATTAATATTTATTTTTATCATTAATATTTATTTTTTATCATTAATATATATTTTTATTATTAATATATATTTTTATCATTAATATATATTTTTATCATTAATATATATTTTTATCATTAATATATATTTTTATCATTAATATATATTTTTATCATTAATATTTATTTTTTATCATTAATATATATTTTTATCATTAATATATATTTTTATCATTAATATATATTTTTATCATTAATATATATTTTTATCATTAATATATATTTTTATCATTAATATATATTTTTATCATTAATATTTATTTTTATCATAAATATTTATTTTTATCATTATTATTTATTTTTATCATTAATATTTATTTTTATCATTAATATTTATTTTTATCATTAATATATATTTTTATCATTAATATATATTTTTATCATTAATATTTATTTTTATCATTAATATATATTTTTATCATTAATATATATTTTTATCATTAATATATATTTTTATCATTAATATATATTTTTATCATTAATATTTATTTTTATCATTAATATATTTTTTTATCATTAATATTTATTTTTATCATTAATATTTATTTTTTTTCATTAATATATATTTTTATCATTAATATATATTTTTATCATTAATATATATTTTTATCATTAATATTTATTTTTATCATTAAAATATATTTTTATCATTAATATTTATTTTTATCATTAATATTTATTTTTTATCATTAATATATATTTTTATCATTAATATATATTTTTATCATTAATATATATTTTTATCATTAATATTTATTTTTATCATTAATATATATTCTTATCATTAATATTTATTTTTTATCATTAATATATATTTTTATCATTAATATATATTTTTTATCATAAATATATATTCCTATCATTAATATATATTTTTATCATTTATATATATTTTTATCGTTAATATTTATTTTTATCATTAATATATATTTTTATTATTAATATATATTTTTATCATTTATATATATTTTTATCATTAATATTTATTTTTATCATTAATACTTATTTTTATCATTAATATATATTTTTATCATTAATATTTATTTTTATCATTAATATATATTTATATCATTAATATATATTTTTATCATTAATATATATTTTTATTATTAATATTTATTTTTATCATTAATATTTATTTTTATCATTAATATTTATTTTTTATTATTAATATATATTTTTATCATTAATATATATTTTTATCATTAATATTTATTTTTATCATTAATATTTATTTTTTATCATTAATATATATTTTTATCATTAATATATATTTTTATCATTAATATATATTTTAATCATTAATATATATTTTTATCATTAATATATATTTTTATCATTAATATTTATTTTTATCATTAATATTTATTTTTTATCATTAATATATATTTTTATCATTAATATATATTTTTATCATTAATATATATTTTTATCATTAATATATATTTTTATCATTAATATATATTTTTATCATTAATATTTATTTTTATCATTAATATATATTTTTATCATTAATATATATTTTTATCATTAATATTTATTTTTATCATTAATATATATTTTTATCATTAATATTTATTTTTATCATTAATATATATTTTTATCATTAATATATATTTTTATCATTAATATATATTTTTATCGTTAATATATATTTTTATCATAAAATATATTTTTATCATTAATATTTATTTTTATCATTAATATATATTTTTATCATTAATATTTATTTTTATCATTAATATTTATTTTTTATCATTAATATATATTTTTATCATTAATATATATTTTTATCATTAATATATATTTTTATCATTAATATACATTTGTATCATTAATATATATTTTTATCATTAATATATATTTTTATCATTAATATATATTTTTATCATTAATACATATTTTTATCATAAATATTTATTTTTATCATTATTATTTATTTTTATCATTAATATTTATTTTTATCATTAATATTTATTTTTATCATTAATATATATTTTTATCATTAATATATATTTTTATCATTAATATTTATTTTTATCATTAATATATATTTTTATCATTAATATATATTTTTAACATTAATATATATTTTTATCATTAATATATATTTTTATCATTAAAATATATTTTTATCATTAATATTTATTTGTATCATTAATATATATTTTTATCATTAATATTTATTTTTATTATTAATATTTATTTTTTATCATTAATATATATTTTTATCATTAATATATATTTTTATCATTAATATATATTTTTTATCATTAATATATATTTTTATCATTAATATTTATTTTTATCATTAATATATATTTTTATCATTAATATTTATTTTGATCATTAATATTTATTTTTTATCATTAATATATATTTTTATCATTAATATATATTTGTATCATTAATATATATTTTTATCATTAATATATATTTTTATCATTAATATATATTTTTATCATTAATATTTATTTTTATCATTATTATTTATTTTTATCTTTATTATATATATTTATCATTAATATATATTTTTATCACTAATATTTATTTTTATCATTAATATATATTTTTATCATTAATATTTATTTTTATCATTAATATTTATTTTTTATCATTAATATATATTTTTATCATTAATATATATTTTTATCATTAATATTTATTTTTATCATTAATACTTATTTTTATCATTAATATATATTTTTATCATTAATATATATTTTTATTATTAATATATATTTTTATCATTAATATATATTTTTTATCATTAATATTTATTTTTATCATTATTATTTATTTCTATCATTAATATTTATTTTTATCATTAATATATATTTTTTATCATTAATATTTATTTTTATCATTATTATTTATTTTTATCATTAATATTTATTTTTATCATTAATATTTATTATTATAATTATTAATATTTATTTACTCCAACAGCAACACTTCCTTAACATGTATTATTATTAATTTCAAAACCTTTAACTTCAATATAAGTTTTCGTGGATTTGTGATGAAAATGGATTCGTGAAATTTTTGGCCCGAAGATTTCCACCAGAATTTGAGTCCAAAATAGTTTAGTCATTTTACAAGTAAAGTATTAGTCCTACAACAAAGATGTATAGAAACAAAGTTGTTCAGCTTGACAAGTTCTATCTGATGGTGTCATCCGTTTGTAAATTACTTATTTGGTTTAGGAGAAAAATGTAATTAAGTAGAAGTTTCGTGTAAAATACATATATATCAATATCTCCATTACTTACATTCCAATTACATTCTAGTAAAGCTCAGAGAAACGGGCGTCTCTTGCTCTATATTTACTATTACGTATATTTTTTACGTAAACCTCATACTTTTCGAGTTATTTTGAAAAACATGATTTCATGAAAAAAATCTAAGGTAGACACCCTTGAAAATTTCGTGAAAAATTTCCACACCTCAGAATTTCATGAAAATTTGTACCTAAAGGTTTTCAGTCAAACTGAACACGAATCTGGACTCAGTTTCATCATTACTATAATATTAAACACTATATACGCATGTGTGATACGCCTAAAACTATTTATTCTCTCTATTTATCTCTCTAACTCTATCACGCTCTCTCTCTCTCTCTCTCTCCCTCTCTCCAAACTCCTACAGCAAAATCATAATATTCTCCCCCTCCTCCCCCCTCCCCTTCCTCCTCCTCCTCCTCCTCCTCCTCCTCCTCCTCCTCCTCCTCCTCCTCCTCCTCTGTGTCTTCCTTCTTAAGTAGTCTTCAGTGGACCAATTAGCCCCAATATTTATTTTTATCATTAATATATATTTTTATCAATAATATTTATTTTTATCATTAATATTTATGTTTATCATTAATATATATTTGTATCATTAATATATATTTTTATCATTAATATATATTTTTATCATTAATATATATTTTTATCATTAATATATATTTTATCATTAATATATATTTTTATCATTAATATTTATTTTTATCATTAATATTTATTTTTATCATTAATATATATTTTTATCATTAATATATATTTTTATCATTAATATATATTTTTATCATTAATATTTATTTTTATCATTATTATTTATTTTTATCATTAATATATATTTTTATCATTAATATTTATTTTTATCATTAATACTTATTTTTATCATTAATATATATTTTTATCATTAATATATATTTTTATCATTAATATTTATTTTTATCATTAATATATATTTTTATCATTATTATTTATTTTTATCATTAATATATATTTTTATCATTAATATTTATTTTTATCATTATTATTTATTTTTATCATTAATATTTATTTTTATCATTAATATTTATTTTTATCATTAATATATATTTTTATCATTAATATATATTTTTATCATTAATATATATTTTTATCATTAATATATATTTTTATCATTAATATATATTTTTATCATTAATATTTCTTTTTATCATTAACATATATTTTTATCATTAATATTTATTTTTATCATTAATATTTATTTTTTATCATTAATATATATTTTTATCATTAATATATATTTTTATCATTAATATATATTTTTATCATTAATATATATTTTTATCATTAATATATATTTTTATCATTAATATTTATTTTTATCATTAAAATTTATTTTTTATCATTAATATATATTTTTATCATTAATATATATTTTGATCATTAATATTTATTTTTATCATTAATATATATTTTTATCATTAATATTTATTTTTATCATTAATATTTATTTTTTATCATAAATATATATTTTTATCATTATTATATATTTTTATCATTAATATATATTTTTATCATTAATATTTATTTTTATCATTAATATATATTTTTATCATTAATATATATTTTTATCATTAATATATATTTTTATCATTAATATTTATTTTTATCATTATTATTTATTTTTATTATTAATATTTATTTTTATCATTAATATTTATTTTTATCATTAATATATATTTTTATCATTAATATATATTTTTATCATTAATATTTATTTTTATCATTAATATATATATTTATCATTAATATATATTTTTATCATTAATATTTATTTTTATCATTAATATATATTTTTATCATTAATATATATTTTTATCATTAATATATATTTTTATCATTAATATTTATTTTTATCATTAATATTTATTTTTATCATTAATATATATTTTT